>OZ038502.1:92476069-92493569 GCA_964036315.1 Acanthosepion esculentum | reverse complement strand
GGTATATCAATGAAAAAATAAATTTAAAAGTTCAAAATTGGGACATGCCAACATTTTCTGCGTTTTGTATTATTTTAGCCGACATTGGAGCTTTTATAATTCACTTCAGCTTCTTGCGCCGATGTTGTTACATCAACGTAAACATTCGATGAAGTCCTAGAAGAAGAAACGCGTAACACACACGCATATATATATATATATATATATATATATATATATATATATATATATATATATATATATATATATATATATATATATATATATAATTGGGTCTGAAACCTCAACAGATTGCAGAAAGCACTGGACGGCCGTTTCGTCCTGTATTTGGGACTCATCAGCAGTGCGCATCCACTACAGAGAATTGAAACCCTGACAGCTAGGTTGTCAAGCAAACATCATACCAAGTGTTCCAACGGAATATGTGAGCGAGCGGCGGTATATTGAGTCCGATTTGCTATCTTTTCGTCACCGAGGCCCGTTGGAACTGCCCGTTGGAACTCCTGATGTGTCCCAAATATAGGACGAAACGGCTGTCTAGTGCTTTCTGCATTCTATTGAGGTTTCAGACTCGATGAATATATATATGTAAAAGTGAACATTGAAGTCAACACTCAGAGGCGATTGGCTGTTTCATGTAAGACGCAATCGTCAGGCTGCCTGAATATATATATATATATATATATATATATATATATATATATATAAATATATATATATATATATATATATATATATATATATATATATATGTGTGTGTGTGTGTGTGTGTGTGTGTGTGTGTGTGTGTGTGTGTGTGTGTGTATTCTGGGCGTAAGGGCAAAATTGTATAAATCTTGTAACGGAATAACTGACAATCCCACAAAATGTCCAATATCTAAAAAAAACATGAAAATAAATGAGTTTCTTCTTTCCAGGTTTTCAGATAAGAGTTTTAGCTATTTTAACACCATTTGTCTTAAGAATCCTTGAAAAACCCTTTGCGTTATTCAGCTAGAAAGAGAACTGGTTAAAATCGTTTTGTGTCATGCTCACTATGTCTTCCAAACCAAACAATGGTGAAAGGAAAAATATCATTCAGGCTTTCAGTAATGGTACCAACATTCATAATCTGGCTTCCATCTTCAAAGTCCATTCAAGAACCATCAAAAGATCGGTGAATAAGTTTTAAAAAGAGCGAACAATAGAGAGCAAAACTGGATGAGGTGGTCACAATAGGAAGGGTGATCAGCATTTCAACTTAGAGCTAAAGAGATCAATTAGAAAGGATCCAACTCAGTTCATAAAACGCTTGACACGTGAGGGAGGAGTTTCAGCTATGACAATCCAAAGAGCAGTGAAAAAAGACTTGAAAATGAAATCGTACATGTAAACTGTAAGGCTCCTTCTTACTCCAGGAGAGAAAGTTAGAAGGTTAGAGAGGGCGGAGATCATCTTGAATAAGGTGGAAAATGATCCTGTAATATATATATATATATCTTTGAACTTTATTTCGATCCTTCATGACCTTCCGATAGTTAATTTATGATGAATATATCATTTTCATTTATGATCGATTTCATCACGATTCTTTTGTTAAATTTGGAGACTAATTATGCATTTTTATTGATCAAAGTAAAATCCAATTTGTGTTAGAAAAACCTAGGAGAATTCCAGTAAGATATATTTAATCATTTCTAAGATACAACGGTTCAGAGCTTAATCTAACAAATGGACAATTATGCTATTACACGATTTGGACAATTTTGCTGTTGCACCCGGTATATATATATATATATATATATATATATATATATATATATATATATATATATATATATATATATCGCCTTCTGTTAATATTTATCTCTCTCCCTTTCTCTCTCTCTCTCTCTCAATATATATATATATATATATATATATATGTGTGTGTGTGTGTGTGTATGTGTGTGTGTGTGTGTGTGTGTTTATGTGTGTGTGTGTGTGTGTGCGTGCAAATTAAATGAAACAACCGCTTTAGATTCTTTTCTTTCAACATATGATCAGGATATGGAATAAGAGGGTATAATAGACTATTTTGTCCTCAGATTTGGTCACTTGCAGTGGTTGCAGTAATATGAATCTATTTTAGGGGTGCATAATGAAATTTATTAGGCCTTAAAAAATACTGCACCATCTGTTATTGCATCAGATTTTTATCATGCCCAGACACTATTGTCTCGACTGTCGATTAGTTGTCCTACGGCCATTGTCTGCGATGGACGTTACTCCAAGGAAGCGTACGAAAATTGTAACTCTGGACGAACACACTGGCAAGTCTTACCAGTGAGCAAATCAAAGTCCTATAGACTGGCCCGGAAACTCTCCTAGTTTAAATCCAATTGAGAATCTGTGGTCAATCTGCAAAGAACGACTTTGTGGAATGGACATACGAAGCACTAACATGTGCACTGGGTCATGTTTCATTGGGAAAATACGAAAAAATTAAATAATAACGGTATTAGTCGTTTTATTTCAGTTAATTTGCACAAGGGAGTATATATATTTTATCACTTTCTGTTAATATCTATCTTCCAAATCTATGTAACTCATTGTTTACCTTTCAGTATTTCCAACTTTTTTCTCTATCTCGCTCTCTCTCTCACACACATATATTCTCTCTCCCTCTCTCTCTCTCTCTCTCTCACACACACACACACACACTCCCTCTCTTCTCGTCTCTTGATATCTATCCCAAACATTAAAAGCCGAAGAACCCCAAATAGATGATTTTGACAATGATGATGATGGTGGTGGAGGCGGTGGCGGTAACCCTAACTGAGCATTTGGTGACGGTTGTCTTCACCAGATAACCGCTAGTTCTCCGTCCTTCCCTATCGTCGCCAGCTTCTGTTGATCTGTGCAGATATTACAGTCGGGAAAGAAGAAAAAAGCCGCAAAGTACATTCCGATCGATTCTGATCGACTCCGAGAGGGGGGTGGGTGGAATGGGATCAAGGCAGGCAAACTGGCAGGCTGGCTGGTTGGTTGGTTGGTTGATTAGTTGGTTTGCCTGCTCGTCTCCATGGTATGGTTGGTTGCTATAACTGACGGCAAAATTCGTCAAGGGTTCAGTCGGCAGGTGCCTGCTTAAGCTGCTACTGAGAAAATAAAAACAGTAACGGCAAGAAAGGAAAGGGGAGGGCGCAAGGGCAGACATTTTGGAAAGAAAATAAAGGCGAAGCGTGTAGACAGATATAAAGAGATAATAGTTTGAAAGAGAGCGGGTGAGAGAGAAGAGACACGGTTAAAATGGATTTAAAGTGATATATATATATATATATATATATATATATATATATATATATATATATATATATATATATATACATGAATGGAATGAAATGTGTGTGCGTGTGTGTGTGTGTGTGTGGAGAAAAAGCAAAATGAATTTGAAATAATTTTAAATGAGATAAACTGAATGAAATAGATATGAACAGAATGAGATAGATAGATAGATAGATAGATAGATAGATAGATAGATAGATAGATAATGGACAAACTGAGATAGATAGATAGATAAATAGATAGATAGATAGATAGATAGATAGATAGATAGATAGATAGATAATTTTTCTTCATTACCTACTTCTACAGATAGTCATATTGACTTATCCAATGTGTTCCATATAGTTCACATTAGTTACGATGTTGTCCGGTTTAAAAAAAAAGTTAGCTGCACTCAAGTGTCAATAAAAGCCACAGAAGTCAGTCCCATTCGAAGAAAATCCTCTTTCTTAGACAAACGACATCGAGATAATCTTTAGGAACGCCAAAAAATAGGTTTGAACTCATATAATGAAAAACTGATTTATTTATTTATTTATATATTATAATTTTATCATATAGACAAAACCATTTTACTCACTACAAAGATGCAACTTGGTTTCAGTGCATTTCAACTGCACTTCGACGGGTGAGAGTCGAAAATGGTCATGAACAATCCTGCTTATAGGCAAGCCGGATGTGAAACGTCACTTCCTTTTTTCTATTTGTTTGAGAAGAAAAATATACATAAATATATATATATAGGTACAGACCAATCAACATTAAACACCCGGTCCATCCATCACCAAACTGCTATCAACAAGCACTATTGTTTCACTCCGATACCTATATATATATATATATATATATATATATATTTATGTATATTTTTCTTCTCAAACAAATGGAAAAAAAAGAAGTGACGTTTCACATCCGGCTTGCCTACAAGCAGGATTGTTCATAACCATTTTGACCCTCACCCGTCGAAGTGCAGTTGAAATGCACTGAAACCAAGTTGCATCTTTGTAGTGAGTAAAATGGTTTTGTCTATATGGAAAAAATTATAATAAATAATTATCGTTCTACTATCGGTATCGAGCCCTTTTTGAATTAATGCTGTGAATGTTGGAATTTTTATATTACTTTCGTTCTCATCGCATCGGATATATATATATATATATATATATATATATATATATATATATATATATATATATATAGTGATTGATTCATTCATTTTCTTCGGTTTATCACCCCTTTGCAGGTTATTTAAAACCAGAAAAAACATTGTTTTAGATAATAACAGTTTAGTGTTACAAATTTAAATAATTAATCGAAAGTTGTGGGAGGGAGAGAAGATGTGAATGCATACTTTTCTCAAGAGTATTTGCGTGTAAATCAATATAATTGACCAACTGAAATTCGATGCTTTTCGATTACCAATTCCGAGCCATTATTCCTTACACTGTCCGTACATCCAAGCTTAGAGCACCTGTCAAGAGTTTTTACTTTTGGTTTATTCTTGCCATCTTAATTCTACTAATCAATGTCCTCTCCGACGTAAAAATGTTCTTATGAGAGAGCACGAGAATCCATCCACTCGTCCGCTTTTCTTTAAAGAACTTAATGACGTGAAACAAATGTTTGTTAATAACGGTTTTCCTAACCATCTTATAGATTACCATATTAGACTTTTTAATTCTAAGGGAACCAATAGCAACTCTGAACACACACAAGAAAAAAAAAACAGTAACATTAACATTTTCTACAAAAATCAAATGCATAGTAACCTTTTTTTAACGAAATTACCCCAAGCAAATCAGTAATATCACTAAAAAACAAGATCTTACAGGGTGCGGACGAATTAGGAACAGAAACATTAATAATCAGCGGAAAGAGAAAAGAGTAATCAGGTGGACTGCATAAAGCGATTGACATTACATTTAAATTTTTGCAGATTAACGTTGGCTGGAAAGCATGGAGCCGGAAGCGAGTTCCACAAGCGGTAAGTGCGAGAGTAGAAACTGTTGGCATAGAATTTACGGCTACATCTAGCCAGTTCAAATATAAATTGATGAGATCTCGACGTCAGTCTAGTGCTGTGCTTAATTTTTTTTTAAATCTAGGTACCATAGCGAGGACCTCATTCGAACAATTACTATGAAAGTATTTATAGAAAAGACACAGAGAGGCAACCTTGCGGCGGTGGAAATGTGACTGAAGCTGAGCTGCCAGATCAGGACCAATAATATTGCTGATTCTTCTTCGAATCTCATCAAGGAGATCAAGATAAATAGCAGGGGCGCCGGACTATATGTGGCAGCAATATTCTAACCATAGACGAATAGTAGACTTATAGATATGTAAGATCGGTTCTGGGAAGAAAGATTGTCTCGCCTGACATAGTGAACCGACTTTCTTAGCAGCTGATCTAGAAATGTATTCAATATAGTCTTTCCACTTCATATCAGCAGAGAATGCGATCCCGAGAAGGCGCAACGAATCACTTTCCTGAAGGATAGCATCAGCCATGATAATGGAAGGCAGCAAGGGGTCTCTCAGATGATTAATGGAGAGAAGTTTAGTCATGGAGGCGTTAAAATTAACAAGTCATCTTTATCTATAAGCAAATGAATTATCACTTAGAATTATCATAAAGAAATACACAACTCCAGTTGACAAAAACAAAAAATTATTTATTATAAGATTCAAAACTGCTAGCCTCATCGTCAAAAATAATAATTCACCTGTAGGATCCAAATTACAGAGAACCAATATTATTTATAAATTCGCATGTCCCATGAGCAACTGTTTTCCCGGCTAATCCAAATTCATAAATAATTATATTGGATATACTACAACATGCGTAACAAGAAGATTCACGTTACATCTCTATGACCATAGCTCAATTAGGTATCATTTAAATAAACGTGGATACCTACAAATATCTATCCGGAACATACTCCTTGATAATACAAATATAATAGTATCATCCACATTTAAAAATTGGAAGTATTATTAATTAAAAAAAAGAAAACGCAAACCCTTAATAGCAACTATGAGCACGGTCACAATGTGCTGACCGTGTTTGGAAAATAAAACATTTATATAACTCTAAATAGATACATAAAACAATGGAAATATTGAGTTGAATAAAATCCATCCTTGATAATGGCTAAAAGTATATCCGAAAGCGCTTGTTAAACAAGACAATTTTTATATAATTTATGTCCAGAAAAGAAAAAAAAATGATACCAACGCATGAGAAATGATATAAAGACTCAAGCACACTACCATGTCGGTCGTCTTCAACGGAACTAGCATTAAAGAAGGATTGCTGCTCAAATAAGCAACACACACACACGAACACACACACACATATATATATATATATATATATATATATATATATATATATATATATATATATATATATATATATATATATATATATATATAAACATTTCATTAAATACAACAGACAAGATGCTTTTATTTCGTTTTTTATACAATTTCTCATGCGAACTAATAATTTTTTTTTCTTTTCGGATGATAAATTTATATAAAAACTGTCCGAATGTTCTTTTATTTCGAGGGCTTTCGGCTATACATTTAGCCATTTTCAAGGATTAAATATTTTAACTGTTAAATAAGAAATAGTTTGTTGCATGTATGTTTTATAAAATGTTTTTCATTTTTCAAAACACGGTCAAGATATTATGTCCATGTTCATAGTTAATATTATTAAGTGTTTTTTTTTTAATTAGCAAGTCTTCCATTATTTTTAACGCTTTTTTGCATGTAAATGATGCTATTATATTAGTGTTGTCATATACATATATATATATATATATATATATATATATATATATATATATATGAAGAAATATAGTCTTAAAGTGTGCTATATTTATGGGATAAAGTGCTCAATATCAGAGATAGAGCGTATGTAAATATAAAAGTGAACATATAAGTCAACACTTAGAGGCGACAGTCTGTTTCATGCTAGATGCAATCATCGGGCCACGATGATTTCAACTAACATGAAACAGACTGTCGCCTCTAAGTGTTGACTTCTATGTTCACTTTTATATTTACATATATATATATGTATGTATATATATATATATATATATATATATATATATATATATATATGTATATATATATATATATATATATATGTATATATATATATATATATATATATTTCCTATTTTTTATTTTATTAAACAGTGAAATAACGCTTATGGTAATAAGGAACAATGTCGGATAAAAAAATCCTTAATATACATATATATATATATATGTATGTGTGTGTGTGTGTGTGTGTGTGTGTGTGTGTGTGTGTGTGTGAATGAATGAATGGATATGCGTGTATGGATGTAAGTGTATGCGTGTCAGGGATTTCTTGAAAAGTATTTTTAACACTGTTGCTGTTTAAAATGGCCAATTTTATCACTAACCCCTACCGACCATCCTTTCCCCCTCCGATACGGCATAGTCGTCATCCATTTTCACCCTGACCTACTTCAAATCACATGTTATTTACTGACCACTACCCCCAATGAATCTTCTTTTTTTTTATTGGACACCTCATCCTAACTGTAACAAACATTAGAGTCTCATCAAAAAGCCAGTAGATTACACGATCCGCCCTACAGGCTGGTACCAATGTGACTTTGTTTTCGTCAGGATTTTTATATATAGAACGATACATGGAAATAGCCCTTACAATGTTGATGATACTTCACGCAGTTGGGCACAATTTTGCTAATATCCACAGATCGATAGTATTAGAATAGATTTGTATTTTTCTTTTAATCATTGAGGAAGCTCTCTCTCGAGTTTTTTTTTTTTTTTGTAAGCCTACTTCATATTCTGCGTATAGCTACTATCCTATTTATATTACGTAAATTGTTCGGACTTTTGTCCTCATCGCTATTTTCACATTCACGAGGTTTCGGTCGTCGTACGCTCAGCCCTTCTTCAGGTGATATTTGTTTGAATTTCGGACCGAAACCAGACGAGTTAATCTGTATGTTGGTGTTTACGGAGATTGGTTCGATGTGTTCATCTTTATTGTCACATTCATGACGTTTCGGTCACAGTACATACCGCACGTCTTTAGGTGATATTTGTTTGAATTTTCGAACCGAACGCAAACAAGTCAATCTGCATGTTGGTGTTTCTGAAGATTGGTTCGATGTCTTCATATTTAATCCGTTTTCCGTTGCGGCCTTCTCTGTGTGACATTTGTTTGAATTTCGAATCGAACTCAGAATAGTCAATCTGTATTTTGGCGTTCCTAAAGATTATCTCGATATCGTTTGTCTAAAAAAAATGGATTTTCTCCGAATGGGACTGATTTTTGTCGCACTTGAGTTCAGCTAATTATTTTGTTGGTTTTAGATCGGACAACATCGTAACTAATGTGAACTATATGGAACAAATTGGATAAGTCAATATGACTATTTGTAGCAGTTGGTAATGAAGAAAAATTATCTATCTATCTATCTATCTATCTATCTATCTATCTATCTATCTATCTATCTATCTATCTCATTTTGTTCATTATCTATCTATCTATCTATCTACCTATCTATCTCATTCTGTTCATTATCTATCTATCTATCTATCTCATTCTGTTCATTATCTATCTATCTATCTATCTATCTATCTATCTATCTATCTATCTATCTATCTCTCTATATATATATCTCAGTTTGTTCATTATCTATCTATCTATCTATGTATCTCATTCTGTTCATTATCTATCTATCTATCTACCTCTCTCTCTCTCTCTCTCTCTCTATATATATATATATATATATATATCAGTTTGTTCATTATCTATCTATCTATCTCAGTTTGTTCATTATCTATCTATCTATCTATCTATCTATCTCAGTTTGTTCATTATCTATCTATCTATCTCATTTTTTTCATTATCTATCTATCTATCTATCTATCTATCTATCTCAGTTTGTTTATTATCTATCTATCTATCTATCTATCTATCTCATTCTGTTCATATCTATTTGTAGCAGTAGGCAATGAAGAAACTCTATCCTTAAATGGCGTGAAGCGGTGCCGATTACAAGAAATAAACTGTCCATTGAAGACTTGCTCACAGCAGTTTTACAGCATAGATTCAAACTGATCTTTAAAAAAAAAACGGCTGGCTTGAACGATAAAATTGTTGAATTTATTTTATTTTTTTCTTCATCGGAGGAATTATCTTACATCGATGAAAGAAACTATTCTATCTCTTCGCTATATTTACCGTTACTGCCAGTAAGAGGAACAATCCCGGATCCGAAATACCTATTCGACAAATCGAGATTAAACAAAATCCTATCTGCTCTCGCTCTATATCTCCCGTAACCCCCCTACCTCGATCGACCCTCCGTCCTTCTCTTTCTCCACATCCCTTCCTTTACCACTCCTATCTACTCTTCCTCCAACCCTTCTGTAACCCCTTGCGTGATAGTGGCCACCGGCCTTGCTCGGGGTGATACGCTTAAAAAACAAAAAAAAACAAAAAAAAAACAAATACGAAATATTAACTATATGAAAATTTTTTAAACAGATGAATGGAAAAAAATGTGAAAACGAAATCTGATGGTTCATTGGAATAGCAAAGATGCTTTTCAAAAGCTAAGCAAAGTATTAAAAAACAGTAAATCTTCTTTAGAAACAAAGAAATGACTGATCAACAGCAATTTAATATCAATCCTTCTGTATGGCATCTCGGCTTCAGTCACTTTCCCAACGCCGTAACGTAGTTTCCGTCTGCTTTTAATATAAATAATTTCAAGGTAATATGATGAACTTTCCTCTGTGGTACCTAGACTTTATGGATTTAAGTGCAGTACTTAATTGGCGATTAGGTCCCATCATTTTACAGTCGAAATAGCCTGTAAGTTCTATGCTAACAATTTCTTCTATCCCACTTCATGCTTTGGGATCTTTCTTCTTGCTTTTTTGTCAACTTTGATCTTCAAAAATTTAAATTCAATGTCACTCGTTATCTACTGTCTTCCGGATTACGCTTCTATTATTCTCGTTCCTTAATAATGTTTCTCCTTTTTCTTATTCTTTCATACTCGGTAACTCTTTGTGTCTTAGTGGCTTTACTGCCTTGCACGGAGTGAAATGATTAACAAAAAAAGACAAAAAAAAAGAAAATCAATCTTAGAACCGTAAGTTCTATGCGATAAGCTTCTTCTACTGTACTTGTAGAACTCTTTGGTGGCCTCTTGATTTTCAGTCAAATTTGATTTTCAAAAATTTAAATGCAGTTTCAATCGTTATCTTATGCCTTCTTAATTGTTGTTCTTTTATTGTCCTCTCTCCTTAATCATGCGTTTTCCTTTTCCTTTTATGTTCTAGCACTCAATAACCCCTTGCGTCTTACCGGCTTTATTGCTTGGTAAGATAGATTCTGGCAATAAAGGCTTTCTAGCACGACAGAGTGAACTTCCCTGCCAATAGACCTAGCAATTCATTCAATATATTCTTTCCACTTCATGGCTCAAACTCTTGGAGGTTAGCATCAGCCATGCTGACTGAAGGCAAAAAGGGTCCTCTCAGATGATTAAAAGAGAGCAGTTTCCTTTTGGAGGCGTTAAAATTAACAAGCCATTTCTTGGCCCAGTTAACAACAGATTGTATGTCATTTGTTTTAGATCCTCTGCCAATTTGACCTTATCGAACAGATCAAACTTACAATGAAGAGAGAAGTAAATAGTTGTGTCATTAGCATAGATACCGAGTTGAGAATTGATGGCATCATGAAAGCCGTTGAGAAAAATTGGAAAAGTCATGAACAAAATAGGTCCATGGATAAAGCCCTGGGGGATACCTGCATTAATGCGAAAAAATTAGAAGATTGCCCGTTCGAGATAACGTTCATTTCGAGGTCGAGTAAGATTAAATCATATCAAACATCCGTTCAGAAATATCATAAGCTTTCAACTTGTGAAGAAGACTAGTGTGCCAAACCCTGTCAAATGCCTTCGAGATATCCAAAGCAACAGCACAAACTTCAAAATTCTTATCTAAAGCTTGATAAAGTCTTTCAGCAATAATCATTAATACATCAACAGCTGACCTAGAGAAACGAAAACCATATTGCTTATCTGAAAGATGACCCTGAGAAGTGAGATACTTAACCAATTCAGAGTTGATTAAAACTCCTATTATTTTGACCAAAATGAGGTACAATAGGCCGATAGTTAAAAAGATCAGACGGTTCGGCCGAGTTTTTAAAGACTGAAACTACAGAAGAGGATTTCCAGCAAGCAGCAAAACAAGAAACGGCAAGTCATTTATTATAGTTCAGAGAGAACCTTAGCCAGTTCAGGAGCACATTTCTTAACGACTATTACATGGATGCCAACCAAGTGCACATGCTTTGTGGGAATACAGTTTGGAGACTATAGCAGTAATCATAGAATTATATGCATTAAGTGGAAATTCAGGCTAAGATATTCCAGATGTGTCAAGAGTCGAATTGGAAGAGAATTTACAACCAAAACATTCAGCTTTCTTAACAGAAGACATTAACATACCAAACCGAGTAAAAAGAGTGGAGTAGAAGACTTCTTCTTATACAGTGTAACCCGGATATAAGGGAGATTTTCTCTGGTCTCAAATTAGAGCCATACTTACCTAAACAAAATAGACAAAACCCGGATATAAGATAAACCCGCATATAAGAGACTTCTTCTCCGGTCCCGACAACTCTCTTATATCCGGGTTACACTGTATAACAAACTATTACAGTCCCGGTAGTAGTCACGTGAGCACAAAGTTGTTAAAACTTCATTCAGTTAGGAAACAAAAACTTAGCCGCTTTGAGGACAAGTTTACAATTGATGTGGAACTATCTATCTATCTATCTATATATATATATATATATATATATATATATATATATATATATATATATATAGTGTGTGTGTGTGTGTGTGTATTTAGGCAGCATTTTTTCATTGATGCATGTTTTATTAAATAATATAGACAATTGTTGTCTATTTATTTTATGTAAATTTTTTTCATATCGTCTGATAAGCTTAATAACATTATCATTAAACGAAGAAAGAAAATCACCATATTGATACATATTTTTAATACTATCTAAGTTTTTGGCTTACATAAGCCATTATCAAAAATGACAATTACATTATAATATATTAAACAATACACGTGCAAAACAATAATGATAGTCTGTTTCTGTTTAAATGGAAGATTTCTAAGCAACGACAAACTCGCGTGGCCATGTGTGGTGCGATTTTCGCTTCCAGCGTCTTGTGTGTACGAAGTTGTCGTTGCTTGGAAATCTTCCATGTAAACAGAAACAGACTATCATAAAATAAAAAAAATATTTAGCCTTAAAAGTATTCTTGGTACTACCTATAAAGAATTTTTTGAGACTCGGGTT
This sequence comes from Acanthosepion esculentum, assembly GCA_964036315.1. NCBI lineage: Eukaryota > Metazoa > Mollusca > Cephalopoda > Sepiida > Sepiidae > Acanthosepion > Acanthosepion esculentum. The sequence continues at coordinate 92,480,836 of OZ038502.1, read as the reverse complement.
TTCTATTTTGGAAATTGTGCCTAGATAGACTAGAGAGCTCGCCAGAGCTTGTTTTGCAGTGGGCAATTATTAGATTTTCTACAATTACATCTGTTAGCTTTATCAATACTAATTCTTCTATTTTCCGCATTGCCATTCTGGTTTTCATAAAGGTTTAGGGTTTTGTTATTGAGTTTCGTTATGACTTTTTCAAGGCTTTCGGTACAGCTATAGCTTAACTTCAGTGTGTTTCATTGAAGATTTTATTAAGTGGATTATTACTGGAAAATGCTTAAGAATTAGGTTGAGAAACTTCTGCCCTAGCTTAGTTTTTACCATTTGGTCGAATGGCGCTGTATACAAAATGATTCTCCTGTTCCTTCTCTTCTTACTCCGGTCGCTATTGTTAGGGTTTCTATACTTAATTTCAGTGCCTTTGTTACCACTAATTTTTACAGCAGCATTATATAAACCACTATGTTTATAGAAGACATATTTGTTAGAAGAGTTGTTATTAATTCTATGGAAGAGAGTATATGCTTAATTACCGACGGAGGGTGGTTAGAGTTCGGGTGTATATACATTGGGTTCGCATTAGCCTTCATATACGGTTGTTATCGAGGTTCAACGTTTAATATTGGTAGTAGACTTACACTGAAGATTCAAACTTTTAAATTCTCTATGGATCGATTTCCTTGTGCTATCTCGTTTCATTTTAGTGAGATTTTCAACTATCATTAGGACATCGTCTCTATATAAGCTAATTCTATCTATATCAATATTGTCATAAGATCTTAAGTTGTACAAGATAAACAAGTCCCCCAGGTGCGAGGCCATGGCAGAGTCCAAGGATCCCATGGAAATGTCAAAATAACCATTGGAATTATTTTTAGCGCATTGTTCTTCATGGTAAAATTGGACGGATCTTCTACAGTTTATGATTATATTACTAGAGATGTCGGAATATTCCTTAGCAAACTCTAAGGCGAAAGTAAAGATGTCCTTGGAGATATAGGGTTTTACTCTTGACCCCCTGCAGTCGAGCACCAATGCCTCAGCAAGCCAGACAGTGTCGAAACACGATTGCATTTATGTAGTGGTTTATAACATGCTTTGTTTATAATTGTTAATAAATTATTATTAAGCTCTATTCTTAGAGCTTAATAATAATTTATAATATATATATATATATATATATATATATATATATATATATATATATATATATATATATATATATATATATATATATATAAGGTAAGAATTAATAATTTTATATATCAAGAAGACCGTAAGGGAAGTAAGGTTCTCTGTGTCGCGCTAGAAGGGTTTTCTCGCCTCAGTCCACCCTTCAAATCTATAAATTTGGCTTTGCATTGAATACTGTTGCCATATATGGTCTCCTGTCTCCGCTGTTCATCGCGAAGCCCTAGACAAAATCAAGAGAATGATATGTAATATGATAGATCCTGATCTGTCATCTCGTCTACAGTCACTTTCTCACAGACGTAATGTGGCTTCCCTCTGTCTTTTCTACAAATATTTTCATGCTAACTGCTCTGACGAACTACTTTCACTGATACCCCAACTGCATGAATTTAAGCGTGCTACTAGGTTGGCATCTCGTCCCACCATTTCATTGTCGAAACATTTAAATGTAACCGCCTCTTCTACTCTTCTTCAACAGCAAAATATTGGGGGAAAATATATGACAAAGTGGAAAAAGTTTCCTTGTTTCCTATGAATTTCAACTGGTTTGCACCCTTCAGCAACTTGATAACTGATAACTGACCGCTGTTCAATCCTGGAGCATGCTTCTTGCTCGGCCATCTTTGTTAATCGTCAAAACTCTCAAAGTTTTTTTTTAATCTGCAAAAGAAATTAAATCCATGTGAAAAAGAAGTAAAACAAAAAAAAATAAAAGAGAGTAAGCTTCTATATGTATTAGAAGTCCTTATACCGAAAAATTCAACTTATTTATTGAATGACCCTCGTATATATATATATATATATACATATATATATATATATATATATATATATATATATATATATATATATATATATATATATAAGATGTATAAAATGCCCATTTTTACAAATAACAGTTGCGGACTTCCTGATGATTCTGTGAAAATCCATGAAACTTTTAGTTGTAGGCGACCAATGTTCACTTGAACCAATGTACTGAGATTCAATAAAGCAGATATTCGCAACTAAAAAAGAGGTCAATAAATCCATTAATTAACGCATTCCCTTTATATTATTTTAGACGTTCAATGGTATGTATGATTCATTCATTACGCCTGACATTATATAAATCAGTTTTCGTTCAATATCTTTTCATTTTAAAGATATGATGTGTTTAATATATAAGTGAAATGGAAATTACTCTCGGAAACAGAACAACAATGACGGCCTCAACAAAGCTTTTTTTTAAGACCATGCCGGAACAAGACGATCACTTTATCGATCACTTAATCGGAGTGCCTCACATGAAAGGCTTGAACAAATAAGACTGCTAAGTAAAAAACGTAGAAGTAAAGTAATTTGTTAATTAAACGGCTCATCTTTCTCGAAAAGACATATTTATATTAGTCAGTTATGTGCCATGCGCGATGCACGCTTAGGCGATCATGTATCTTTTCGATACATGACTGACACAATAAGTTGCCATTTCTTTCTGCGGTAGACCAGTTGACATCCAATGCTATAGAACCCGGTCTGGGGGCGGAGAAGAGGATTAATATCTCTGAAGAAGAGGATTCATAGCTGGTGAAGAAGTGGAGGATCCATACCTTTCCCAAGGGTATTAATGGATTCGACTGGAATTCGAATTCGTCTCTCCGATTTCTAAATCCGAGACTCTACCCGTACCTCCTCTTTATTTGTATAGATTATCAAAATCACTAAGGGTAGAAATCACTAATAATTTACTAACTTAAGTTGATCTACCTTCCTTCCCACCACAGATGAGACGGGAAATATATAAGTAAATACACATCGATGATTATTATATAGTTTGATATATCATATATAGATAGATATGTATGTGTGTGTGTGTGTGTGATTGTTTGTTTGTGTGTGTGCATTTGTATGTTTCTGTTGTGTGTTTGTGTGTGTGTGGGGGGGGGTTATACTCAAACTATGGAGGGGGGAGAAGAAATGTCATGCAGAAAAATGTCAGAGGAGATAAAGATGACAAATAATGAGATGGAAAAGGAGAGGGAAAAAAGGAGCACCGAAGAAAAGATGAAGAGAGAGAAAGAGAACGAGAAGGAGGGAAGGTAACCGTTAGATTTTAAACTGCTCGAATTCCGACATGTCACTGGTTCGTTTCTTTGTGTGTACAGGACATCCTAAGTTAGAAGGCCGAGTCCAGCTGTCGAAAAAGTGATGGTAAGAAAAATAAAAACTACAATAAAAGAGAATGAAGAAAGTAGAGAGGTTGGGTGGAACAGATGGAAAGAAAGAAAGAAAGAAAGAAAGAAAGAAAGAAAGAAAGAAAGAAAGAAAGAAAGATAATTAAAATAGAAAAATAGAAGGAATGAAACAATAAAAATCATGAAAGAAAGAAAGAAAGAAAGTGGGTACAGTGTTGAGAATAAGAAAGAAAGAAAGAAAGAAAGAAAGAGGGGTCAGTATTGAGAATAACAAAGAAAGAATGAAAGAAAGAAAGAAAGATAATTAAAATAGAAAAATAGAAGGAATGAAATAATAAAAATCATGAAAGAAAGAGGGTTCAGTGTTGAGAATAAGAAAGAATGAAAGTAAAATGATAACATCAGAGAAAATGGACAAATGAAAGAAATTTAAATTCAAGGAAAGACGAAAGAAAAAAAAAGAAAGGATGAATGTTTTAATAAGAGAATAAGAAAAACAATTAAAAGGATGACATAACTGAATATGAATGAGTTAAATAAAATTGAAGTAAACGAAATTGAAAGAAAGAAAGAAAGAAAGAAAGAAAAAAGAAAAATTCGATGAAGGAATAGATTTAATGACAAGGAATGAAAGAAAGATTAGTTGAGGGAATGAATGAATAAGAAAGAAAGAAACAAAGAAAGAAACAAAGAAAGAAACAAAGAAAGGTGGAAGGAAAAACGAATCGCGTAATTTCAAATCAGAGAATCAAAATATAAGTATGAATAAAATATTTACACGAGAAAGAACAAAAAGGAAAAAAGAAGTAATTAGGGAATCTGGATGAAAGAGAAATAAAAGAAAAAGAAAAAAAGCGAATAGGAAATAAGAAAAAGAAAAATCAATGACTATAAGGAATTTAATTTAGAATAAAACTCAGAGAAAATTCAAATGAGAAAGAAAGAAATTAGGTGAAATCGTTAAAATAAAGACATAAAAAAATTAATCACAGAATAATTTCGAAAGAATAATGAAAGAAAGAAGATTAAAATCAAACTTTGACAAATTGAAAGAATGGGGAGGGGGCATTAAATCATTCCGTGAATGAAAATGAAAGAAACAAAGAAGACAAATTAATATTGGAGAATATGAAAAAAAGAAAAATGAATGTAAGAAAAAACGAAAATAAAAATAATTGAATTAGGGAAATAAATGAAAGAATAAGAAATAAACGTGATTAAAATCATTTCTAGAAGGAAAGAAAAACAGAAAACGAAAAAAAGTGATTTCTAGAAAGAAAGAAAAATAGAAAACGAAAAAAAAGTGATTTCTAGAGAGAAAGAGAAAAAGAATAAGAAGAAAAAGGGTAGTTTCTCGAAATAAACCGTTACATTTTGAAGTAAACGTCCCATAATTCTACGTCAT
>OZ038502.1:92458569-92471069 GCA_964036315.1 Acanthosepion esculentum | reverse complement strand
CCCTCAATACATGCACTGTCTCACTACGAAGAATTAGTAAACACATTTGTACACATACACACACACACACACAAACACACACACACACAGACACAGAGACACAGACACACGTACATTGTCCCACCACAAGGAATCCGTACACACGCACATACACGCACATACGTACACACATATTCTTCCCAAGTTACATGGAACCAGCACACACACACACACACACACATATATATATACACATACATACGTGGGGTGATGGCTCTTGAAATGAAGATATTGTTGGGTGTCTGTAGGTTTGTGGTAGATATCTGTGATTATATGGTTGTTTTTATTTCTAATGAGTATATCTAAAAGTGGTAAATCGTTAAAATTATATTCTTGCGTGAATTTGATTTTTGGGTGTAAGTTTTGAAGTAGAGTGTGAAATTGGTTAATGTCGCCCCATGAGGATTTCCAAAAGATGAAGCCTAGGTACAGCAATGGGAACAAAAATGGTTCCAACATATGCCAGCCTAACATTAGCTTACCTAGAAGAAAACTTCTATGAACAGATAGAACAAATATATGGGGCAAATATAAAAGCCCAGTACACTAAATCTTGGAAAAGATACTTAGATGATTGCTTCATAAATAAATTCAAACCGGAACTAAATAGATCATGACCCCACACACAAAAACACACAGTATGCACACATGGTGACCAAATACAGTGTTCAAGCCATTCCCATATATGCATGCATGCTCACATGCGGGTATCTGTGGAACACGAAAAATGTATATATGTACCCATATATATATATATATATATATATATATATATATATATATATATAACGTAAATCATTCAAACGAAAAACAAATACTGAAGCTAGTTATATGGCGAGAATCACTCTCACAAACAATATTTAATAATAAATTACAACCAACTTCGAATCTGTTAATGAATGGTGTGACCTTGTTCATAAATTCCGGGCTTATCTGGTCTTATTTTTTTGTACGAGCCGGCTTTCAGCGTTCCGAACGACCATCCTCAGGTAGACATATTAGTGTGTTTTTGTTAAACTCCGAATAGTAATGCGACATCGAAAGATATTGCGGTCCGAAAGAGTGCTTTTTTAGTAATGAGTTATTGTTAAATACAAAAAAATAAGACCAGATAAACCCGGAATTTATTAACAAGGATCACACCATTCATTAACAGATTCGAAGTTGGTTGTATTTTATTATTAAATATTGTTTATGAGAGTGATTCTCGCCATATAATTAGCTTCAATATTTGTTTTTCGTTTGAATGATTTACGTTACATAAATTGAATACGCACTACAAAACCGATATTAAAATAACCTGATCCTAAGTGCGAAATTCCTGATAATAATTGTGACAATACTATTATTATTGAACAATTTAGTTCATGCCACTTTTCTCCAGTACAAGAACGCACATTTTTCAAATTTAAAAAATTCAACCTCAGCGTTGTGTCTGCAGCGCTCCAAAATTATTCTTACATTTAACAATATCTCATTACAAAAAAAGCACTCTTTCGGACCACAATATCTTTCGATGTCGCATTACTATTCGGAGTTTAACAAAAACACACTAATATGTCTACCTGAGGATGGTCGCTCGAAACGACTGAAAGCCGGCTCGTACAAAAAAATAAGACCAGATAAACCCGGAATTTATGAACAAAGATCACACCATTCATTAACAGATTCGAAGTTGGTTGTAATTTATTATTAAATATTGTTTGTGAGAGTGATTCTCGCCATATAATTAGCTTCAGTATTTGTTTTTCGTTTGAATGATTTACGTTGCATAAATTGAATACGCACTACAAAACCGATATATATATATATATATATATATATATATATATATATATATATATGCGCGCATACTGGCGAAAGCAGGGGAGCTACTCACACAAACCCCACACAACTTAGGAAGTACGTGTGTATGTATATACGTATGTGTGTATGTGTGTGTGCTGGTTCCATGTAACTTGGGAAGAATGTGTGTGTACGTATGTGCGTGTATGTGCGTGGGTATGGATACCTTGTGGTGGGACAATGTACGTGTGTGCGTATGTGTGTGTGTGTGTGTATGTGTACAAATGTGTTTACTAATTCTTCATAGTGAGACAGTGTAAGTATTGAAGGAGAATATACACACGCATATATACACGCATGCTGACAGGAACACATAAAAATGAAAATAGAACTAAGAACACACAGGGGTTATTAAAACATTAAAAGATAAGATACCGACAACTAATTCATCACTTCTCAAACCAACCTTCATTGTTTTATGATCCTTCGCGCAGAACTCTTCACTGCCATTTCAAGAAAGACATTCGGATTAATAACACAAAAACAGAGAATGTCTCATATCGAGAATATTTAACATTGAAAAACATAAAGGAAAAAAATTAATTATTTTTAATAATATGTGGAAATCTCCACCCTTTACCTGAAGACGGTCGCGAGACCAGAAACACGTGTTGTAAAATTATGAAAAATAAAGAATAATATTTTTTAAAAAATCCACATTACAGCCAAAAATGTTTGCGGTACCTCTCTTCTTTTTAATATATATATATATATACATATAATATCACATATTGAACTGGTGTTTGTACACCTTTGTATTTCTATGTGAATGTGGATGTATATACATATATATATATGCTAGATAACACGCTCTCTCCCGGAAACTGTAACTAATGTCTGCTCAGCATAGTTGGGAATGAGCGTAAATGCCTATGAATTTGAGCTATAGAGAGAGGGGGGGAAAGAGGGAAAGAGGTAGAGAGTAAGTACATGAAAGGGTCTTAGTGCCTATGTATTTGAGCAAGAGAGAGGGAGGGGAGAGTGAGAAGGAGAGATTGAGTGGGTGAATGAGCCCATGTACCTATGTATTTGAGCTAGAGGGAAAGATTGAGTGGGTAGAGAGAGTAAGAGGGAGAGAGAGAGTGTGCGAATGAGCGTAACTACTTATGTATTTGAGCTAGAGAGAGAGGGGTATATGGAGTAAGAGGGAGATGGAGAGAGAGAGTAAGAGGGAGAGAGTGAGCCTAAGTGCCGATGTAGCATGAAGGTTTATCGGTATGAGCAAGAAAGAAAGAGAGAGAGAGAGAGTGACTGAATATGCACGTGTATATACCTGTGTATGTGTGTGTAGGTACATGAGTGTGGATGTGGTTCTTGCTGTGGGTCGCTGTAAAACAAAAAACTTTTAAAAAAAGGTGTCGGGCTCCTAAGGAGACTTTCTCATCGGTAGCTTTTTTTTTGTTCTCATATGTGCTGCTAAAAGTGTTGCAGTTGTAGGTAGCGTAGTAAGGATTTGATTTAGTGTCTGAATTTGGAAATTGACTGAAAAGGGAATTTTATATATATATATATATATATATATATATATATATATATATATATATATATATGCTAGTAGTACCCGTAAAATCGGTCTTTCTATGCTTCTGGTGAATCATTAATTTGATTAATGATTGAATAAGCTACTTACGAGTCTGTCTATATTTCTGAGATGAGGTATTATGTACAGTATTTACATTAGTCGGACTATTGTCCTCATCTTTGTCGCCATATTTGTCACTTATTTGACAAATATGGCGACAAAGATGAGGACAATAGTCCGACTAATGTAAAAGCTACTTACGAGTTCTACGCTTATAAAATACCCGTGGGTGCACTTCGACTTTGTGTAATGGTTAGCAACCATGTCTCGCTATATCAATTATTATTAACTGGTTAGTCCGATCATTACTAGCTGCTCCATACTTTCGGCCTTGTGCCATATCTAAGCTTCGTTTACTTAATCCCTATAAAATAAATGTGGACATTCCCAGACTGGATCGTTAAATAATTGATAGACATTTTTGTCTTCGTAAAAATCGTTTCAAACTCGTCTCTCGGGCTGACGGAAAACAAGTTATGGTCATTCATAGCATGTCGACTGCAACCAGTCAGTCGATTAAATGACTTGTTATTCTGCACATGGCGCGAGGTATTTTTTGTCATGAAGAAATTTTTTGTTATGATGAAATTTTTTTGGGGGAAAAAAGATTTATTTGATAATAACGGACATTGTCCATTTGATTTAATCGACTCTTTTTGTTTCGAGAACGCGTAGGAGAAAATCCTATTTATTGTCACGTATCAGCTTGGGACACACACACACACACACACACACACACACACACACACACACATATATATATATATATATATATATATATATATATATATATATATATATATATATATATGTGTGTGTGTGTGTTCTTTTTATAGAACTGACGATGTAAATAATGTGTCGCAGCGGACAGACGGATATCCGTTTAAATAATTTTTTCGATAACAGGATGAAAAAAGTCAGATCCACTTTTTTTTTTAAATACCTTACTCCATTATTACTATCGTCATCAGTAATAATAACACGAACAATATTTTAATAAACTGGTTTTCTCGTTTTGTTTTCCTGTTTCATTTTATTTAAATATTTTTATTTATTTATTTTTTCCTCAATAAGAGTAGATAGTTTTTCTTATCGTCCTGTTCACAATTCTCCTTGGTCTTTTGAACAAGAGTAGAGGTTTATCCTTTGTTCCCTGTTTAGGATTGGGTTTCTGATTCCTTGTAATCTCTTTTCACTTTCTTTCACTCCCAGCAGACCCTTGTGTCTTAGTGGCATCCTCGCCTTGCAAAAAAGGGTAAATTATAGGTTATCGTCGGGTTCACAATGCTTCCCAGGCTTTTGAACAGGAGTAGAGGTTTATCCCTTGTTCTCTGTTCAGGGTTGAGTTTCCGGTTCCTTCTAATGATTTTTCATTCTCCTTTACTTCCAGTAACCCCCCTTGCGTCTTAGTGGCATTCTCACCTTGCTTACAGTGAATTATGGCCTATCGTCGGCTTCACAATCGTCCCTAATCTTTTGAACAGGAGTGGAGGTTTATCCTTCGTTCCCTGTTTAGTGTTGGGTTTCGGGTTCCTTCTAATATCTTTTCATTCTCTCTCATTCCCAGTAACCCCTTGTGTCTTAGTGGCATTGACGCCTTAGATGAGGGCCACTAAAGACTTACATGTAGAGGCCTATAATTAATAGCATATTTTTAGAAATCGATAATTCAGCCGATAATACAGTGAGATTCTTCGGAGAGAACTAGAAGTCCTACCAGGATTCATTACTGGCAACCACAATCTTAACAATATAAGATATGTAGTCGACACAGCGTTGATAGCAGACACGGACAGGAAACTACAAAAGCTTCTAAACAACGAAGGAAAGCGAGAAGAAAGGACTAAATATGAACTACAAGAATACAGGATGCATGGTTATATTAGTAAAAGGATGAGCCGAAAATGTAACTTACAAATCGGGGATACTAAAACAAGTACAGAAATATAAGTATCTGGGAAGTGTTCTAACAGAGGACGGAAAATGTGACACTGAGATTCGAAGATGTATTGGGATGACCAAAGACGCATTCCAAAAGCTAATCAGAGTAAGTACTCATTTCATTAGAAAAAAAGTAAAGAGTACTGAACTGATATCTGTTCTCATGTATGGCAGTGAATGCTGAACAATCTCCTCAAAGATGAAGAAGAAACTTGAAGCAACTTGTCGTTCTACAGAAGGATGCTGAGGATACCATGGACTGAACATGTAAACAAAAAGGAAACTTATACTTAACATGAGGAAGTGGCAGGTGAAATTTCTGGTGCATGTCATAAGGGAAAATGGCAGATGGACACTATTTACATTATTCGGACTATTGTCCTCATCTTATTTATTACAACGTTTCGGCCATTCAGTAGCTGAGATGAGGTATTATGTACACTATTTACATTATTCAGACTATTGTCCTCATCTTTGTCGCCATATTTATTACAACATTTCGGCACTTCAGTATCTGTCTATATTTCTGAGATGAGGTATTATGTACACTATTTACATTATTCAGACTATTGTCCTCATCTTTGTCACCATATTTATTACAACGTTTCGGCCGTTGTACGCTCCGGCCTTCTTCAGGTGGTTGGAATGTTGAACTAAACCCTTTATTTCGCTCACTGGCGTAGACTGCTCTATTTCCACGTGCCGTGCTTTAATGGGTGTCAGTTATCAGTTATCCCCTGTTAATTCCCCTCTCCAAGTTCTCCACTGCCTTAACCGGGTATTAAACTCTCACTCTTTGGGTCCTGTCACTGGATCTAACTAACGCCTTTATCCACTGTGCTATGTGTCCACTGAGTTTAATATGCCGTAAACCAAACCAAATCAAACCAAACCAAATCAAACCAAACCAAACCAAACCAAACCAAATCAAACCAAACCAAACCAAACTGTTCTGATAATGTAACGCTATCTTAACCCATTGCAACAACAAATATCTTTAGATTTCAAACCGGCCTAATTTCCGGTTCACCGACTTCTACGCTATTCTATAAAAACATTAGGAAATGTAGGGACATTCTCGACTTTTACCGATAACTAACCATCTTTCGTTTCGTTTGTTCATCATAACATGCATACCACAAGAAAAAAAGAAAAATCAATAAACAATACGGCAGCACCTAGTAATAAATTTACCCTAATTCGCCCTAATCAGCACTAATCTTTCAATACGCAATGGGAAAAAAACAGAAATAAACTCTCGATCCGATGGTTGTCTCTGGCCATCTGTTCCATTCTTTAAAAATGACTAACGACATTTGAAAGTATTTGGAAATGTACACACAGTTTCTGCTGCTTCCTTCATCGGATTCCACCAAACAACGACAAACCATTGATCCTACACTGGAAGACACTCGCCTAAAGGGCTAACAGAAGTTCCTTGTCTGTTTTATTCAATAAAGCATCTATATTAAACACAGAGACGAAAAACCTTGATTTTCAAACTGCGTTGCTTTGTGGTTATATCCAAACAGGGAAGCAAATCCAGACAGAAGACTCGGAGTAGAGACACGAACGACTTTAGCTATAATCACAACGAATCATGCAGCCAGGCTGTCCCCAAATGTAATGCCCTGTCTTCCTTTGGATCTTGTCGGTACGGCCGAGAGGGAGCCTTGTAATCTGGGTAGCTCTCTGCCTCCACATACCATCACTCAGGTTTGCGCCCGGGGAAGGTCACCCCGCGTTCACCACTAAAGAACTGAATTTTGACCAAATAGAGGCCTAACTTTATCTCGCAAGATAAACAGATCCTTTTCATATATTTCGTTATTAATATAAACGTTAATTTTAGTGGGTGTACGGGTTTGAGTTGCTATCACTATTTTTTTCTTATCTTAAACGTTGAAAAAAACAATAACCGGACTAAATTTAAAAGTCCTACTGTTAATTTTGGAGTCACGGTGAAATAATGGATAGCGGCTCGGATTAAGGAATCGGAGAGCCGAGTTCGAATTCCACTCGAATCCATTACATTCACTTACGTGCTAATACCCTTGGGAAAGGTATAAATCGTGTTCTTCTCCCCGCGGCTATAGGTAAATAGCAGGACAGACCGGGTTCTACCGCAGAAAGAAATGGCAACCTAATGTGCGGGGGAAAATCTGCCTCGTCAGTCATGTATCTTCCGATACATGAACGCCTAAGCGTGTATCACGCATGGCACATAACTGACTGAGCAATGGTTTTAAAAAAGCTTCTGTAATGTGTTTCTGCTGTCAAAACGTTCTAAAATGAAAGTCAGAAATTTAATTCAATTTTATTGTTTTAATAATGCAATTGTTTAAGTCATGGGTCACGGTGGAGTAATGGCTAGCGGCTCGGAGGAATCGGAGAGCCGAGTTCGAATTCCAGTCGAATCCATTACATTCACTTACGTGGGAAAGATATGAATCGTTTTCTTCTCGCCCCAGCTAAGGGTATGGCAACTGGTTTACCGCAGAAAGAAACGGAGATTTTAACTGAAATGAGTATAGCCACTAAAAATACTTTTTAGAGCAATTAGAAAGAATATTTGATAAAAAAACCTTTTCGAGACACACACACACGCACACACATATATATTACTTGAACGTTACTTTTAGTGGATGCTCGTATCTGAGTAGACGTTCCGTTTATTTATTCAGCATTTATTTTTGTGTACCGGTCTGAATATTCGAGAAAACTTATTAAAAAAAAACATATGCGCTCTCTCGGTTATAGGATTAATACAAATATAACATTTATCACCTAGTTGATTGATGGTATATATAGCACTTCTACTCCGCAGTTTTGTTGACGTTCGATTGTGTAATTGTTCGGTCTACTCGTCAGGAGATATAGGCAAATGTTTCTCAAGCTTCTCGTGTTCATTATTTTATGTTAAGTTAAAAAAGATAATTTAAGCGCTTTTTATTGGTGTTGGGTTGATTTTTCTTCTTCTTCTTCGTGCGTGTGTATCCGAGCGTACGTGTGCATACACACACAGACATAAAAACAGACATATAGTATGACGTCCACAGGGTAACCTCCAACGATAACATCAGTCGGAAGAGTAAATGCCACTTCTTTGTTTATGTCTCGTGTCGTTAAAAAAAGAACACAAGATTCTGGCATTAAATTCTATCTTTTCGTGCTTCAATTTAGTCAAAAGGTTAATCTATATAATAAATGCGAATGTCATTATGTCACTGTGTCACACTTTTTAAACTTTACTCCTAGAGGCCATAGCCCAACATATCATACCATTTTGGAATCAGGTCGACTCTGTGAGTAAATTAAAATCATTTCGAGCCGGATCCAGACCAGCCATCCTGAAATACTGTCTCCCCAAGTTTTCATTACTGCGATTGTTTTCGACGATTTTTTACGGGATTTTTGTGACGAATTGTTTGTACGATAACAATTTTTAGAACTTGGAAATAAATTTGGGAATAATCGAAATTAATTGCGAAAATCATCCATGAAATAAAAAAATTGTTTGAACGGAAAGTAAGGACCTACGTACAATAAAGTTTAAATTAAGTGGCAGCAGAAATATTTATGCTTACCTCACAAAATCTGTGGTATACCAATGCACTATCTCATCCATCGAGAGTCCTAACACTGATAGGATACACATTGGTTCAACGAAGAATGAATTTAAAATTAGATGGAGACAACACAAAAGCTCCTTCAACAATATTAGAAATAGAAATCAAACATCCCTATTCAAATATTTTTGGCATTTAAAAGAAATGAATAAAACACCAAAAGTAAAATGGAAAATAATAAATAGAACAAGGACTTGTAAAACCTGGGATGACCCATGCCCGTTATGCCTACACGAAAAACTACACATTATTAAGTTTCTAAATAATGAAAATTTATTAAATCATAGACATGAGTTGACGGTTTTTTGCTGACATCAACAAATTTTCGCATTAAATAATTAGCATAAAAAAAATCAAATTTCATAGATTTATAAAAGGCTTAAAAGCTTAACCTAATCATTAAATAGTAAACACCCTTTATGAAGTCATAAAAAAAAACTGTAGTTCTGTGCGACGCGTTTATATATGGAATAGCCATTTGGATTTTTAAAAAATAAATAAATAAGTGAATAAATAGATAAAATAAAATAAAACAAAATTGTCTAGACACTTCACGACATACCGTGGTGCCAAAAATCTTTCACTGTAACTAACCAGACGACGTGCGTACATGACTGCCATCGTTCGCTTTGAAATAGATACCCCACCCTACCTCAGCTTGACCTTTTCGATGGTGATTGATATTTGGATAAGAATTAACTGTAAGACCACCTAACCAAAATGGCCGCCCCAGCCGTTTCCATAGTAATTAATTTTTCGAACGAACTTGCTTATAAAGATGCGTTAATTTCAAGATTAGTTATTCCTAAATTTTCGCTTGAGGATGAAACAGGGCTTGATACCTTAAATCAATTTAATTTTAATAATTATATTGAGGGTTTCGGCTCTCATTTTTGAAACATGAAAACTCTTATGTAACGAAGGAATCATATTTTAATATATATATAAATATATATATATATATACATATATATATATATATATATATATATATATATATATATATATATATTGCTATAAATGGTATTTATAGTGTCTATACTTAATAAAGAAAATGTGACTCCCGATATACTTATATATATACAGTATATATATATATATATATATATATATATATATATATATATATATATATATGAATATATAATTATATATATATATATATATATATATATATATATATATATATACATATATATACAGTATATATATATACATATATATACAGTATATATATATACAGTATATATATATATATATGCATATATATATATATATGTATATATATATATATATATATATACAGTGTAACCCGGATATTAGAGGCCCGTATATAAGATAAACCCGGATATAAGAGAGATTTTATATGGTCCCAAATTAGAGCCATACTTACCTAAACAAAATAGACCAAACCCGGATATAAGAAAAACCCGGATATCAGATACTTCTTCTCCGGTCCCGACAACTCTCTTATATCCGGGTTATATATATATATATATATATATATATATATATAAAAGTATATATATATATATATATATATATATATATATATATATATATATATATATATATGCAGTGTGCGTCAGAAATACCTCCCACATATACCACTCACATGTTGGTAAGATGAAGACTCTATTGTTACTTACTAATGACTTACTGTGTGGGGATTTTTTTGAGATATGTGGGGGTATTTCTGACACACCCTTATATATATATATATATATATATATATATATATATACATATATATATATATATATATATATATATATATATATATACATATATATATATATAAAGCGAGAGAGAGATTATTCGATCCATTCACCAAAGCCAGTATACTATTTCGGATAAACTAATTTCTTTAATATTTTTGTGCAGTTACTTGCAGTAATTCCTCATACTTCCAATTAAATATAAATTATGCTATTAATATTTAATTAAACGAAATTAATTAATAATAAATAAATTATCTAAAAGACAATTACTAATTTGGTGCTATAATCAATAATAGCAATGATGAAATAAAGATTTTTTTAAGAAATTATATTTAACGAGTTGGCTGTTAATTTTAATTTTAGAGTATCTGATTTTAATTTTGATTTTTTATTCGGATTTCATTTTCCATCTCAGCAAGTGCGTACTTAAGAATAACAATCGGGCTGACTGATTGTCTTGCCTGGCATTTTTTTTTTTTAATATTTAAAATGTCCTAACATTTCCCCGTATATATTGACAACGCTTAATGTATGAATATTTATGTTTACTTCTTTGGGGGTCATACTCCCGACTCCGAAATCTTACCCTGTTTGTTTTATTTGGCAGCTTATAGATGACCGCTGTTATTAAATGAGCCACGCCCATACCCTGGGAATCCACACGGGGACAATTTAAAGGATCACTAACATAATTCCAGGGGTTGACGAGCACACAGACACAGACAGAGGTGCGACTCAATTTCCCTCTGAGGACACAAAATCTATTTTAAGCTTAACACAACGTGTAGCGTTACAACCCTCACTGGTTTAACTAGATCTAACACTGTGTCATGCTTTTGGAGGAGGGGATGGGTACAGTCAAGTAAATCCCACTGCCTTAAAAGACGCTAGAAAGTGTAATTACTAGTAATTACCCTTCTTAGAATCTTTCATCTTTTACACTAGCGATCTAATTAGTCATGGAAAACGACTGGTAGCATATAATTTGGGGGAATAAGGAAATGCTCTCCGAGCAACATTTTAAACACAACATGTTTGCATGAATATCAGTTGGTGGTGTACTTTGAGCATCGTTTTAGAGCATCAACCAGATTTTAAATGCCATTATCCTACTGTTCAGTCACTTATCTAACCAAAGTACATTGTTTCTGCGAAGATAAAAAATATACTATATTTTCCATTGAACCTAATGAGAAGACAAGCTTCAGCATTATAGCTCTATTTGACACAAAAATTGTCACAAGTATATATATATATATATATATATATATATATATATATACAGTGTAACCCGGATATAAGAGACCCTGATGTAAGAGAAACCCGGATATAAGAGAGATTTTCTCTGGTCCCAAATAAGAGCCTTTGTTAATGTATATATAATAGATCAAACCCGGATATAAGATAAACCCGGATATAAGAGACTTCTTCTCCGGTCCAGACAATTCTCTTATATCCGGGTTACACTATATATATATATATATATATATATATATGAAGAAATATAGTCTTAAAGTGTGCTATATTTATGGGATAAAGTGCTCAAGATAGAGCGTGTGTAAATATAAAAGTGAACATAGAAGTCAACACTTAGAGGCGACAGTCTGTTTTATCCTAATGCAATCGTCAGGCAATTGCCTGACGATTGTACTAGCATGAAACAGACCGTCGCCTCTAAGTGTTGACTTCTATGTTCCCTTATATATATATATATATATATATATAAGTGAACATAGAAGTCAA
>OZ038502.1:92446069-92453569 GCA_964036315.1 Acanthosepion esculentum | reverse complement strand
ACTTGTAAAAAAGGCAGAGCGAGGCGACATCGCGTCTGTGAGAGAGCGACTGCAGACGAGATGACAGATCAGGGCCAATCACGTTGCCTATCCGTCACTGGATCTTATCAAGAACCCTGAGGCAAAAAGCAGGGGCTCCAGACCATATATGGCAGCAATACTCCATGCAAGGGCGAATGGTCGATTTATAGACTTGGAGGATCGATTCCGGGGAGAAAAGTTTCCTGGCTCGGCACAGGGAACCAACTTTCCTTGCGGTGGATGATGCAACTGACTCGATGCATTTGTTCCATCTCAGATCAGCGGACAGTGTGAGACCGAGCAGCCGCAGAGAGGAGCTCCCGAGAAGTTGGTCTTCAGACATTCTAATGGGATGCAGGGATGGATCCTTGTGGTGGTTAATAGAGAGCAGTTTTGTTTTAGAGGCGTTAAAGTTAACCATCCAATTCTCGCCCCATTTCACAACCGATTGGAGGTCCTTTTCTATTTGAACTGCCAGGTTAACTTTGTCAGCATCACTAGATTTGTATTTGAGGCAGGAGTAAATTGTGGTGTCGTCAGCATAGATGCCGACTTGGGAGTCTATGGCGTCAGGAAGTTCGTTTATAAATATGAGGAACAGAGTAGGGCCTAGGATCGAGCCTTGAGGAACACCTGCGTTAGTGGGATAGGAGCTGGAGATGAATCCATTGAGAACGACCTTCAATTCACGGTTTGACAGGAATGATTGTATTAGGTCAAGCAATCGACCTGTGATACCATAACCCTGGAGCTTGCGAAGAAGGCCGGCATGCCAAACTCTATCAAACGCTTTGGAGATGTCTAGGGCCACGGCACGAGCTTCACCGTTATTATGAATAGCTTGGTAGACAAATTCAGTGATGGCCGTAAGCACATCGGCAGTAGATCGGGCAAAGCGGAAACCATACTGCTTGTCTGAGTGCAGATCATGGGATATCAGATGATTAATCACTTCGGTGTTGATAATGGCCTCGAAGACTTTGCCGAAGAGGGGTAGGAGACTGATAGGACGGTAGTTGGAAGGGTCGGAGGGGTCACTAGAGTTCTTAAAGACAGGAACAATGGTTGAGGACTTCCAGCAGTCAGGAAAACAAGACTCCTTGAGGCAGCGGTTGTATAATTTAGAGAGGGCAGGCGCCAGTTCAGGCGCGCATTTCTTCAGGACAATGGCTGGCATCCCGTCACCACCAGTAGCCTTGTGGTGATCTAAGTTAGAAATAATGCCCAATACCGACGACGGGGATATGTGCAATCCGTTCAAAAGGGCCTCATTTCTGTGAGGGAAATCGGGCAAGGGTACCCCGGAAGAGTCTAGCGTTGAATTGGAAGAAAACTTCCGAGCAAAGCATTCGGCCTTGTCGGCAGAGGTGGTCAGGACCTCAAACTGATTGAACAGGGGAGGAATGGAGGGTTTGTTATTGTTCAGAACGCTCTTGCAGAGGCGTCAATAATCTTTGGAGCCAAATTTGTGGGATGCAATACGTTCCTTCATCCGAGCAGCAAATAGTGACTTGGCATCGTCGAGGATACGCTTACATTCGTTGCGGGCAGATGTAAATAGACGTCTATTGGAGTCGGACATATCACTACGAAAACGGTGGAAGAAGTGGTTCCTATGGGCGTAAATGAAGAAGTATAGTTTTAAGGTGTGCTATATTTATGGGATAAAGTGCTCAATATCAGAGATAGAGTGTATGTAAATATAAAAAGTGAACATTGAAGTCAACACTCAGAGGCGACAGGCTGTTTCATGCTAAACGCATTCACCAGGCCATATATATATATATATATATATATATATATATATATATATATATATATATATATATATATATATGTATGTATACATAAGAAACATATATATATATATATATATATATATATATATATATATATATATATATATATAAGAAACACATATAAGTATGTATGTATGTATGTATATATAAGAAACAATATTTTTTATAAATATTGTTAAATTGTAAAATAAAATAATAATACTATTGCATATATGCAGTTTCATGTTCTTAAGGAGAGTTAAGTTAATGACCTTTTTGGACATGAATAGGAGTTCACTTTTTGAATAATAAGAATTATATATATATATATATATATATATATGTGTGTGTGTGTGTGTGTGTGTGTGTGTGTGTGTGTGTGTGTGTGTGTATACATATATATCACCACGAGTGTAGGGGACATCAGGATTTTAGAGATGCTTCGGTGGCTCATGTCTAAAAAAAATATTGGAAACCACTGGGCTAAAATCAATATCCCATTCTGTAATACAGAGTCACTTGCCGGTTTCCTGACCTTAACCAGTTGTGTATGTCCCCGAGAGGTTGGCATGCTGTACGTCTTGCTGACAATGAGCGAGGGTAGTGAAGAAACCATATGGCCGGGTTTCAAGATCATTCTTTTTTTTTCATGCTTGAAAGAGAAAGCAACCAAAGAGATTTGATAGTGGCATTTAGATGACTGGGAACATCCTCAGTGACTTCTACCTAGGCCCCAATGTTAGGCGCTCATTTAATAACAATAATAATATGCCTGGTATGCCCTTAACAGACTGAGTGTTATGACGGATACATTGTATATATATATATATATATATATATATATATATATATATATATATATATATATAATAAAAAACTTAAACACTAATATTCCATGGTCATAATTTATTCCATTGGAATCGTAAGAACGATCCAATTCATCAGACCTACAGATTCAAAAAGAAAACAGAACAACGACTCCGGGAAAAATTAGTGAGAGTATGTGTGAGAGTGTGGGGGGACCTGAGATCTATATAGAGGGGTAACAGACGAGAGAGGCAGGGAGGTCCAAAGGTGGAGAGGGCATTAAAATTTAACAGAGAGAAGATTTTAAGAAGGGTTTCAGTGAGAAAAGAGTGCGTATTTTCAAACGTCCGAAGATATACCGGAAGAGTGTACATTACTCTGTCCTGGACATCGAGTTCTACCTGGATCATATCCTCTTGGAATTATTTTTTATACATATATGTATGTGTATATATAATTGCATATGTATGTGTATATTTCCCACTAATATTGTCTATATATATATATATATATATATATATATATATATATATATATATATATATATTGTATATTTGTACTCCAGCGTTACTTC
Source organism: Acanthosepion esculentum (assembly GCA_964036315.1). Classification (NCBI taxonomy): domain Eukaryota; kingdom Metazoa; phylum Mollusca; class Cephalopoda; order Sepiida; family Sepiidae; genus Acanthosepion; species Acanthosepion esculentum. Next base: position 92,450,389 of record OZ038502.1, on the reverse strand, counting down.
ATCGACCCGATGCTCCATCTCCCTCTCTTTATCGCTCTTCCTCCTCCTCCTCCTCCTGCTCCTTTCTTTCTTCCTCAATAATAATAATAATAATAATAATAATAATAATAATAAACAAACCCGGTTACAGAGATAGGACAAGTAACAATCTTATGGAACTTCACAATACATACAGACAGAACAATCAAAGCTAATCGCCCAGGCATCGTTATTAGGGACCCGCAAACACAAAAAGTGCTTCCTTATTAATATGGCAGTCCCTGCACGCTGCGATGTATATTTGAAGAATCTGCTTTTTTATTGGCATGGAAGTCCCTGAAGATCGTAATGTATCTTTGAAGATCTTCAAAAAGCTATCAAAATACAAGGACCTTGACATCGAAATCTCAAAAATGTGACACATGAGAACATCAACAATCCCTGTTGTAATTGGAGCCCTCGGATTGATTAGAAAAGATTCCAGTAGACTCATTAAAGGGATTCCTGGTAGCCCATGCCTTAAAGAAATACAAAAGATTGTTCTCATGAGTATAGTCCACACCTTACGAATGGCTTTATCTATGTAAAATATGTTGTTTTTTTTTAATTGTTCAGTGGAAAATGTCATGAAGTGAATATAACGAACCCAACGGGGATTGGAACTCGGCTCTGCGATTAACGATTCCGAGACATTATCCATGACACCATCCACACATCCAAACTTACAGCACCTGTTAATAAAATTTGAATCAAGACCGACGAGAGCAACAGACCAAAAAGACTAAAACTTGATGTTCTTTTTTTTTGTGGGAATGGATTTTATTGTTTTATTTTTTGTTTTTTTAATGTCTTCACCCTTTAGTTTGCTGACGTAGTAATGTACACGACCTGACAGATTTTTCTTATAAGGATTTGCCTTCTGATGGGAAAAGGACAAAACAACTTCGTCATGTAGGTCACATCATTTATTTTCAGGCAGAAATCAAGTCAGTGCGAAAAGACAAGGTCGGAATGGCGATTGAAGAACTTGCATGTCAAGGACAATGACAGACATTTGGTTATTATCGCGTATCCGACGGCGTATAAGACACAATAACAAGTAATGAGTGCTTAAGGTAGATTATTAAACAATAAAACAAAAATCGTTCTTGATTTCACAGGATCAAATATATTTTTTAATTTTCTATTTGTATCTATATTTCCATCTCTCTCAATTTCTCTATCTATCTATCTATCTATCTATCTATCTATCTAGTATAGAAAATTAGGAGACCAATCGATTCCGCCATCTTGGTTTCAAACTTTCGGTATCTTCTGGCGATTTCGGTCAACTGATTTCCAAAAGCTTTATATTTTTTTAAATAAAGAGATTATGAACGCAATATTTTTTTTTAAATAAATGAATGAACATGCGCACGACGTGAAGGTGAGGAGGAGGAGATCAAGTGTATTGAAAATATATCGGTATTAAATGAAATATACATACGTTCTTTTCATCCCACTTCAAATGAAATCAAAGGAAACTTTTTAGTATGTGTACAACGGGTCATAAGTTCAGTTCTCTGATTCAAAAATTGTTTTTTGTCTTGAAATGATATTATAGTGATTTTTTCATGTTGACAAAGGTTGCAGATATTGCTATGATTTTGTAAGGTTTTCCTGGGTTTTTTAAATTTACAATTTACAATCGGATTATTTTTATTTTTATTTTAATTTCCACACATGGTTGGCTAATTTAGTAGAATTTCTAAGGCTGTCTACGGTAAAAGATAGCTTTTGATTGCACCACCTCTTTTTAACGTTTCTCTCAGTATACCCGATGTATATTTTTCTGTCCATTTTACTCCGAACATTAAGTTTTTTATTATATATATATATATATAAATAACGTTTAAGTAATTATATATATATATATATATATATAACGTTTAAGTAATTATATATATATATATATATATATATATATATATATATATATATATAAATAACGTTTAAGTAATTATATATATATATATATATATATATATATATATATATATATATATATATATCGTGCACCGACGGCTTAGTGATAGAATCTCCGACTGATGCCAATTAAGCCGTATTTCGATCCTAGCTAGAGGCAACCAGACGTTTAGCCACACAAGAGCTGTGATACCGCGAAACAGTCTTTCTGTGGATGACAATATATATATATATATATATATATATATATATATATATGCTTACAACAATATCACGTTGAAAAACCCGTTCTCGTTCAATCACCGGTTAAATAACGGCAAGCCCGGTCAGAAGCTAGAGGGGTCACCTCTTCGAAAAACCAGGTGCTGTAAACTTGGTTGTGCGGGGTGGGGGGATTGGAGAATCGATATTCATTTACGCGCAAATACAATTTGGAAATGTATTAAATTTTCTCTTCTCCCTCCACCTATGGGTTAAAGAGAAGCCATTATTATTAATCACCCATGTTTGTACAATTTGTTTATAATAATAATAATAATAATATCGTGATCAAAGACCATACGAAAACAGAATCTACTTTCTTATTGACATTGACGTCCCTGAAGATCGTAATGTATCTTTAAAGATCTTCAAAAAAAACTACCAAAGTACAAGGATCTTGAAATTGAAATCTCAGAAATGTAGGAAATAAGAACATCAACAATTCCTGCTGTAGTTGGAGCCCTCGGGTTGATTGTAAAATGTTCGGATAGACTCACTGAAATGATTTATGGTAGCCCATGCCTTAAAGAAATATGAAAAATTGTACTCACAAGTTCAGCTTACACATTATGATGAGCTTTTTCTATGCAAAATATGTATGATCTTAGTTTTTTAAGCATTTTGTGTTCTTTACCTATGTAATTTTGTAAGCTTTACCTATGTAATTTTGTAAGCTTTACCTATGTAATTTTGTAAGCTTTACCTATGTAATTTTGTAAGCTTTACCTATGTAATTTTGTGTTCTTTACCTATGTAATTTTGTAAGCTTTACCTAAGTAATTTTGTAAGCTTTTACCTATGTAATTTTGTAAGCTTTACCTATGTAATTTTGTAAGCTTTACCTATGTAATTTTGTAAGCTTTTACCTATGTAATTTTGTAAGCTTTACCTATGTAATTTTGTAAGCTTTACCTATGTAATTTTGTAAGCTTTTACCTATGTAATTTTGTAAGCTTTACCTATGTAATTTTGTAAGCTTTACCTATGTAATTTTGTAAGCTTTACCTATGTAATTTTGTGTTCTTTACCTATGTAATTTTGTAAGCTTTACCTATGTAATTTTGTAAGCTTTACCTATGTAATTTTGTGTTCTTTACCTATGTAATTTTGTAAGCTTTACCTATGTAATTTTGTAAGCTTTTACCTATGTAATTTTGTAAGCTTTACCTATGTAATTTTGTAAGCTTTACCTATGTAATTTTGTAAGCTTTACCTATGTAATTTTGTAAGCTTTACCTATGTAATTTTGTAAGCTTTACCTATGTAATTTTGTAAGCTTTACCTATGTATTTTTGTATGCTTTACCGATATATTTTTCTGTGCTTTACCGATGTATTTTTGTGTTTTACCAATGTATTTTGCGTGCTGTAATCGATAACTCTTTGGTATTTACCCGAGACCTCCCCACAAGGCGGGATGTGGCACAAAGCCGGTTTCTTTTTACGTGGGGCGTTCCAAGCCCGTAGGTTCGGGCAAAAATTGCCCGTAGACCCCGTATACACGAAGTCGAGTAGCTATCTAACTCCTTAGACGAGACTCTTTTCTTCGACATACACTCGTCTGGGTTCCTCTCCGCCTGAAGACATAATCGACAAGCAACTTTTCCCGTAATCGGTGACTCCTCTCTCTCATAAAGAGAAAGTGCTGTTTAAATAGTCTTAGACAACTCCATCTTGTGATGGTGTTCAGCTACGCCACAACAATTTTCATACAGGAATTTAATAGGAGATTCGGATTCTGTTTAGTTAATTTAGGAGATTTAGTAATTTAGTTTAGTGCAGATATATTTGTAATGCGTCATCTCTGCCGTGAAAAAGTTAAGATATTTTCTAAGAAGTCTAAAAAGAGGTAAAAAAAATTTCTTTTCTTAAAAAACTATTATTAAATGTGAATAAATTTTTTACTTTGTACAAAACTTATAATTTTTATGACTGTTGGTCAGTGGTGCGTGTCTTTATGATGGGTGGGGTACTTATGACAACTTCAGTAACCAGCACCTGTGCAATGATTGAAAGTAAATGCACAGTGTGTTAATATGTACAAAATAAATTTTTGTATATATATATATATATATATATATATATATATATATATATATATATATATATATATATA
>OZ038502.1:92421069-92441069 GCA_964036315.1 Acanthosepion esculentum | reverse complement strand
CGCTTAAATTCATGTAGAAGGTACTAGTGAAAGTAGATCTTCAGAGCAGTTTCTATGAAAATATTTGTATTTTTTTATATACAGTAAGGTTCACTCTATAGAAGGCCAGAGGACCAATCGAGTTATAGGGGTACATTAGAGGGTAGTTTATATAAATAGGGAGGGAAGATAACGGTTGACTCTAGACTTGAACAAGTTAAGATTGAAGTGATCGGGTTTCTGTTGCATAATGGACGAAGCTATTTGAGTGGAACATTTCTCGCCGATGGAATTGCGAGGGAATGTGGGTGATTTGCTACTATGTAAGTGGCATGGCGGATCCTAGCCGTAAAGGTTATATCTGGCGGAAGCATGGTATGTAGTTCGTCCGAGTACCTTCCATGGAAGTAGCGATAGGACAGTTAGAAGCTCGCCACATCCCGCCTGGGAGAAAGATGTTGGAGGGCGGAAAATGATTCTTCGCCAGCAAGGACTCGGAGACGCTTTTGAACTCTATCAAGAATGGAAAGTTGGTTGTTTGGTTGTTTTGTTTTATGGCATATCAAAACCTCAGTGGGTCATTTAATGCCAACAAAAATTTTAAATGTATTCATAGTGATAGTTTGGTAAAAAAAAAAAGGTGTGTATGTATACATATATATTTGTACCATTTTTCAATTACTCATATTTTTTAGTACAATCCTATCTTCTGTTAGTTAATTTACAATCTTGGATGGTTTTATTTTCGTAAAAAGTTTTAAATTACTCACTTGGTAATATTTTGTTCGCACTAGATAAAAATCTATTTCTGGCAATATTTTTTTCTTAAAATATCTATTTATGGTAAGAATTTTCATTCTCTGGTAATATTTGTTTTTCATAAATGTATTGTTGGTAATAATTTTTTTTTTACAACGTATTTCTGGTATTAAAACCTGTTTCTGCACTTTCATAGTGCTTTGGCCAGTGTTTGGGGGTTAACTATTTGCCCATAGCTGGGACCCTAACAGGTGCTACCACCCCGAGTCAGGGTGGACCTGGGAACATCAGCAATTAAGAGGTGGTTCCACACTCCTCAAAACCTCCTGATCAGAGACCTTACTGTTGGATGTAGTTTATCGTCTTCCCCAGGATGCAAGAATGGAAAGTGATGCCTGGGCAGCTCCTGCCCAGATGTGGCGTGCTGCCTAAATATGCATATTTTAAATAACGTGATCCAGCAACTCGTCGTGATAACAACAGTTGGCAATTTAAGCGAAACCTTGTGAAATGGCAACTTAAAAACTCTCAACAAAAAAAAAACAGATTTAAAAAACACCATCAGAATAGAAGGCAGATTTTATCGCAGTTACAAAAAGATTGTCTTTGTAATTTACTCCTGAAGACGATCTTGGATAAGGCCGAAAGTACTTGGGTTAAAAAGAACTACGGCACCTTCCTTAATTAATCAAGGAAGGTTCCGTAGAAATCACCAAGAAACAAAGTAGACAACTGGAAAGAATCAGTATAAAAATAAGTAGTCACAATATATATATTATTCAATAAAACTCATATATATATATATATATATATATATATATATATATATATCTGTAAAAAATGTTATAATGGTTAATGTACCTAGTTTTAAGTATAGTTAAAATAAGTAATGTGATTTCAGGCATTACTGTAAATCAGTTGGCAAATGTTTTCCGTGAACTGCAAAATCATATTACCCTTTGTATTGCGAACGATGGAGGACATGTGGAAACTTAAATAAAATTTCAATAAAACCTTAAAAAATATAGATTTACTTCTTTCTAATCCTTTTTACAAATTATTTCTATCGTAAATACAAATAAAGTTATAAATTTTTTAAAATGCACACGAACTTTATAGATACTCTGTATATGATACAAATTGTATACGTTACATTCAAACATATATATATATATATATATATATATATATATATATATATGAATAAAGACAAAAGGAAAATTTATCTTAGCCGACATGTTACGTCCTCTATGGGACTTTATCAAAGCATATGCAAGGATTTTATTTTATGACAAGTATCCTTGCATTCGCCTTGATAAAATCCATTAGACTGTCCTTTTACAGATATACTTTATCTGAAATTTTTACATATATATACATACCAGCATATATATATATATATATATATTTATATACATACATTATTTATATATATATATATATATATATATATATATATATATATATATATATATATATATATAATGTATGTGCATATATATATATAATGTATGTGCATATATATATATAATGTATGTATATGTGTATATATATATATAATGTATGTATATGTATATATATATATAATGTATGTATATATATATATATAATGTATATATATATAATGTATGTATATATATATATATAAAGTATGTATATATATATATATATATAATGTATATATATATAATGTATGTATATATATAATGTATATATATATATAAAAGTGACCATTGAAGTCAATACTTAGAGGCGACAGGCTGTTTCATGCTAGACACAATCATCAGGCCTAACGTTTGCGTCTACCATGAAACAGCCTGTCGCCACTAAGTGTTGACTTCAATGGTCACCTTTATATTTACACACCCTCTATCTCTGATATTGAGCACTTTATCCCATAAATATAGCACATCTTAAGACTATATTTATTTTATATATATATATATATATATATATATATATATATATATATATATATATATATATATCATGTGTGAGATTCGCCGTTGTACTATGATCACGATAGATAGATAGATAGATAGATAGATAGATAGATAGATAGATAGATAGATAGATAGATATTACTCTAAAATAAAATCATATTACTTAACGTTTATTTGTATAAAATACAATTCTGTATTATATTTGATAGCTCCCTGAAATTTTGGTGCTTTTCATATACCTCGCTATATTCGTTGCATAAATTCTTCTGAATATTGTTTTCTTTTCGTTTTAAACAGCGGTTGTTAGTTGAATGGTATTGAAGCCGGAATAATGCTACGGAAGCACCAAGCAGTCTTTGGTCCTTAGCTCGTGCAAAAAATGCTTCTGATTACATAAGGTATCTGATTCGTTGCTGATATGAGGTCAGTGAGGAATCCGAACTGCCGCTGGTTCGCATGTAAAGCGACTTATTCACGCGTGCGCAAATCCTTTGCGCTTACATAATTCTGGCCTGACTATTTACCAGAAATGCGTCGGCAGGGTCGTACAGAAACTATCTCTCTCCTCTTGGCTTCCTTATGTCTACACACCCTTACCCGACACACGCAAGCCGATACACACGCACATCTGACATACTTTCTGAACACGATTAAATATACAACAAAGGTCTATTTAAGCGCGTGGACGCCTGTAGACAAGAACTAACTCACCAGCACGATTTCTAAACACATTAGAGACTCCCTCCAGATGTGTGATGCGCTGACAGATCTGTTACAGATGCCTAATATAAATTTATGCAAAAGTAGCAACAAAATCCCGTACATTTCCTGCATACCTCAGATACCCTGAGGCAAAACTAATATTTTGGGTGCTATAACAATGTCCTTCATGCACTTTAGTAAATATTAAATGCATTTTTAAAATGTCATATACATCTATTGAACAACCTATTGATCGTATGGGTCCACCATTTTCTGCTTTCTTACAATCATTTTCATAATTCCATCCTCACAAAAATTTCTCATTTGTTTCACAGAAGTCCTCTTGTCATCATTAGATAAATAGAGAGCTAGCTTACTAGTGAGTCTAAATTAAATGTTAATCGGGTTTATTTCAACTACTGATAAAATGTATTGTTGGTCATTTTGCTATAAACAGATCTGTTGGTAATTGTTACTATAAATAGGTATTGTTAGTAATTTTTACTATAAATAGGTATTGTTAGTAAGTTTTGCTATAAATATGTATTATTGGTAATTTTTGCTCTAAATAGGTATTGTTGGTAATTTTTACTGTAAATTGGCATTGTTAGTAAGTTTTGCTATAAATAGGTATTTTTGGTAATTTTTACTATAAATAGGTATTGTTGGTAATTTTTTACTATAAATAGCTATTGTTAGTAATTTTTGCTATAAATATGTATTATTGGTAATTTTTGTATAAAAATGTATTGCTGGTATTTTTTAGTATGAAAAGTGTTTCGTAGTGTTTTATTTTTGTCTGAGGATTCACGATTTGTCCATAGCTAGGATCCTAACAGGTGCTACAATACCGGGTCAGGGTGGACCTGGGAACAACAGCAACGAAGAGGTGGTTACACGCTCCTCGAAACCTCCAATCTCCCGATCAGAGGCCTTGCTGCCAGATGTAATTTATCGTCCTACCCTGGACTGACGTGAGTCGTGTTATTCTTGAGTCCCAAAGCATCCACCATGTAGGAGGCTATTTTGAAACTGCGCCCCCTCTCAACGCGGGGGGGGCACTCTAAATATTCTGGGTTTCCATAGAAACTAATCATTTAAATCCTCGCTAGATACGCCACAATGGTAGATTTGTCCCAGATTAAGCTAATGTTAATACGTGTCTCACTGATAAGTGTTATCGAGATAATTTAAGAAATTATTATTATTATTATGATTATTATTATTATTATTATTATTATTATTATTATTATTATCATTATGATTATTATTATGATTATTATTATTATTATTATGATTATTATTATTATTATGATGATTATTATTATTATTATTATTATTATTATGATTATTATTATTATTATTATTATTATTATTATTATTATTATTATTATGATTATTATTATTATTATTATTATTATTATTATTATTATTATGATTATTATTATTATTATGATTATTATTATTATTATTATCATTATGATTATTGTTATGATGATTATTATTATTATCATTATTATTATTATTATTATTATGATTATGATTATTATTATTATTATTATTATTATCATTATTATTACTATTATTATTATTATGATTATTATTATTATTATTATGATTATTATTATTATTATGATTATTATTATTATTATTATTATTATTATTATTATTATTTTTGTAGGTAGCTTGCTTCTCACTGGACTCACAACAATCTGTAAAATTGTATGAATGTGGAAAGCAGTCAGCCAGGGGCAACGGCCGGGAGAGCTTTCTTGTTCATATGCCGTGTCCCACTCATGACGTAGGCGTTTATGGATCTCCACAATTTCCTGTCCTTTGTAACTCATAATAAATGTTGTCGTTTCGTTATTTGCTTGTTCTGCCATCCATTTAGTCAAGCTCACTAGGTATATTATACGTTGTTTTCTTCTCTCCTTCTTGCCTTCAACCTGTCCTCTGAGTACTATATTTTCCAAGCCTTCTTTCCTCATTATGTGTCCTAGAAATTGCAGCTGTCTCTTCCTGATTTTAAGTATAAGTTTCCTTTTTGTTTCCATTTTCTCTAGAACTTTGTCTTTACTCACATATTCGGTTCATGGTATCCTCAGCATCCTTCTGTATGAATACATTTATGTTGCTTCAAATCTTTTCTTCATCTTTGAGGAGATTGTCCAGCATCCAGTGCTATATAGAAGGACAGATATTATATAATAGTTCAGTACTCATTTCTTTGTTTCTGACAAAGTTATCTTGTTTGTTATTACTCTGCTTAGCTTTTGGAAAGCATCTTTGCCTATCGCAATGCTCTTTCCGATTTCAGTATTGCAGATATTTTTTTTTGGTATTTCCTTCTTAGATTAAGAAAAAAGGTTTTGATTTAATATGATTGATTTCTTTTTTATAGCTTATCAACCCTTTTGCTGATTATTTACGTAAGAGACCAGGAAGGAAAAATTAATGAAAAACAAGTTCTTTCATCTTGCCATTATTGATTATTCGTTTGTTTTAAAGTATTTCTGACTTTTACCTGGTAAATAATTCTAAGAAGCAGTTTGTTTCTTTTCACATGACTAATTCTGAAGTTGCCAAGAGGTCACAACTCAGAGATCATCATCATCAGTTTCATGGCCGGGTGAGGTTGTAAGGTCGCGGAGCAGCTGATCACTCGACCGGTTCCTTCCGAAGAGATATTCATTCATGCGTAGCGTGTCTTCAGCAACTAGCCCTGGCGGAGCCCATCCCTCTCCAGGTCAATTCACAGCTGATGCTCTTTAACTTGAAGGCTCGTCTTGGCCACGAGTCCGTCGCCGTTGATCCCATCTGGAGGAAAAACTTCGTCCTGGTCGTTGACTGCAGTCTAGAAAACCCTCTGCCAAGCGATGCCGTGTCATCACCCTGCACTGCCTTCAGACATATCTATGGAGAGAAATCTACACTACTGAGTTAGATGGCCGCTGAACCTACCAGAAACTTAATCTAGTCTTTAACAGGTTTTCTTTTCAATCCTGGCAGGTTTCTATCCACCCTTCTCTGCAAAAAGCCTGGTGGGAGAACAGGTTTAGTCTCATGATGCAATTCTCATAGATCGAGAAACTAATATAATTTTTTTAAAAATTATGGACCTGTACTGTTAAAAAATGAACGAGCATTAACTTTAATTTAAATCGAGCACTTTCTAAGGCACTAAATAAAAATCATTAAAACGTAACTATTTTCAACTATGCATGTGGTGGGATGTTTGTCGTTGATTTCCGGCCACGCAATGTTCTAGAAAATTTAGCTTAAAAGTCGCGCTGCATGTTATTCTGCAAACCGCGATGGTCATGGTTTAGGGTAAAGTACTGGGTGTGGTGACTGGTAACAATATACCCGAGTAGTAGGGTTATGTATTTCTATCTAGGTTAAAAACTGCAAAACCCACAATAATGTATTATACAAGCTGTCGCCAAAACCTGACTGGGGCTTTGAAATAAAAGAAAATTGATTAATTCTTATTTATTTTTTTTTATCTCTTAGTTACTAAATCTGAAATCATAGACGCGTATTGTATGTTGATGAACGTGTTGTACAGCATAAAATACAGTGTATTGTTTCAAAATGGCTGTAAATGTTTTTACAGATATTATTTTCATTTGTTTTATACATTTGCGTAAAAGGTAAACAAACACAAGTTCAAAATTCAGAATGCTGTATCGCAGTGGATTTAGAAGAGAAATAAGTTTGGTGGGGGGGGGGGGGGGGCAAGAAAAATTATCAACAGGACGATAATTTTTAGGCGTTCTTTTTTAAGCTCTTAAAGAAAATTGTATTTTTTTTTATTTTTGTTTTTAAGACTATCCCCACCCCAGAAACATCACTAAATATTTCAATAATAATATCACCCTAATTAGTTTCACTTTTAAATAATTACCCTCCACCCCCATTACGAACACAAAATACGATACCAAACACAACTAACTTTCCATTATCGTGGCTACTATAACTTCTCTATTGCCATCAAAATGCAAGAATAACTATTTTTACTACGTTTTTCTGATGGCATTCACAGCTACCGGTGAGCTACCTCCACCCCTCCGCCGCCTTTCTGTTCCCTTTCTACAGAAACCATAAGCACTGCTACTCAGCAAGCACCCACCTCGCTATTCGGTCCCTCGCTATAGTTTCAATATCGTCTGTTACTGCTACTTCGACTCTTATACCTACTGGCGCTGTTCGCAATGACTTTCTTAATAGCTTTGACAAGACCGCCTCTTTCTATTGCCTCAGTACCATCGGTGACAATAATAAATGCTGGTTAAAACCGGTATTCTACTGATAAAGATCTATTTTGACCTGATAACTGTTCCTGACCGCGAACCCTAACCCAACTCGTTCACACAAGAGATTGCTTTATCTCTCTGCTCCAAACACGGAAAGCTTTACAAAGGTCTTCTTATTTATGCATATAGTCGTCTACACACGCATACGTATTTATTGACATAGGGGAAGGGACCGTGGCTTAGTCGGTGAACACAGTCGTTTGTTTAATAAAGACTGCTTCGTTTTTCTTTTCTTTTTTCTTTGAAATCACGTCTCTGTGGGCAGGTTTCCAACAACCAATCCACATGAGCTCGGGTCTACCTGCTCATTATACTTAAAAGAAAAAACAAAGCAAAACAAAACAAAACAAAAAAAAACTGGGCCGGTGAGCACTATCCCCGAAGGGGGGCTCAGGCAGGGTTTTGTGACCCTTGCTGTCTTATCAACATTTGCTTTTTACTACCTACATTTATATACGTTAAAAATGAAACTAAGCACAACTGACGATTAAAGAATGAAATATTTTTCGCGGATTTTGATGTCATTTGGGGGGGGGGGGTTATTTCGTCCAAATCCGTGAATATGTTTTACTCATCACGATTCTTTAAAAAAAAAAAAAACAATATAAATTTCCCTATTTTTTATTCATAATGTTGAAGGTGTTAAAATTAGTCAACTTTTAACAAGAAAGATGTCAAGTGGTAAGATGGTAAAAATGTCTTTAAGATGGAATGATCTATTATGACATGTCTCTAATTTGTATTTAGATACATTGTATTTATTTTACAATTTCTATAATTGTTCACCTAGATTGCATATGATCCATTATTGTACATAATTAGGTTACGTAAAATTTGTATTTTATATGAATACTACCTAATGAAAGAGATGTCGTAGAGTTGGGGTGCGTATCTTAGGTTCGGTGGGGGGTGCCAGACCCTTGAACTGGCCCTGAAAATACGTACTGGGGTGGTTGGGTATTAAAGCGTGCGTGTGTTTGTGTGAAAGAGAACGTCTGCCCACCCGCAAGCGCGAATCAGAGAATGAAAACGAGGAGGGCTGACTTTAAAATAAAAATAACTAAAAAATAGTCGGTATCTCATTTCGCGTCTGTAGGGAGGGTCCTAGTTCCATTGTATTACCGTCATCAAGGCCGACCGAAATCGGAACCAGAAAATCATTGTAAATCACATAATTCTCTCATTGAGCTGCAAAATATGTGCTTCTCCAGGATAACGTACGATTTTGAAATTAGAGTTGTTCTTTTCTTTTCCCATCCAAGGAGCAAGAAACCAATCTGTCCTACGATTTAACCCATAGAGGAGGCACTCATACCTTTCCAAAGAGTATTTGCGCGAAGGTGAATTTAACGAAACTTGACTGGAATCCAAACTCGCCTCTTCGATTTCACGCGATCCATTCGTACATTTGCGGAAGTTCCAAAATAAACGTACCAAACAAAAAAGAAACGAAAATAATTAAGCAGATTGGTATTTTGTCGGTATTGTGACCAGGCACAACCCCAGATACATATTTGAGAAATCTCTCTCTCTCTCTCACACACACACAGACACACAGACACACACAGACACACACTTTCGTTCTTTCTCTCTCTCCCTCCTCCTTTCTCTTAAGTACATGTGTAATTATATATTTGCATTGGTACGTAGGGAAATGAACACAAATCCGAAGGTATGTGCACATTTAAATTTTAAAATAAATATGTATGCGATGCATGTGCGTAAAGACAAACACCCATACAGAGACATGCACAGACACACACACACACCAATATTTATATATACAGTGTAAGCCGGATAAAAGAGACCCGGATATAAGAGAAACCCGGATATAAAAGATACTTTCTCTGGTCCCAAATTAGAGCCTGTGTAAATGTATATATAATAGACCAAACCCTGATATAAGAGAAACCCGGATATAAGATACTTATTCGGCCCCGACAACTCTCTTATATCCGGGTTACACTGTATAAATATATATATATATATATATATATATATATATATATATATATATATATATATATATATATTATAAATCCAGACATTCTTACGTAACATTTATTACTAATGAATAAATCTCAGGTTAGTCGGGCACAAGTTCAGAATAAGTAAGAAATGAAGTAACTATATGTGTGCATTTAAAAATCAACATTATTCAAAATCCGTGTTTCAACTTGACTCGAACCCTTATCCCTATATATATAGTATCTACTTCAGCTTTATTTGTGTTGATGTATGTGTGTGTGAAATCATGCGTAAAACTAACGCACGTATGCCTTCTTGCAAATATATGCACACACGCACGCACGCTTTTGCGAACTTACTTGACACAAAAACTAATACACGTCCTTATTAATTTTACTTCTCTTGTTCCTATTTCCTTTTCTTTCTTTCTTTCTTCTCTCTGTCTTTCTTTCTTTACATGATTTCTTCTGTCTCTCTCTCTCTCTCTTTACTCCTTAGTTTCTCAACTATTGTTCATTCACCCCTGCTTTTTTTTTTCACTCTCTATCTTTGTTCGTTCCATTCGTTCTTTCTTTTCCAATTCTTTCTCTTTCGATCGACTGTCGGCGACGCTATTAAATTTAGCAAGAGAATAAAAAAATAAGAAGAAAATTAAGTGACGATAAGGGGAGAGAACTCGTTCACTTCTTTTGACATGGAGCACAAGAATCCAACTGTTTTCCTTTGCTTGCCTCTCCTTCCCTTCTACTCTCATTAGATCGTTTCGTTTTCTTTTTTCTTTCCGTTTTTTTTTGTCTTGATCTTATTTACCACCTGGCGTATTGCCAACTTCATGTGTTTTTAGACAAACGGACAAAACTGAGGATGGAAGTGTTTTCCAAGGTCTAAAAAATGCCTGTTCTTACAAGATTCGAATGACGAATAAAAATTAAGACTTCTGTTATTAACCACTGATTTTGTTTTTAATTGTTAAACCGCATTTTAAAATCCTTTCTCGTAACTCTCTACATTGTACCTTTCTTTTCTTTTCATTCTTTTACTTCCATCTTTTTTCTTCTTCTTCTTCTTCCTCTTTTTGTCGTTTAAATAATCGACATTCTTAAATTCTCTGTTTATTTTCTTTTTTCCTTTCTAGTCATCGCCTTCCCTTTCTCTTTGCTTACTTTTTTCTTCTTTCTCATTCAACCTTTTTTCCCCTCTCTTTACGTAACTTTCTTCTCCTTCTCTTTCTCTCAGCTCCCTCTTCCTTCTCTCTCAATTAACTTTCGATAGCAGTCACGCTCTTTCTTTTTTCTCTCTCTTCCGAATGACCCCCCCACCTCCCATTCTTTTCAACCCTTTCACTCTCCTTTTATTGACCCGTAATATCATGTCTCCTATTTTTCTTATTTTCTTTATTTCTTCTTCTAACGGCCAACGTCGAAAATTACAGGTAAAGATAGAAAGCGTGTCGAGAAGAGAAGGCAAAAACGGGAAATAGACGAATAATCATTGATAATAACATTTTTAGAAAGCAGTACAAGAAAAAAATTACTTAACATTTCATTTATAAGAAGAACTATAGTAAGACTCGGGTTAATAAAAACGATTGGATTAGAGGTTTAGCAGACGGATTAACAATAGTATTTTACAGATGACACTTTCAACTACATTGTAGAAAGAATAAAGAGGAGGAGGAGAAGAAGAAGAAAGATGATAACAGAATTATCAATCTAAAAATAAAATACATCATAGAGTAAGATCAAGACTTACTTTTAGGCCTTCCAAGCTTTTCTTATATTTAAAAGTAGTTTATTATTATTATTATTATTGTTGTTGTTGTTGTTGTTGTTGTGTGGTGGTTGTGGTGGTAGTCGTAGTAGTAATAGTAATAGCTGATAGGGTGAACTAAAATTAATTCTGTACTTCATGTTGGGGGGTTTTACCGAATAAAATAAAATACAACTACGGCGTTAGAAAGAAAGAAAGAAAGAAAGAAGCAAACAAACAAAAAAGAAACAAAAGAAAGGAAGAGAAAAAGGCGAAGAGAGAAACGCTGTGTAGTGGCCGACAAAGTGGAAGCCTGAGTAGAAGTGGAGAGTAAGGAGGTTCAGATGCGATGATAGAACGAAAGAGCAGTCGAGCCAACAGACGAACGAATGAGAGAAAGAAAGGGAAGAAGGCTAAAAGCAGCAAAGGGTAGAAAAAGTGATCAGTTGGAGTCTTGAATACGAACTAGCAAGACGTCGTTCGTAGAGGCGGCGCCCATATTAAAAATTATTACAGAAGAAAGACAGACAGCAAAAAAAAAGAAAACAAGAAAAAAAACGAAAAAAAAAAACTTTTACTTCAAACAAAAGGAAACAAAAAGGAAAAATACAAAAAAAAAAAATGAACGGAAATATATCTACTACTTCATAAGGATTTATTTACACGCGGTTTTTACACATCTATCTATCTATCTATCTATCTATGTGTAGGTGTATGCGTCGTAATACAGTTACACTACAGTGTAGCACAGATGTAACAAACACATTATTATCAATGCAAGTCCGACAAAACAAAACAGGCAGTAACAGACAATCGTAGTAACAACGTATCGTTGTTACTGTTTTTTCTTTTTATATATTTATATATACATATATATATATATATATATATTTATATATATATATATACACTGTTGTTTGGTGTTCGTCAAAAGACTGACATGATTGTTTCAGGATTTATTATGCCTACATAGGATTCGTTCCTATTTTTTTCTTTTTTTCTTTTTTTTTTTAACTCATTGGATACGTAACGACAAAATAGAAGACACAACAACGACTCAACATCGGGAACTACCAACTTATACATGAAGGTGTTGTAAACACCTGTCTGTACCTAAACCCATAAAGGAATTATTTACATAAGAATCTTAACTGCTTCATTAACTCGGAGGATTTACACATTATCAACCATAACAAAAAATATAATTTTTAGTAAACAAAACAAAAGAAAAATGCAAATATTATTTATTCCTTAATCCATCATCAATGAGAGAGAAAAAAAATTGAAAAAAAAAAGAAGCTATTCTTTAACGGACGGAAAAGTATATTCTGTCTGTCTGTGATCTTAAAACCACCTCAGCGACCGACACAGTGGTATAGTCTTCTTTACTTACTTATATCTATAATCAGTGGATTATCTGTATTTTTTTACACCTTTTGTGAAAATATACCTGCCACCATTACCAAATAAAAGAAAAGAAGGAATATATTTACTTTTCTATAAAAAAAAATATAAAACAGGAAAGAAAATAAAAAAGGAAACTAAAAAAAAATTCTTGGAATTTACAGTGTATAACTATAAATGAATTGAAATAAAATCGATAACGAAATTCGATTGGATTTCTTATTTTTAAAAAAGGAGGAAAAATAAAATAAGGAACGAAAAATTAAAAAAAAACAACTTTAAAAGTATGTATTAAAAATATTGACTTTCGTTCCTTAAAGCACATGTCCAAAAAATATTAATACAAGAATAATAACACCTTAATTAATTTCCTTGGTGTTAATATATATTTTTAATAAATAAGGGAAAGTTACTGATACCTATTCTCGGTAACACATGATACCACCGGAAACCTTTGTGCAAAGGAAGGATCATACTTACCTATCTGGATATATATATTGACATCACGCTCACTCATAGTCACATAAACGATTTTAAGGAGGAACAGACGCTGTATTTTGTGTTGACCCACACTACAGTGGCTCTGCTTCTGTTAAGGCCGACATAACAACAAAATATACACATGTATATATATATGTGTCCATCACTCTCTATTTCACAGCGTAAGTATATATGATTAAATTCTAACTTCATTTTAAATCTAGAAAAAAAAAAGAAGACGCGATTGCTTTTTACACCTTGCTTATTATGAAAGAATTTCAATCAATGTGTGTGGAAGTTTAATTGAAATGGCTTTTAAAATGGTAAACACTTGCAAAAATTACTCTTTTCGACGTCCTTTATTTAGATGTATTACACATTTTTAATTGTTTTTTTGTTGTTTTTTTTTCAGGTTTTCGTTTTATTGTTTCGTTTGCAAATAAATCATAGCAAATAAGAGGTTCATTTACAGATTCGGATAAGCCATATCTCCCTAAATTGAAAAGTATTGTTCGAAATAAGCGTGCGCTCACACTCACGGTGGGTAGGCATTTTTGGATTCAATAATATGATTCCACTGTAATTACAAAGCATTGCTCCTACCTTACACAAAGCATGCATCTCACTCTGGTTAATCGATATACATATCTATATATGTATATATATGCATTCATGTATAGGTAGATAGATAGAGATAGATAGAGAGAGAGAGAGAAATAGACACACAGACGAGCGTATATCCCATATAAAAGAAATATCTTGTTTAGTTTCCATCAAGAAAAATACAAATAGAAAATGAACAGATGGACATTAACAGTCATTTTTAATGAAACATGCATTAGAGAAAGATTGCTGCTGAAATGCACAACCACACACACACACATATATATATATATATATATATATATATATATATATATATATATATATATATATATATACCTATAGTGTTTACGTTTAAATTGCTAACATATTCAAATAAATTGATGTAAAATTAACCCATTTATCATTATTAGCTTGTAAAATTCTACGATTGGATTTATTGTCATTTTTTATTTATTTTATTTTTGCGTGTAGATCGTGTGTGTTTTTGTGTTCCTGTACGTCTGTGTTTGTGTGCTATTGTGCTTGCGTGCGTGTGTGTATTGTTGGTGATCATGGGGGGGGGGGGAAATGCAGTCACTTGTACGGGTTAAAGCGTTGTTTTATTATTTGCATTAGTAAATAAAAGAGAGGGAGAGAGGGAGAGAGAGAGAGGGAGAGTTCGAAGTTTGTAGAAACGGGCGTAAAAAGAAGAGAGAATATAACGCGTCTTTTACTGTGGACAATCTCTGTGGCTTTTTAAACGTCATTCATTTGCCTATTAAAAAAAGGGGGGAGAGAAAAAGATACGAGTCGCGACTAAAACACAGGGAATAAAAGTGCAGGGGGGGAGTGAGTGAGATTGATTAAAACTGGATCTTTGTCAAATACTTCCTTTCTCAATATTTCGGGTCCCGTTCTCTCTCTCTCTCTTTCTCTCTCTCTCTCTCTCTCTCTCTCTCTCTCCTGATCTTTGTATGTCAGTCCATTTATCTTTCTTTCTCTCTCAAATTAGGTCTCTATCCCTCTGTTAACATCTAACTACTAGAACTAGTCAGTTCATTCTATCTATCTATCTATCTATCTGTTTGTTTTATCTATCTATCTATCTATCTATCTGTTTGTTTTATCTATCTATCTATCTATCTATCTGTTTGTTTTATCTCTCTCTCTATCTATCTATCTGTTTGTTTTATCTCTCTCTCTATCTATCTATCTGTTTGTTTTATCTCTCTCTCTATCTATCTATCTGTTTGTTTTATCTATCTGTTTGTTTTATCTATCTATCTATCTATCTGTTTGTTTTATCTATCTATCTATCTATCTATCTATCTGTTTGTTTTATCTATCTATCTATCTATCTATCTATCTATCTATCTATCTATCTAATATTATATTCACAATAAATGCCCACACGCAACAGAAATAAGTGCTCTATGCATACATAGATTAATAATATGGTATGTTGACATCTATATGGGTCAACGCCGTCAGTCAGTTGGACGTGATTAACATTTAAAACACGCCTTACAAACAATTCTCTTTCAGTCCATACGCCACATTTGTAAACAAATGAAGTCCAGAATATTTTGTTTGTTTTAGAGACTATAGACTTTATATTCTTAAAAAGAAAATCGGTTTTAGCAGTGGCCATGACCCCAGCAGATATCGACATACCACAATAATCCCAATTCATTAATCTTCGTTCCTCTCTTTTCTTCCACTCCCACCCCCACACCATCATGGCACGCACATTCGTTCGCTTTTCCCTCTCATTCGTCGGGGGACGATACCAACACTTTCTTTCACCCCGTTTTGGTCGGAGGTTCGTAAAAAAGCCGACAAAAGGGTCACTCTTCTTACAGGATCATTGTTCGGCTGAAAACTGCTTTAGCAGTACATGACCCATATAAATGTTAATATGCCCAAGCCACAAGCTTCTTTCACATTCTATCTTTTTTCTTTAGTGTACGTATCTTCAGTCTTTTCATTTTAAAAAAAAAAGAACTTTATTAACTCCTACTCCAAGCACGCAACCTTTTTAGCCACGACTAAAATGTCTTTGACCCTCGACACCGACCCCACCCCACCGGTCTTTCCAGTATAATGTGATTATGTGCTTGGAAGGTAGAGCTCTGTGGTTAAACTGATGGACTGAAGGTTTTATTGCTTTCCTTGTAAGCGGTCTTTTGAAAACCATGTTTTTTTTCGTTTTTTTTTGTTTTTCATTAGCAAGAACTGAAAAGAATTCTCCAAGCACAAACACATACAATTTCATGCTTGTAAAATCTGTGTAAACTACTTGGGACAAATAAAACTAAAAGTAATTATTTTGACACTTTGATTTTAACTATTACTCTCTGTGGTTGTCCTCTTTTTCTCACATGCACATATGATCTATCTATCTATCTATCTATCTATCTATCTATCTATCTAGGCTCTTTCCTTTCTATCTATCTATCTATCTAGGCTCTTTCCTTTCTATCTATCTAGGCTCTTTCCTTTCTATCTATCTATCTATCTATCTATCTAGGCTCTTTCCTTTCTATCTATCTAGGCTCTTTCCTTTCTATCTATCTAGGCTCTTTCCTTTCTATCTATCTAGGCTCTTTCCTTTCTATCTATCTATCTATCTATCTATCTAGGCTCTTTCCTTTCTATCTATCTATCTATCTATCTATCTAGGCTCTTTCCTTTCTATCTATCTATCTATCTATCTATCTATCTATCTAGGCTCTTTCCTTTCTATCTATCTATCTATCTATCTATCTATCTATCTATCTATCTATCTCTACCCACTTTATTTTTTCTTCACTTTTTGTCCCTCACGCTTCCTTCATTGTCTTCCTACTTTTCTCCTTTCTCCTTTTTATCCTACCCTCTCCTTAGTCCGTCACTTCCTCTCCCTTCTTCCCTCCCTATTTTTTTTTCACCAACCCTAACCCCTACCCCACGACCGCGCATACCCCCCTCTCTCTCTCGTTGTCGTTCTCCTTTGCTACCTCTAGCATTTCTGTCGGTGGTATTTCACTCGCTGTGTCCGTGTGTCTGTTACACGCCTTTTACGCATATAATGTATTGGCTCCATAAAAACGTGACATTGACGCACACGCGCACACCATGCTCGACACAATTTCATGCACGCGCCCTAAACATTATTATTATCATTATTATTATTATTATTATTTAATGATTCTCCGTGTTTCTTTTTTTAAGTAAAAATAAAAAAAAATATCAATGATATGTAATACGGCTAATCATGGCGGTTGTTGAAGAAGAGTAATAATTGCCGTGCGAACCCTCCACTAGTGTGGTTACTTCGATTAAATACCCCGGTATCTTGGTCACAAGAAAAGCGATAATATTTTTTTTTTTAAATATCAATTATTATGACTATTATCGTCATTCATCTTCTGTGTTCCGTGTTTATTCAAATCGAGTGCGACCATGGCTCTCCACAACCTTCAATCACTTGTAGCTTTAAGCAATATTTGTCCCTTTGCCAAGCCCCCATTCCGCCAACCATTCACACAAGAAGTTCATCAGGTAGATTGCACGCCGCCTTCCCCTAAGCCTCCTCCTCATCCTCATCCTCCTCCTCCTCCTTCTTCTTCTTCTTCTTCTTCTTCTTCTTCTTCTTCTTCTTCTTCTTCTTCTTCTTCTTCTTATTATTATTATTATTATTATTATTATTATTATTATTATTTTTATTTCCTTTGATATCTGGCGTTTACACATTTCTTTCCGGGTCCCGCCCAGGGACCTAAGGTTAGAAATGGTATCATGACACTTTCCACTGTAAAATAAATAAATAAATAAATAATTACATAGATAAAGCCCTTCGTAAAGTGTGGGCTGTACTTGTCAGAACAATTTTTTGTATCTCTTTGAGGCATGGATTTCCAGGGATCCCTTCAATCAGCCTACTGGAATCTTTTCCAACCAGTCCAAGGGCTCCAACTACAACAGGGATTGTTGATGTTCCCATGTGCCACATTTTTGAGATTTCTATTATTGAGATTTATTATTATTATTATTATTATTATTATCATCATCATCAAGGTTATCCGACGTTGTCCGGAACCAATTGCACCACTGATCATTCATTGGCTAATTTTATCCTGTCTGGGCCGCATTTAATGTAACAACAGCCAATTAAACATGCAAAGGATCTTCCATGCTTCTGTCTTTTGTCAGTACATTGCAATAACAAAGTCTTCCTTATCTCCCCGGATCAAAGTGTAACAACTTGTTTGTTTGTTTTCTTACTGGCACGAATAAATAAAACAAAAAAACAACAAAGTAAAAACGTTTAAATCCATCGTAGGGTTCATTGTTTGGATACCAACTTTAGTTCCGTGTTATTTAAAAGAGTTTAAAAAAAAAAGAAATGACAGCAAAAGTTTCGTTTTGTTTGAAGATGAAATTTCATAAACAAAATAAAAAAAAATCATCTTTCTTTTTGACGCTAACAAAAAGAGCATTTATCTCTTTCTTACTCCTTCCGAATTGAATATTTCCCCCAGTCGGCAACTAGTTGCTTACACTCCTCTCAATATTCTCGCACCCTCCTCGGTACTCTCGTTAGTTTTCAGTACACTCCGCAGTACTCTCTAACCGTTTTCAATAATGTTCTCTCGCAACTCTTAGAGACACTCCAGTCTCGTCTCTTCAAAACCATTCCTAGTGCTTCAATTACAACAGTCATGACTGTTACTTTTAAGTTCCATAACTTTCTCAACTTTCTGGCATAGTTTACATATTTTTCACACTTTCTTTCACAGCCATTCTGGCTGACATGCTTGTTTCTTTTCCTTCTTTATTATTTTTATTATTATTATTATTATTTCATACATTTTCATATTTATATCAAATGTACAAATGTATGGTGTCTGTCACCGGCGACTAAATGACAACAACTTTCTACAAAGTTCCAGAACCTTCCGCAGTATCCACGCAGACAGCAATATTGCCGCGGTCACGTCAATCTTAATTCTTCCAGTTCCTCCCATCTCACCTCTCGGGATTCTGAGACAATTCCCAGTTATTAAGGGCACTTCTACAGTTTCGTGTGATATGTTTCACTCTTTGGGGATTCCATTATTATAATTATAGAGTTTTTATAATTGATGGATTTTACTGGAGATAAAGCGACAACAAGTCCCTTCAAAACACTCTTGCTATTTTCAGCAATATTGTCTTTTGGATGTTTTCGGGTGTTGAATTCTTCTAGTCTTTCGGATCGTTCCAAGTACTCCAAGAACGATAAGTACAACTGTCGCTATCATGTCTCACTTCCAGAATCCCAGAGTAATTCTCTTTTTCTTATTTATGGTCACTCAAGATTCGTTTTCTGACCTGGATAAAGTGATGCAGTTGGATCTCAATGGAGAATTTTATGGCTTTTTTATTATCTTAGACAGATCCTGGCTTGTTCATTATCGTTTTTATAATCAAATCCATGTCGTTTGAGCAGTTCTTAGTGATCTATATTTTGCTATAAGGCATGGTCAAGTGCAAAGGGAAGAAATAATAAAGGTTGAAAGATTGTGTTGCGCCAATTTTTCAAATTATGATCACTGTAATTAGGATTCATTTACGTTATGAGTTCACTCCTCACTGAGTGCGTCATACGAGTGGCTTTTTAATCATTGTTATCTTGCCTTATTACATCACTGATTTTAGTCTGGCACAAGGCTACAATCTACGAGTATTCAGTGAAAACAAAACTTATATTAGCAAAGGGTGTATCTCTCCTTGTATACAAGATTGTAAGTAAACAACATATCTATTTAATACGTGTGCGTGTGCATAAGAAAGAAAGAAAGAAAGAGGGAAGAAGAAAAAACAATGAAAGTGGGGAAGAAGGAAAAAAGAAAAAGAAGGGAAAAGAGCGAAGAAAGATAGAAAAAAAGAAAAGTGAAAAAAAAAACAGGAAAAGAAAGAAACGCTAAAAAAAATTAAAAAAAACGCACACGACGTATGCACAGAGACAGAGGCGGGGTGATCAGGCATAGCATTACTGAAACATGATAAATGAGTTTTTCTCATACAAAAGAAAAACGCTTAAGACCGGCATGTAAGATCGGTGTTCGAGCCTTACTAAAAAAAGAAA
>OZ038502.1:92356069-92411069 GCA_964036315.1 Acanthosepion esculentum | reverse complement strand
AACAGCCTGTCGCCGATTGATATTGACCTTTTATATTTACATATGCTCTATCTCTGAAGTTGAGCACCTTTACCCATAAATATAACATACCTTGAAATTATATTTTGATCATATATCTATATATGTCTACGTGTTGGAAATATATATATATATATATATATATATATATATATATATATATATATAATAGACATTACGTTCAGACTCGATGATATTACTTAATTATATATATATATATATATATATATATATATATATATGCTGAGCAATTTTGAATATAATTTATTCAGGTGAAGTCTAGTCGAAATGGACATGATGTGCGACTTTTATATATGAAAAACAAATGTCAATCCAGGTTTTATTTTTGCTAAATTAGGACTGAAACATTGCTGGATATTTAAAGCCTTAAAAAATGTTGAAATATTTCAAAATCTAATTTCTATAACGATACAGTGAATAGAAACTAACAATTGGGCCTTTAGATGCTTTACACGAATCAGGTTTCCGGTCACTAATGTGGATTTTGTTAACTGTTAGATAAAATTCCTTATCTGTTGAGGCCGATTCATTGATGAAATATGTCAAGGTAAAAAAAATTAAATACACACACGCACACACACACACATATATATATATATATATATATATATATATATATATATATATATATATATATATACTATACTATACTATACTAATAATAATACTCGTTTGGAAAAAACCTCAACTTGTACATATGTCAAAACAAATCGGTACCCGTGGAAAAAATTGTAAATACGTAAAGAACTTTAACATCCAAATAGGGCGAAATAAATCGTTCAGTGCCTTAAGACTCTTTATTTATTTATTTATTTTTTTTTATTTATTTATTTTTTGTCTTTTTCTGTCACGTGGTTTTATGCTTATTAGTTTCTAATGGTTTTATCAATAAATACTGTTTCGTCATTTCCTTTTTCGACAGCTTACCCTGAAGATCCGTTTAGGTGAAACCTAGGTAGATTTTCCAGGCTCTTTAGGATTTATTTTAAATATATATGATATAATGATATATAATTTTGTATGAATTCACATATCAACAAAACGTATTTAGAAAAATATAAAAAACCTTTACAGTTTTTCATATATATATATATATATATATATATATATATATATTATAATTATTTTCTTTTTTAAAAATATGATTCCATCACGACACAGAAATTACTATGTTTCAAAACTGAAACTAAAATTTTAAATTGTAATTTAGTTAGAGTTGTAGTTTTGAAATATAGATATGTCTGTGTCGCGATGGAATCATAATTTTTAAAAAGAAAATAATAATAATATTTTGCTCTAATCTTTTGTATCAACCTTTTTTTTTTTTTTAAGTAAAAAAAAATATATTATGGACACCGGATTATAAATCCTACTGTTCATTCTTATTATTTATTTACACGCACACACACACACACACACACACACACACACACACACACACACACACACACACACACACACATATATATATATATATATATATATATATATATATATATATATATATATATATAACGTTTAAGTAATTATATATATATAAATAAATAACGTTTAAGTAATTATATATATATATATATATATATATTTAGAATTGGACATTGTCCGACAATTTATTTAAAGACATTTATATTATATTATATATATATTATATTCGGAGAGCGAAAATTTTCTATGAAAATTTCTCGGACATTCAGGCCGGTAAATGTTATTTAATACTGTTTATTATAAAACAGAGCATTTGCTTAAATACTTGTATCTATAAAAAAAAAAAAAAAAAGAACGTTAAACATAATATAAATGTCTTTAAATATATATATATATATAAATAAATAACGTTTAAGTAATTATATATATATATATATATGTATATATATATATATATATATATATATATATATATATAATTACTTAAACGTTATTTTTAATGGATGCCCATATTTGAGTAGACGCTCCGTTTATTTATTAAATCTGTTTATGTATTTTCGTCTAATGGCCTGTATATGCAACAACTCTTATTAAAAAAATATAAATAAATAAATAAAATAAATAAATAAAATAAATAAATAAAATAAATAAATATACAAATAAATAAATAAACTGTGCTGGAGAGTGAATGTTTTTTTAAAATTTTCGAATGTACAAATTCTTATACGAAAAGTATGGATAGCGGCTCGGATTGAGGAATCGGTGAGCCGAGTTCGAATTCCAGTCGAATCCATTACATTCACTTATGTGCATGGGAAAAAGGTATGAATCCTCTTTTTCTCCCCCACCCAGCTATGGGTAAATAGCAGGAGAGACCAGGTTCTATAGCCTTGGATGGCAACTCGTCTACCGCAGAAAGAAATGACAACCTACTGAGTGAAAAAATCTGCCTCGTCAGTCATGTATCGAATGATACATGATCGCCTAAGCGTATGTCACGCATGCCACATAACTGACTATGTAGTAGTAGTAGTAGTAATAGAATCATGGACTTTATTCTGAGCCTCATCTTTCCGAACTTACAGTCACATCACATTGGACACAGTTTCCTGTACGATCATGGAAGTTAAGCAACGTCGAACCTGGTCAGTACCTAGATGGGTGTCCGATCGGTAAATACTAGGTACTGTAAGCTTGGATGTGCGGCTGGTATCAAGGATAATGGCTCGGAATTTTTAATCGGAGATCCGAGCTCTAATTCCAGTTTGGTTCGTTAGATTCAAAAATACCCTTGAGAAAAGGTATATATCCATTTTCTCCCTCCAGCTATGGATTAATTAATAAGGCTTAAACCATTATTAGCTTCCAAAAAAGAAATTCTTAGAATCTAAAAATATTTCTTGATTTTAAATGACTTGCAAAGGGCTGATACGCCGTAGAAAACGAATGGGAGCAGATAGGTTTGTCTATCGACCGGTTCACACTCCTCGTCGTTTTTTGAACAGGCGTAGAGTTTTATCTCATGTTTTTCCTGCTTAGGATCGGGTTTCCGTCTTAGTGACATTACCGTCTTGCTTGGTGTGATATGATTTAAAATATATATACATCTAATATCTAATAATATTTCCTGGCTTTAAATAACTTGCAAAGGGTTGATAAGCCGTAAAAAACTAATTAATAGTCGTACCTAACAAATTCTTAAGTCTGTTCCTGAATTCATGCTTAAAATATGACCCTAATGGTAGTTGTATATTTCGGATATTTGACTTAGGTTGTGGGAAGGAAAATGCGAGTTATATATGTGTATACACATATAAAAATCACTTATGTCTATACACTTACTTTCATTTTTCCTTTCAGCATGGGAAGCTCTTGCCGTGTCGAACTATCTGCCTTCGGGCAGAGAGGAACCCGGACGAGGCTTTGCCGAAGAGCAGAGTCTCGTCCGGGGAGGTAGACAGATACCCAATCCCGCGTATGCGGGGTCTACGGGCAATTTTTGCCTGAGCCCACTGGCTCGTATTTCCCCATATTAAATTTGGCCTTGTGGCCCATGCTACCTCGTGGGAAGGCAGGTAAATATCGTAATATGCTGTCTAAGTAGTCCACCACTAGCAGTGGGTTGCTTACCTATTTCATGCCGCTGGCGAGTATTGTATTTTGTTGATGTTATAAATATTGACCATTTCATTTCCAACCTCAGTTTTGGTTATTCCCCATTTAGTAACCCCCTCTAGGTTACAACACAAGTTTGTTTTTTTTTGTTTTGTTTTTTAAATGAATATGTAGATTTTTATATATGTGTATCTATAGTGATGCAAATTTTTTTATTTTCCAAACACGGTCAGTACATTGTGGCCATGTTCATAGTTGATGTTATTGAGTTTTGTTTTTTGCTATTATTAATGCTTTCATTGTTTTTAGCCGTTTTTCACGTGTGGATAAGGCTATTATATTTGTATTTTCGACTAGTGTGTTAGTTGATTTAGTTTGGTAGGTTTTCATGTGTGTTTAAATGAGTCCTAATTGAAATATGGTCAGAGAAATGTAATGTGAGTCTTCTTGATAAGAATGTTGTGGTAGGTCCAATATAATTACTCATCGATTTGGTTTGATTAGGAACGCAGTTCCTTAAGGAACATGTGAATTCATATTTAATATTGATTCTCTGTAATTTGATACACACACACACACACACACACACACACACACACACACACACACACACACACACACACACACACACTCAGTTTTGTTTCGTAGGGTCAGATGCTCTTATTTTTCAGTGGGTGTTTTCCAGTCGTTCCCTTCTGCGTAGTTTAGTTTCATATCTGAAGAGTGAAGGAGGGCGAAAGAGACAGAGTGAGAGAGAGAGAGAGAGAGGAGGATGAGTGAGTGAGTGAGTGAGTGAGAATGAGAGCGAACAGAGTGGGGGGGTGAATTAGGTTCAACACGTGCGTGCATTAGTGGAGATGGATACAGATTTGTAAAAAAACAAAAACAAACTCGCCGACACATATTTCTGTAAGCGTCCAGCGTGCCATAAATTAGAATACACACACACGCACACGCACACATGCGCGCGCACACGCAAAAACACACACAAAGAATCGCACGCACACACGCACACACACCGAGAACCAAGAGCGTATTTATATATACAGGGTGTCTTAAAATAATGTATACACTCTTTGAATCGTTATAACTTATTCAATTTATGTATTTGGACTTGGAAATAAGATTAATACAAGTGAAAGAATACACATTTAAAGAATTTGAGAGTAAAATATACAAAAAACATAGAAAATTAACTTTAATAAAGATGAAAGCTACTTGGGGCAATGGCAGAATGTTCATATAATGATGAGTTCACATCAAGTGCTCCAACTGGTTGCCGTTCTGTTCAATACACTTCATATCTTGAAGAAATAGACCTAGAAACGTCCACTATCATTTCCTTTGGTATTTGAGCACATTCTTCTTCAATTGCTACTCTCATTTCAGCAATTGTTTCAGGTTTCCTTCTGTAAACTTTGTCTTTTAGAAACCCCCACAAAAGGGTGTCAACTCTGGTGATCTAGGTGGGTATTCAACTGTTCTTCTTCTTCCAATCCATCTGTTTTGCATATTTTCATCCATATAAATTCTCACATCACGGTAATGTATTATTAACTATTTTTATTATTTATTATTTAAATTTATATTTATATATATATTATATATATATAATTTTTATTATTTAACTATATAACTATATTTAAAGAGTGTATACATTATTCTGGGACACTCTGTATATATGCCAAATATACAAGAAAATTTGGCAAACACTTATTTTGGCATATTTCGTCTCTTCACGTCATCAGAAAAATGAATTTTATTTTTTCTGATGCATTTTTCTTGCATTTATTTGTTCGATTTTTAATACATATATATATATATATATATATATATATATATATATATATATGAGAGAGAGAGGGAGAGGAAAGAGAGTGGGATAAATAAATATTTCAATACGCCAGTAGGATATCTACTAACATTTATAAAGAAATGATGTCGGTAAAAAAAAAAAACACGTATTTATTTTTAACTCTGTTAGTAAAGGAATTGTGGATACCAACGAATGATTGGAGGGTAGCCAAGACTTACGTTTACCAAACGAAACCTTCCGTACTAACATTATTTTACATACTTATAAAATGTTAAACATTTCATTTCACTGAGCGAAAGAAGATTTATTTTGTTTTACTAAAAAGAAAAAAATCTTGCCTATATTCCGAATCATGACGATAATCTCACCAAGCATATACTGTGAGTGTGGCTTGCTCAATTGATTAGTAACCTACGCTCTTAATTGTACTTCGTTATGGTTAACTAAGGGCTAAACTCAGACCCCTCAGCAGAGTCCTATCAGTGATGTTGCGATAAAACCTTTAAATTAAGTGGGACGCGACTGAAATTGTTTTAGGCTAATGCATTTATATGAATTCTAAGAGGATGGCTACTTACATTATTCGGACTATTGTCCTCATCTTTGTCGCCATATTTATTACAACGTTTCGGCCGTTGTACGCTCCGGCCTTCTTCTGGTGATTGGAATGTCGAACTGAACACTTTATATCGCTCACTGGGGTAGACTGTTCTAGTTCCACGTGCCATGTTTAATGGATGTCAGTTATCAGTTATCTCCTGTTAATTTCCCTCTGAAAGTTCTCCACAGCCTTAACCGGGTATTGAACTCACAACTCATTGGGTCCTGTCACTGGATCTAACCAACGCCTTTATCCACTGTGCCATGTGTCCTCAAAGAGGGGGAATTAACAGAAGATAACTGATAACTGACATCCATTAAACATGGCACGTGGAACTACCCCAGTGAGCGAAATAAAGGGTTCATTTCGAGATTCCAACCACCTGAAGAAGGCCGGAGCGTACACCGGCCGAAACGTTGTAATAAATATGGCGACAAAGATGAGGACAATAGTCCGAATAATGTAAATAGTGTACATAATACCTCACCTCAGAAATATAGACAGATTCCTACAGGTTGTGTTTAATAATAATGTCTGGTTCCCAGATTGGAAAATAGAAACTGGGCGATCATTGTTCTCCACAACTTCCTGTCCTTTGTAGCTCTTAGCAATATTTGTCCCTTTGTTGAAACCCCTCATCCCTGTTCGGCCGGTCATTTATACGAGCTCGTTAGATAGTTTGTTTTCCACTTTTGTCTTCACTATGTCTAGTGAGTGTCAAATTTTCTAAGCCCTCTTTCCTCATTATGTACACTAGAAATTCCAACTGTCTATTCCTGATTCTAAGCATGTGTCGCATTTGTTTTTCTGTTTCTTTAAGACCTAGTCGTTGCTCATATGATCAGTTCATGGAATTGTCAGCATCCTTCTGTAGAACCACATTTCTGTTGCTTCAAGTATCTTTATCTGTGAGTAGACTATTCAGCATTTTCTGTCATGTAGGACGAGCGAGATTATGTAACAGTCCAGAGACGGATATGCAATGTGACTGGTCCTGATCTGGCATCCCGTCTACAGTTACTCTCTCACAGACGTGCCGCCGCTTCCCTCTGTCTTCTCTACAAATACTTTCACGGTAACTGCTCCGACGGGATACTTTCGCTAGCTCCCAAACTGCATGAATTTAAACGTGCTACTAGGTTGGCATCTCAGTCCCACCCTTTCACTGTCGAAACGGTTAAATGTAGCAGTCTCTTCTACTCCAACAGCTTCATGTCTCGCACTTCCCCTCTGTGGAACTCCCTTCCTCTTACTTGCTTCCCTGATAGATATAAACTCCAACTGTTCAAATGCAATGTCAATCGACATCTCCAGATGCCTTGATCTATTCCCCGTCCTTCTCGTCATCCTTTCCTCTATCACAACCCTTTACTCTTGCTCCCACTCTCTGTAACCCCTTACATGCTAGTGGCTCTCCCGCCTTGCTTGGGGTGAAATGCTATAAAAAAAAAGTACCCTTTTCTTTGTTTCTAACGAGATGTCTTCTTTTATTACACGTTGATTAAATTTTGGAGGGCAACTTTTGATTTTTTTTTCACAGGTCCGGAGCGAGGGGCCTGGATAAACAGGGTTTTATATATATATATATATATATATATATATATATATATATATATATATATATATATATATATATATATATACTGTCCGTATATTTAGATTCGTTATAAGGGATAGACTTGATCAAGCGCACATTCGCCAGTTCTCCTTGCCAACTTTTCTCGCATGTCAATGACGAGAAATTTTGTCAATATACCTAGCGAAGGAATAGAATGCAAGAAGTGTGTTCATGCCTTTCCAAAGCCGAAATTCGATCTCTCTTCCCCGATGTCGTTTTCAGTGCTGATAATTTTTAAGCACATGACGTACTGATATGATTAATTGCATACTTGCAAAATATTCATACTTAATTTTTTGGTGTGTAGGAAATGGAAATATGTTTATTATTGACTGGGAATTAAAGAAATGTTCGGTGTTATTATCAATTCCATGCGTCGTTTGAAATGGACCTCGATTCTGGCGATGAGAAAAATAGATCCATAAAGAGTACTGTAGAAAATGAACATATCTCTGTGACATGTAAAGGTTAGAGTTTATTGAGTGGCGCACTTTGCTTTTTGTATGACTTGAAGACCAGGATAATTAATATGATTCAGGGTTTTACTGGAGAGTAACTGCAAGACGTAATTGCGTAACCACAGAATGAGTGTTTGTATAATTAATATGGTCGCTATATTGATAAATTAACAATCTCAAGAACAAATCCGTAATTATTTATTTATCTGTCTTTTTATCTATCTCACTATCTATTCCAGTATATTCATATCTATCTATCTATTTATCTCTCTCAGTACCTTCATATCTATCTATCTATCTATCTATCTATCTATCTATCTATCTATCTATCTATCTATCTATCTATCTATCTCAGTACCTTCATATCTATCTATCTATCTATCTATCTATCTATCTATCTATCTATCTATCTATCTCAGTACCTTCATATCTATCTATCTATCTATCTCAGTACCTTCATATCTATCTATCTATCTATCTACCTCAGTACCTTCATATCTATCTATCTATCTATCTATCTATCTATCTTCATATCTATCTATCTATCTATCTATCTATCTATCTATCTATCTATCTATCTATCTCTGTTCATATCTATCTATCTATCTATCTATCTATCTCTGTTCATATCTATCTATCTATCTATCTATCTGTATATATGTATGTAAGTGTCTGTCTATCTATCTGTCACAGTATATTCATATCTTTCTCTCTCTCTCTCTCTTTCTTTCTCTATCTATCTATTAAGAGACAGATATCCAGATACAGACTGAGCGTGTAATAGATAGATAGAGAGATAGATAGATATGAATATACTGAGATAGATAGATATGAATATACTGAGATAGATAGATAGATAGATTTAAAGGTACTTAGATAGATAGATAGATAGATAGATAGATAGATAGATAGATAGATAGATAGATAGATAGGTCTGTTGATAAAACTTTGCTACATGAATAGAAGAGCAATCAATATCGTGATAAAGCATGAGGAGATAGAGTCAGTGTAGGCACAGGAATCAACGATTCATAGTGATTGTTTCATGCTTCAGTGCGCTCTTCAGATCATGATATACCCTCTCTCACACGTTCTATCTCTTTCTCTTCACCTCTCTCTTTATCTCTCTCGCTCTTTCTCTGGATATATATATATATATATATAATATATATATATATATATATATATCCGTCTCTCTGTCTGTCTGTCTATCTATCTATCTATCCCATTCTGTTCATTATCTATCTATCTATCCCATTCTGTTCATTATCTATCTATCTATCTATCTATCTATCTATCCCATTCTGTTCATTATCTATCTATCTATCTATCTATCTATCTATCTATCTATCTATCTATCTATCCCATTCTGTTCATTATCTATCTATCTATCTATCTATCTATCTATCTATCTATCTATCTATCTATCTATCTATCTATCCCGTTCTGTTCATTATCTATCTATCTATCTATCTATCTATCTATCTATCTATCTATCTATCTATCTATCCCATTCTGTTCATTATCTATCTATCTATCTATCTATCTATCTATCTATCTATCTATCTATCTATCTATCTCATTTTGTTCATATATATCGATTTCATTCTCTTCATATCTAGCTGTCCAGGATAAAATGTAAATTGTTACCGATCTTCGCCTATCCCTGGGGAAGAATCGTAGGCGATTTGAACATCGAACTTGTGAATGTTTTGTGTGGCGAACATCGATTAACAGCAGGCGCCCGCCAAGAGTATTTCCTACAGTAATCTTAGTAAATATCTACCTCCATAGTCACCCGAGAGAGAGGGAGAGAGTGGGAGAGGTAGGAAAAGATTGAACTAGAGAGAGAGAGGGAGAGAGTGGGAGAGGTAGGAAAAGATTGAAATAGAGAGAGTGAGAGATGTAGGAAAAGACTGAAAGAGAGAGAAAGAGATCACGTAGGGATCGCACTCTCGAAGACTAACTAGTGAGTGGTTACTTACTAATCTTAAACTGACATCTGCAACTGTCTGTCATACCTCTTGAACTCTTGACCTTTTTTTTGCTTTGTTTTTGACCTGGTTTGTATTATATATCTTTTGGATTACATGTCAAATCTCAAATATTAAACGCATTAGGTTATTTTTACTCGTCTTTTTAACAGAACGATTAACGGTGCTCACATAGCTAAACACGATTAACGGTGATCACATAGCTAAACACACCTACATAGTGTTCCTTGCTACTTTTAAATGTTAACCAATTCGGCACCTGTCGCTTTTAATTTAATCAAATTTAATATGTAAATTATTCATTCATTCAAAATATTACTTTTATTAGAAAATATAGCGAGTTTAAATATAGAAGGAGTCATATAAAAAACTCCAAAGTACCAGTCAGAAAAGGGAAATTAACAATTCCGTCAATTCAATTCACTGTCAATGACCTAGTGATTTAAGGCGTTGATTTGTGTATTGGCTAACATGTTGATTGTGAGTTCAATCCCTGGATCGGGCAGTGTGTATTTCCGCCCAGTGGATACGGGCGAGCAATAACAAACAGAACAGTACTAAGTAAAAATAAAATCTAGAACAGTGGAACGAGAACAGTCTAGCCTCGTAGGGTTTAGTTCAGAATTCCCTGTAGGTTACCCAGATCGATATAGCCCTGAGAAAGACCGGAGGGCACAACGTCCGAAACGTTGTGATAACAACAAGGATGAGGACAATAGTCCGAATATAATTAGCGTAAAGAAGGAAGAGCTATTTTTGGAATATACATAAAAGTCAACATACAAGTCTAATAAAAATGTAAAAAAACTGAATGCAAGGATTGAACTCACAACTTCTATCCCAAGCCAACATACAAGACTAACTGATTTTCATAATGTTTCGCCTATTTTTATCTTCAAAAATTTACATGCAATATCAATTGTCATCTACTGTCTTCCTGATTACTCTTCTTTTGTTCTCTCTCCTTAATAATGTTTCTCTTTTTTTTTTAATCTTTCACACTCAGTAACCCCTTGTGTCATAATAGTTTTTCGGTTTTCCATGGAGTGAAATAATTTTTTTTTTAAAGTATAACGTTTACAGTAATAATTAGCGAAGGTGTGTATCATTTTATTTTCAAGTTAAAAATATGTTAAAAATTCAAGAGATTAAAGTAGGACTTCCATCTTTTTGATTTAGATGTTGGATTGCTCTTCGTAATTATGAGATATTTTTACAATGATTTATTAACAGCAGGGAGGATATTGTCTTAATCTGGTTACCGATCTAACTTTATTCAATAAAAGCCAAAAAAATATTTAGATCTTTTAGCTTCCATTTCCAAGAATTGATAATTGAACATGATAAGGAACCGATACAGTAAGTATGACAAACGATAGTTTGGTAGAAAAAGATATTTCTATTCTGAAATTTGAACATTAAAACACACACACACACACACACACACACACACACACACACACACACACACGCACACACACTTGGAGAATATGACGGCTGATAGGCGGCCAGGTCCACACCAGAGCATGTATTTTATTTACGTATATTAAATTATTACAGCAAACGTTAAAAAATTGAAATGTCTCAAATTGACTGCTTGATAGGAGGAAGGAGTAAAGAGGACCCGACTCGGTTTATTGATGGGTCGAAGAAGGCATCTGTTCCCAATTAGACAGGAACACGCGCACACATGCAGAAAGAGAAACACAGAAAACTTTAATATGGGAGATTTTGCTATAGTCGAAATTAGGGTGTTTTTAAACAAATCGATGCGAACGGATTTAGAATATAGATAGATAGATAGATAGAAACAGAATTAGAGAGAGATAAGAACAAATTTAGATAAATGGATAAACAGACAGACAGACAGATAGATAGATAGATAGATAGATAGATAGGAAGAGAATTAGAGAGGTTTAACAACAGACTTGGATAAATAAATAGACAGACCGACAGATAGACAGATAAGGACTGCCTGAAACAGATAGATAGATAGATAGATAGATATGAACAGTGAGATAGATAGATAGATATGAACAGTGAGATAGATAGATATGAACAGTGAGATAGATAGATAGATATGAACAGTGAGATAGATAGATAGATAGATAGATAGATAGATAGATAGATAGATAGATAGATAGATAGATAGATATGAACAGTGAGATAGATAGATAGATAGATAGATAGATATGAACAGTGAGATAGATAGATAGATAGATATGAACAGTGAGATAGATAGATATGAACAGTGAGATAGATAGATAGATATGAACAGTGAGATAGATAGATAGATAGATAGATATGAACAGAGACATAGATAGATAGATAGATAGATATGAACAGTGACATAGATAGATAGATAGATATGAACAGTGAGATAGATAGATAGATAGATAGATAGATAGATAGATATGAACAGTGAGATAGATAGATAGATAGATAGATAGATAGATATGAACAGTGAGATAGATAGATAGATAGATAGATAGATAGATATGAACAGTGAGATAGATAGATAGATAGATAGATAGATATGAACAGTGAGATAAATAGATAGATAGATATGAACAGTGAGATAGATAGATAGATAGATAGATATGAACAGTGAGATAGATAGATAGATAGATAGATAGATATGAACAGTGAGATAAATAGATAGATAGATATGAACAGTGAGATAGATAGATAGATAGATAGATAGATATGAACAGTGAGATAAATAGATAGATAGATATGAACAGTGAGATAGATAGATAGATAGATAGATATGAACAGTTAGATAGATAGATAGATATGAACAGTGAGATAGATAGATAGATAGATAGATATGAACAGTGACATAGATAGATAGATAAATATGAACAGTGACATAGATAGATATGAACAGTGAGATAGATAAATAGATAGATAGATAGATATGAACAGTGACATAGATAGATAGATAGATAGATAGATATGAACAGTGAGATAGATAGATAGATAGATAGATAGATAGATAGATAGATATGAACAGTGAGATAGATAGATAGATATGAACAGTGAGATAGATAGATAGATAGATAGATAGATATGAACAGATAGATAGATAGATAGAGAGAGAGAGAAAGAGAAAGAGCGAGAGAGATAAGAACTGTCTGAAACAGATAAATACATAGAACCGGCTGAAATATATATATATATATATATATATATATATATATATATATATATATATATATATATATATATATATATATATATGATAGATAGATAGATAGATACGAACTGACTGAAATAGATAGATAGATAGATAGATACGAACTGACTGAAATAGATAGATTGATAGATAGATAGATACGAACTGACTGAAATAGATAGATTGATAGATAGACAGAAAGAGAACAGATTCAGATATATGGAGAGATTATAAGTTTCTGAAATATATATATAACTGCTTCATAATCATGGCGTTGTGCCAGCCTATGCTTGTTCCAACGTTTATCTTGACAGATGTTACTTTTTAATTGTATCCCTTTGCTTTTATTTTCTAATTTATCAGAACAAAACAACAGACAAAAGGTTTTTGTAAATCTCTCCACTTTCCTCTCTCGGCAAATGTTTCACATAGTGTAGAAGACAAGTGAATCGGACTTGATGCTTGTACAAATGCAATACGCCTTCACTTACACATTTCTATGTGAATCACGGCCGAACAGGGTAAAGAACAGTGAGAGGGTGCCGGGAAGAATTTTATAAATACAGTGACAGAAAGAACAAGTAAGAGAGAGAGAGAGAGAGAGAGAGAGAGAGAGAGAGAGAGAGAGAGACGATTACTATTTAAACAAACGGATTTTATAAGCATTTGTTTACCATATCTATGTCAGGCTGTGTAAATTAATGATTTTGAGATTTTTTGCGAGTCCACAATAATGAACATATTTCGAAATGTCGCTTTCCTTCTCCAAAGTTGTATTGTAATTGTTTGTTGAAAGGTCAATAGTCAAAGTTTGAACCTGCCAATCTGTGATCTGAATTACACCATGGGAGCCTGAAATAACCCCATACCCCAGATGTGGTGGGGGGGACTCCTTTTTTCGTTTTCTTTTTTTGAGAACCACTAATAACATCTGAGGCATCCAGTCAGGTTGGAACTCGTTAATGTAATCGGAACGTTTAATAAGAATCATTTCATATCTATCTATCTATCTATCTATCTATCTATCTATCTATCTATCTATCTATCTATTTCTCAATACCCAATGAAAAACGAGGAATAAAAAAAGAAAGAACGAAGAACATGAAATTGAGGCGAAAACAATCGCCCAGAATTCAAGCTCAGAGTCCAAAGAAAAAAAACTCCAAATCAAGTAAAGTAACTACGTAAAGTGCTCAATACACGAAGCAGAGCAAACCTAATATAAACCTAAAGAGCCAGGCAAACCTACCTAGGTTTCACCTAAACGGATCGTCAGGGAAATGTCGGCCTTCACATCTATCTATCTATCTATCTATCTATCTATCTATCTATCTATCTATCTATCTATCTATCTATCTAAGTCTCTTCATATCTATCTATCTATCTATCTATCTATCTATCTATCTATCTAAGTCTCTTCATATCTATCTATCTATCTATCTATCTATCTATCTAAGTCTCTTCATATCTATCTATCTATCTATCTATCTATCTATCTAAGTCTCTTCATATCTATCTATCTATCTAAGTCTCTTCATATCTATCTATCTATCTATCTATCTAAGTCTCTTCATATCTATCTATCTATCTATCTAAGTCTCTTCATATCTATCTATCTATCTATCTATCTAAGTCTCTTCATATCTATCTATCTATCTATCTATCTATCTAAGTCTCTTCATATCTATCTATCTATCTATCTAAGTCTCTTCATATCTATCTATCTATCTATCTATCTATCTATCTATCTCATTCTGTCTATAATTCTGATCTATCAATCTATCTCATTCTGTTCTTCTCTCTCTATCACATTCTGTTCCTTTCTCTCTCTCTATCTTATTCTGTCTATATGTATCTCAATCTGTTCATATCTATCTATCTATCTATCTATCTATCTATCTATCTATCTATCTATCTATCTATCTATCTATCTATCTATCTCCAACAGTTGATAAACGTGTGGTTATTTATTAAACTTAGACACAAAGATAAAAATATGGAGTTACCCAGTAGGGATCGATCTCACTACATTACATGTCATACCCTCATTATTTTCATCTTCTCTGTGGGTGCTCTGTTCACCTCTCAATGTTTAATAGTACTTTTGTTATTCCTTCTTGAACTTTTATATTCCCCTTTTAAAAAGTCAAGAGATTAAGAACCTTTTGGGAACATCCTAAAAACAAACTCACTCGCATACACGTAATTAGTCTTTCTGTGAGATGCCAGTCCCCTTTTTGTTGAAAGATATTCACAAGTGTTTTACCTAAAGCAGTTCTATTTCTATATACAAATGTCAGTAATCGTATTTCCTTGTTCGAAATTATGCAACCCTGCAGGAAAAAAAATAAATGAAAAGGCGTGTCACTGTCGAGTTATGTTTTTTTTTCTAATAATAAATAATAATATGTTTAAATATCTTCTTCACTAGAACAATCTACCCTCGTGGACTGAATAAAGAGTTCAATTCAAAATTCCAACGTATATCACCTGAAGAAGGCCGGAGCGTACAACGATCGAAACGTCGTGAATATATCAATAAGAATAAGGACAACAGTCCGAATAATATGTCAGTTATATACCATGCGTGATACACGCTTAGGCGATCATGAATTTTTCGATACATGACTGACGAGGCAGATTTTTTTTTCTCCGCAGTAGGTTGCCATTTCTTTTTGAGATAAACCAGTTGCCATCCAAGGCTGTAGAACCCGGTCTGTCCTGCTATTTACCCATAGCTGGGGGGAGAAGAAGATTATTCATACCTTTTCCCAAGGCTATTAGCACGTAATTGAATGTAATGGATTCGACTGGAATAAATAATGTAATTAGTTACAATACCTCATCTCAGAAATATAGACAAATATTTTCTTCTTCATCCTCTTTTTCTTCGTGCCATGTTCCTTCACGGCGTTGGCGATCATGACCGTCCACATTTTCCTTTTCTTTGTCGTTCTTCATAAATGTCTTTTTGCTATCTCTCCTAAACCTTGTTCGGCCATCCATTTACGTAAGCTCTCTAGATAGGATATGCGTTGTTGTTCTGTTCCTCTTACCTTCTACCTTGTCGAACCTGGCCAGTACTTACTGGGAAGCGCCTGGAAACGCCCAGGTGCTGTAAGGAACCGCCTACAATCCGAAATATCTTTTGGCTTTAAATAACATACAAGGGGTTGATAATTCGTAAAAAACAAATCAATCAATCTGTCCTTTGAGTATATCATTTTCCAAGCCGTTTTCCCTATTATGTGCCCATAATTTCAAATTTCAATTTTCTCTTCCTGTATAAGCGCCCTTTTTCTTTTCATTTTCTCCAAAACTTTGTCGTTGCTCACATGTCTGGTCCATGATATTCTCAGCATCCTTCTGTAGAACCACATTTCTGTTACTTCATGTCTCTTCTTCATCTGTGAGGAGATTGTCCAGCATTCACTGCAATGTAGAAAGACTGATATTAAATAGTAGTTTAGTACCCTTTTCTTTGTTTCTGTTGCTTCAAGTCTCTTTTCCATCTATGAGGAGATTGTCCAGTATTCATTACCATATAAGAGGACTGATATTACGTAAAAGTTCAGTACTCCTTTCTTTGTTTCTGTTACTTCAAATCTCTTCTTCATCTGTGCGGAGATTGTTCAGCATTCACTGCCATATAGGAGGACTGATATTACGTAAAAGTTCAGTACTCCTTTCTTTGTTTCTGTTACTTCAAATCTCTTCTTCATCTGTGCGGAGATTGTTCAGCATTCACTGCCATATAAGAGGACTGATATTACGTAAAAGTTCAGTACTCCTTTCTTTGTTTCTGTTACTTCAAATCTCTTCTTCATCTGTGCGGAGATTGTTCAGCATTCACTGCCATATAGGAGGACTGATATTACGTAAAAGTTCAGTACTCCTTTCTTTGTTTCTGTTACTTCAAATCTCTTCTTCATCTGTGCGGAGATTGTTCAGCATTCACTGCCATATAGGAGGACTGATATTACGTAAAAGTTCAGTACTCCTTTCTTTGTTTCTGTTACTTCAAATCTCTTCTTCATCTGTGCGGAGATTGTTCAGCATTCACTGCCATATAGGAGGACTGATATTACGTAAAAGTTCAGTACTCCTTTCTTTGTTTCTGTTACTTCAAATCTCTTCTTCATCTATGCGGAGATTGTTCAGCATTCACTGCCATATAAGAGGACTGATATTACGTAAAAGTTCAGTACTCCTTTCTTTGTTTCTGTTACTTCAAATCTCTTCTTCATCTGTGCGGAGATTGTTCAGCATTCACTGCCATATAGGAGGACTGATATTACGTAAAAGTTCAGTACTCCTTTCTTTGTTTCTGTTACTTCAAATCTCTTCTTCATCTGTGCGGAGATTGTTCAGCATTCACTGCCATATAAGAGGACTGATATTACGTAAAAGTTCAGTACTCCTTTCTTTGTTTCTGTTACTTCAAATCTCTTCTTCATCTGTGCGGAGATTGTTCAGCATTCACTGCCATATAAGAGGACTGATATTACGTAAAAGTTCAGTACTCCTTTCTTTGTTTCTGTTACTTCAAATCTCTTCTTCATCTGTGCGGAGATTGTTCAGCATTCACTGCCATATAAGAGGACTGATATTACGTAAAAGTTCAGTACTCCTTTCTTTGTTTCTGTTACTTCAAATCTCTTCTTCATCTGTGCGGAGATTGTTCAGCATTCACTGCCATATAAGAGGACTGATATTACGTAAAAGTTCAGTACTCCTTTCTTTGTTTCTGTTACTTCAAATCTCTTCTTCATCTGTGCGGAGATTGTCCAGTATTCACTGCCATATAAGAGGACTGATATTACGTAAAAGTTCAGTACTCCTAACCTTAATAAAAAATATTTTAATAAAGGTAAAAAGTAACAACCTAATTCGATCCAACAAAATATACCAAAACTAAATCCGAATCTAATAGTCTTTTTATATACCGTGGGAATCATGGCTCTCCACAACCTCCTATAAAACCTTTTCAAGCCCTAATTCCTCAATATGTGTCCCAGATATTTCATCTGTCTCTTTCTGGTTCTGAATACGTGTTATTTTTGTTTCAATCTTCGTTAAGCCTTCATCGATGCCGACACATCTGTTTCCTGGTGGCACCTGTTCATCTGTGAGGAAATTTCCCTGCATTCCCTCGCATAGAGCATTCCTTTCTTTGTTTTTCAGAATTCAACTTTCGCAACTTCAAAGCCTGTTCGGATTTCGGTGCCATTGCTCCTAATAGTAACTGTTGCCTTACATGTTGCTGTTTCTCGGGTAATTCCTGTCGTAATAATTATTTCTATTCTACTCTTGAGTTAACACCAACCTGCGTTCAGTGACATAGCAACAGATTCATATATACACTATCATCTATCTATCTATCTATCTATCTATCTATCTATATATATATATATATATATATATATATATATAT
Organism: Acanthosepion esculentum; assembly: GCA_964036315.1. NCBI lineage: Eukaryota > Metazoa > Mollusca > Cephalopoda > Sepiida > Sepiidae > Acanthosepion > Acanthosepion esculentum. The sequence continues at coordinate 92,392,391 of OZ038502.1, read as the reverse complement.
ATATATATATATATATATATATGTATTTCATTCTGTCTCTATCTAATTCTGTTTATATCTACCTATTTCATTCTGTCTACGTAATTCTGTTTATATCTATCTATGTATCTATCTATCTAGCTAGCTATGATTGTATGTATGTATGCATGTATGCATCTATCTATCTATCTATCTATCTATCTCAGCCTGTTCCTATCTATCTATCTATCTCATTCTGTTGCTTTCTCTCTCTCTCTCTCTCTCTCTCTCTATCTCATTCTGTTCCTCTCTCTCTCTATCGCATTCTGTCTATATGTATCCCAGTCTGTTCTCTATCTATCTATCTATCTATCTATCTATCTATCTATAATTCTGTTTATATCTATCTATCTATCTATCTATCTATCTATCTATCTATCTATCTATCTATCTATCTCATTCTGTCTCTAATTCTGTTTATATCTATCTATCTATCTATCTATCTATAATTCTGTTTATATCTATCTATCTATCTATCTCATTCTGTCTCTAATTCTGTTTATATCTATCTATCTATCTCATTCTGTCTCTAATTCTGTTTATATCTATCTATCTCATTCTGTCTCTAATTCTGTTTATATCTATCTATCTCATTCTGTCTCTAATTCTGTTTATATCTATCTATCTCATTCTGTCTCTAATTCTGTTTATATCTATCTATCTCATTCTGTCTCTAATTCTGTTTATATCTATCTATCTATCTATCTATCTACCTATCTATCTATATAGCAGAAATTGCAAATACTGTTTAGTCTATAAACAACTCTTAAAAAATGAAATTATCTCTTCCGACTATGAACGCGACTATTTCTCTCACAGTTACCCCAGAATGTACTAAGCTTTGAGAGCTTTTCAGCCAACTCATGAAAGAGGACATTAAGTAAAGTCGACCCATGTTAACTGCTCTAATATAACGTCCTTGTACCCGACTTGTGTAAGCCAAACTTAGTAAATATCTAATGCTTTTACACCCGCTGAACTGTCGTGAAAAGAACGCCTGCCACTAGTATCTGCACTTTACGACACCCAGATTTATTACTGTTCCCCGTATTTATACGGAGCCTTTCAACGCAACTGTTTGCAAGACTCGTGTCATAATTACTGTTCCTGTTTGTAACTAGTTCAACTGCGCTTTTCTAATAATAACAGCCTGGTAACAAAAACGTATTATGACTTCAGCTAGTATTATTAACATATTCTAAATCTGTTTCTTCTTTCATTAGTTACTTAGTTAGTTAGGACCTGCGTTACGCTCTGCTTTTCTTCTATACGCCGTGTCCCCTCAGGATGTAGATCTACAATTTCGTATCCTTTGTAGATCATAAATTTGGTCTTTTTCTTTTCTCTCCTAAACCTTGTTCCGCCATCCATTTACTCAGTCTCATTATTCTTCTTCTATGTGCCGTGTCCCTTCAGGACGTTGGCGATCATGGCTCTCTACAATTTCCTATTTTTGTAGCTCTTACTAAATGTTGTCTTTTTATTATTTCTCCTAAACCTTGTTCCGCCATTCATTTTCTCAAGCTCATTCGTCTTCTTCTTCTACTTTCCATGTCCCCTCAGGATGTAGGCGATCATGGATCTCCACAATTTCCTCTCGTTTGTAGTACTTAATAAATTTTGTCTTTTTGTTATCTCTCTCGAACCTTTTACAGTTATTCAAATTCATTCTTCTTCTTGACTGTTTTGATTGCGAAGAAAGACAGAAGAAAAAATATTCACTCTTTCGTTTTAGTAGGAAAAATTTAATGAGAATTTTTTTAATTATTTAATGGGGTGAATTTAATGGAGAAAATTTAATGTAAAATTAATGGGGTAAATGTAATGATAAATTAGTTAATTGTTTAATGGGGAAAATTTAACCATGAGCTTGTCCAAATATTAACTTACGAATTAAGATTCACCAGAAAATTCAAAAAGGAATTCGGTGAAATTTTCACGGATATATCTAGTAAATACTACTACTACTACTACTACTACTACTACTACTACTACTACTACTACTACTAATCATCATCATCATCATCATCATCATCATCATCATCATCATCATCATCATCATCATTATTATTATTATTATTATTATTATTATTATTATTTTTATTTTATTTTATTTTATTTTTTTAATTGTTTAGTGGAAAATGTCATGATACCATTTCTGACCTAAGTCTCTGGTCGGGACCCGGAAAGAAATGTGTACACAGCAGAAATCAGATAAAATAATAATAATAATAATAATAATAATAATAATATGAAGAAGAATAAGAAAGTTGTAAAGAAAGAAACGAAAAAAGAAACAAAAAAATAATGAATGAATAAAGGAAACAGAAGAAAGAGGAGGCGATAAGAATCTCTTGCGTTTAACGTCTGCTTCACTGAAAGAGAAAAGCTTAAAATTCTGAATCTTTTCATTTGTACCCTCTTACTTAAAATAATGACATGCATTCACACTTCTAATTATTATTGCAATCTTTGGTTACAGTTTTTAAGTTCAAATATTTAACTATTCCAAAGTCGAATTTCCATGGGTATTTTATAATTGAAGAACTCATTAGGAGTTTATTTAATCACCACCAACTCACTACTACTACTGCTACTGCTACTACTACTACTACTACTACCTGTTATTAGCTTACGCCCGTTATTGTCTTTTCAAAGCTTATTTCAACAAATAACTGCTGATATAGTTAGAATTTATTGTCTGTTTACAACGCCAGTTTCTGTGATGATAGGAATATACTGCTACTCTATGCGACTATTTCGAGTAAAAACTATAGCTGCTACTATTTCGACGTTGCTTAACACACTGACTGTCAACCACAAGATAACTCGTAGTCGGCAGTATTTATTATAACGCCGAATACGAGTTATCTCGTGCTGATTACGAGTTATCTCGTACCTAGCATTTTCTGGTACATTTTCAATTGTGAGCGCCAATCTAAATGAAATCTTTTCTCCCCCACCAAAAAAAAAAAAAAAAAAAAATGTACAGATAGATAAAAAATTTGGCAAATATATTCCAAATTTCTTGAAAATTTTCTCTTGAAATTTATTATTGGATATCAAGCGTTTCAGGAAAATTATTAATGCATTGACGAGCAGGGCCGGTGTAAGGCTTTCGTGGGACCACACCCTTCTCTCCTTCACCCTCACTCTAAGACATCATAATTTTCATAAGGTAGTATTCATATAAAATACAAATTTTATTGTAAACTAATTATGTACAATAATGAATCATATTTAAATAGGTGAATAATTCACCTAGAAAATTGAAAATAAATGCAATGTATCTAATTACAGATTAGGGACATGCTATATTAGATCATTCCATTTGAAATAAATAAATAATGTTTGGAGACAATCCTTAACATCAACTTGAGATTTTTCTTGTTAAAAAGTTGAATAATTAGAAGACATCCAACATTATAGATAAAAAAATAGGAAATTTTATATAGTTCTTTTTAGCATGAACAAAACAAACTCACGGATTTGAAAAACCTCCCCCATAACGACGTCAAAATCAGCGAAAAATGTTCCATCTGTTAATAGTCAGTTGGGCTTAGTTTAATTTGTAACGTATATAAATGTACAGTATTTACATTAGTCGGACTATTGTCCTCATCTTTGTCGCCATATTTGTCACAACGTTTCGGCCGTTGTACGCTCCGGCCTTCTTCAGGTGGTTGGAAATATATGTATATAAATGTAGGTAAAAAAGAAGAAGCTAATATTGATAAGATAGTGAGGGTCATAATGCACCGTCCGGGACTCCCAATCAGGCTTGGGCCCCTCGGGTCGGGGGTTTGGGTGTAGTACGCACCGGCCCTGTTGACTGCTAACCATGAGAACTGGTGGTTGTTTTTTTTTATTATGGTGCTGACTACAAGTTGTATCGTTATTGGTATTTTGAGATACATTTTTTTTATCTGTGAATGCCTACAACGTTTCTTAGCTATTTCGGCCGGATGGTAATAGTTATATATCTCAGCTCGTCCCGCAGTTTTTTTTTTGTTTTTTATTATTATTATTATTATTATTATTATTATTATTATTATTATTATTATTTCCTTTGATATCTGGCGTTTACACATTTCTTTCCGGGTCCCGCCCAGAGACCTAAGGTTAGAAATGGTATCATGACACTTTCCGCTGCAAAAAAAAAAAAAAATATTACATAGATAAAGCCCTTCGTAAAGTGTGGGCTGTACTTGTCAGAATAATTTTTTGTATCTCTTTGAGGCATGGACTTCCAGGGATCCCTTCAATTAGTCTACTGGAATCGTTTCCAACCAATCCTAAGGCTCCAACTATAACAGGGATTGTTGATGTTATTATTATTATTATTATTATTATTATTATTATTATTATTATTTCCTTTGATTTCTGTTGTCTACACATTTCCTTCCGGGTCCCAACCAGAGAACTAAGGTCAGAAATGGCTTCATGACATTTTCCACAGATCATTTTGTAAAAAAAATAATCAGCAAAAATAAAAAAAGAACCTAAGATCACACACATTTTACGTAGATAAAGCTCTTCGTAATATGTGATCTGTACTTGTGAGTACATTTCTTTTGTATTTCATTAAGTGAATCTATCAGAAACTTTTCAAATCAATCCGATTGCGCCAACTACAACTGAAAATATTGATGTCTTCATATGCCGCATTTTTGAGATTTTCACTTCAAGATCCTTGGATTTTGATAGCTTTTTGAATATCTTCAGAGTTACATTACAATCTTCAGGGACTGTCATGTCAATATGAAAGCACATTCGCTTTTTGTAATATTTGATCACGATGTCTGGATGATTAGTATTGATTGTTTTGTCTGTGTGTATTGTAATGTCCCATAAAATTGTTACAGGTCCGATTTCTGTAATCGGATTATTATTATTATTATTATTATTATTTACCATGACGACCTGCTTTTGCGAGTGGAAAGAATGCTGATATAATATGCAAGATTTCAGCGTCAGCCTGTCTACAACTGCTTCACATTTTCTAAGAAAGATTTAAATTAACTTGTTCTCTTATCGTTTTAAGGGAGAATTTTTTTGTTTCGTTTTCTATTACAAGTCAGTTGAAAACACCTATTTTGCTTTTTTGCTGAGTTGGCGGTTTCAACGCGCATCAACCATTGTTCTTTGCTTCTTTATATATATATATATTTATTTTTCTTTCATTTTCTTTTTTGACGCTTTTTACTTTTTCATTTCGTTTTCTTTCTTTCGACATTCGGACGTTTTCTTCTTTGTCTCTTTATCCAGCTTTTCTTTGTCTCGCTTTATTTGCCACTTCCCACCCTGTCTATATATTCAGCATTTCTTTAGATAGATAGATAGATAGATAGATAGATAGATCAGATTGAGATAGATAGATATATCAGATTGAGATAAATAGATAGATAGATCAGATTGAGATAGATAGATATATCAGATTGAGATAAATAGATAGATAGATCAGACTGAGATAGATAGATAGATCAGACTGGGATCGATAGATAGATAGATCAGACTGGGATCGATAGATAGATAGATCAGACTGAGATAGATAGATAGATCAGACTGGGATCGATGGATAGATAAATAGATAGATAGATCAGACCGAGATCGATAGATAGATAGATAGATAGATAGATAGATATGAAGAGACTTAGATAGATAGATAGATAGATACGGCAACAAATGTAAATGCATTGTTTGGCAATCGGATTCCATGTTTCCAAGGAGAACGGAAAATTGACAGACGTGAAGCGGTAACATGTATCTGACGGACGAGGGCACCTCAAGATGGTGTAATTGTTAGCAAGAGCTTGTCTCGCTTACACTATTACGACTGTGTAGTGAGTTCGATCCTCCCTGGTTGCCCCATACGTTCGGCTTTGTACCACATCTAAGCTACGCCTAGAAAATCACTATATCTGACGGAAGAACCAGGTTACTCGTCGCAAGATCGCGGTTCGTTATAATGAGCGTTAAATAATACCATCTACATGTGCCGGGTCACTTCAGGACGTAGGCAATCCTGGCTTCCTCAAAATGTCCTGTCCTTTTTAGATCTTTGTAAATGTTGTCTTTTCGTTATTTTTTTTCTTGTTCTGCCATCCATTTACCATATTTACTATAAGTTATGCGTAGTTTTCATCTGTCCCTCTTGCCTTCAATCTATCCTGTGAGTATCAGATTTTCCAAGCCCTCTTTCCTCATTATGTGCCCTAGAAATGTTTACTGTTTCTTCCTAATGTTAAGTATAATTTTCCTTTTGGTTTCCATTTTCTCTAAAGCTTCGTCGTTTCTCACATATTCGCTCCATAGTGTCCGCCTCCTCCTCCAGCCAAATCTCCGCTTCATCTGTGAGAAGATTCTCCAGCATTCACTGCCATACAGGAATGAGTTCACTGCTCTTTTCTTTGTTTCTTACGAAATTTTTCTATTTCTTTATACTTTACTTAGTTTTTGAAAGGCATCTTTCGTTATCCCAGTGCAGCTTCAAATTTGCACGTTAGTCTGTTCCATTTGCTAACAACCATGTGTGCTGTCTACTTGCTTTTGATGCTTAGTCCTTTCTTCATGCTTTCCTTTACTGACTTCTCGTGGAGTTCTTTCCGTTGTTTCTTTTCCGTGTCTGCCAGAAACACTGTTATCTGCATATCTTATGTTGCTAAGATTGTGCCCACAAATAATGAATCCTGATAGGACATGTAATTCTCACAGAATCGTCTAACAACATAGGTTGTATAAATTGTTTTTCAGCAACATTGACGCATCGATAAATAGGTAGCTATCTCGGTTGATCGATAGATAGATAGACAGAAACAAACTGATATATATATATATATATATATATATATATATATATATATATATATATAATGTGTGTGTGTGTGTATAGATAGATAGGAACAGACATATATATATATATATATATATATATATAGAGAGAGAGAGAGAGAGAGATAGATAGATAGATAGGAACAGATATATATATATATATATATATATATATATATATATATATATGTATGTATGTATGTATATGTGTCTGTTCCTATCTATACATATATATATATATATATATACATATATATATATATATATATATATATATATATATATATATATAAATGCATGTTTCATTAAATAATATAGACAAGTTTTGTCTATTTTAAGTAAATTCCTTTCATATTGTCGAATAAGCTTTTTAGCATTATCAATGAAACACGAAAGAAAATCACTATGCTGCCACATGTTTTTATTGTTAATCCTGTCTAAGCTTTCGACTTACATACGCCTTCATCAGAGATTACAAGTACATTACAATAAATTAAATAATAAATTATATAACAAAGATGGTATTTTATTTGTTTTAGAATGGTTACGCGGGCATTGCAACAATGAGAGTTTTTGTTTGCATGGAAGATTGCTATGCAACGATAAATTAGTGCATATGATAGATAGATAGGAACATACTGATATATCTATATCTTCATTAACGAATTGAGCCCTACTGGCGTTTGTATACATAAGTATATAATACGTTACAATTGCCGTGCGCCGATAGCTTAGGGGTAATGATCTCTGACTGAAGCCAAATCGGTCGGTTTCTTTTCTAGCCACACTGATGAGCTGTGATACAGCGAAACAGACTTGAATGTGGATGAGAATATATATATATATAGAGAGAGAGAGAGAGAGAGTGAGAAACAGACTGAGATAGATCCATCTAAATTTACAGCTCTATGACAACAAGAAGTTGTGAACGTAAAATGGAATACGGATATGGGGAGAAAACGAAAAGAAACGTAGAAAGAAACGACTGTTTAACATTTTTTAAACAAAAATAAGACGTGATCAGAAAAAAAAATCAACAACTTTCAAACACTGACAAATTGTGAGGAAATGAAAATAACGACTCTGAGGTTTGTGTATCGTTAGGGAAAAATCGTCAAAGAAACGGGCATTGAGTGCTGGTGTGACTAGCGAGACAATTGCAACGTTCGTTAATTAGTAATTAGATGAGACCAATTATAGAAACCAAAGGAAGACGTGAGAAATCTGTTTTGGATTAAGGAAAAAAAAACATTGAAAGTTTCAATAGAAATTTAATTCATTCCGCATTTTTTTTCTTTTAGCTTACGAATCGCACACACAAACGCACAAACACACACACTCTCTCTCTCTCTCTCTCTCTATATATATATATATATATATATATATATATATATATATATATATAATGAGAAGCCACGTATACTTTCTTGATATGTATATAATACGGAGAGAACAACTGAAAAGTTGTAAATTAAAAAAATTGAATGTTTTTTGTGAAAGTATAAATAAATAAATACTTTCACATAAAAACATTCAATTTTTTTAAATTTACAACTTTTCAGTTGTTTTCTCCATATTATATATATATATATATATATATATATATATATATATATATATATATATATATAAAGGAAAGTCGTAACACATCACGAAAATACGGTAATAAATCATTTACGTGATGTGTTACGACTTCCCTTAATGTATGTCATATTGTTCTGCTTCTATACATTGAGCTCTCTACGTATCTATCTTTTTAATGTTTTATATTGAAAAGAACCACTTGGATTATCTTTTTCACTTACGGATTTGATATTATCTATCTATCTATCTTTATATATATATATATATATATATATATATATATATATATATATATATATATATATATATATATATATATAATATCAGTTGGTGATTGGTAGGGGTAAAACCAAGGAAAGTTGCCTACCGTCCAAGATGACATTTGATCTGATTTTAGCAAGTTGTTCGGTCCGAGAATCTTTTTGTGCATTCTCACATTTATATATATATATATATATTATAATATTTTTAGTTTTTAAAAATATGATTCCTTCGCTACATAAGAGTTCTCATGTTTCAAAAGCGAGAGCCGAGACCCCTAACATAATTTTTTAAGTTATGTAGAGTTAAGGTGCCAGGAGCAAAATACTAAGGAACACCGGATTACCTACCTAACGTGTTCTTTCCTATTTTTCTGCACACCTGCATACATATATATATATATATATATATATATATATATATATATATATATATATATATATATATATATAGAGAGAGAGAGAGAGAGAGAGAGAGAGAGAGAGAGAAAAGGAGAGAGAGATGCACGTACATATACATTTCTTACTCAAGTGTTATACACCAGAGCTATTAGGTACATATTAGTGAATATACATAATATTCCACATCAATAGAACGTTCATGCGGCTACACAATCTTCTGGTGCTGAATACTCACTGACCTTTAAGCGTTGCGAAATTCGCGTTCTCGTGTAGTTGCTTTAAATTGTGTCTTAAAACTTGTTTAATATTTAAATTAATTATTAACATATATTAATAAAATTACAAATTACATACATATATATATATATATATATATATATATATATATATATATATATATATATATATAGATAATATTAGTGGTAAATATACACATACATATGCAATTATATATCTAAAATATAAATATATATACATACATACATACACATAAAAAATAATTCCAAGAGTATAGAATCCAGGTAGAACTCAATGTCTAATAAACACTAATATTCCATGGTCATAATTTATTCCCTTGGAATCGTAAATACGATCCAATTCATCAGACCTACAAATTCACAAAGAAAACTGAAAAAAACATCTCCGGGAATAAAAAAAAAATTAGTGAGAGTGGATGAAAGTATCTTTAATGTATCAGACTTTTGAAAATATGCATATTTTTCTCACTTAAACCGTCTTTGCCTCCCCCTTTTTAAAACTTCTCTCTGTTAAATTTTACCCCCCGCCCTTCATCTTTAGATGTTCCTATTCTTATCTTGTCTGTTACCCCTCCCTATAGCTTTCATTTACTCTAGAATTCGTCCCACACTCTCATACATACAATCTCACTAAATAGTATTTTTTTATTCCCGGAGTTGTTTTTACTGTTTTATTTTTGAATTTGTAGGTCTGATGAATTGGATCGTATTTACAATTCCAATGGAATAAATTATGACCATGGAATATTAGTGTTTAAGCCTTTTTATTATATATATATATATATATATATATATATATATATATATATATATATATATATATATATATGTATATATGTATATATATATATAATAACACCATTCCAGCCGATCTCTTATTCGTCCACACTAAACTGCAAACTCAGTTCTCGTATCGAATGGACCTTTGTCTCACTCGAGTGTTTTAGCATAGTGCGTATCGAATTTATCATGGGCGCGGGCAGCTTGTTTGTGATTTGATCATCTTTCACTTATTTACAAGATCTCTTCTTTTGTTTACACTCATTTTCTTATCATTTTTGATTTTCTTTTCATCTCCATTGTTCTCGAATGTATCCCTGTGTATTTTGACTATTTGTTTTTCAGATACGCCAGATTTATTTTTTAAACACAATCCCTGCTACCTTAGATTGGTGAAGCTTTACATGATCACGTTTTTGTTTGTTTCACACTTTCCTTTAGAAACTGCTACATAAAATGTATTCTTCTTTTATGTGCGGCCAGTACCTGAGCGATGATGGCTCTCCACAATTTCCCATCCCTTGTAACTCTAAGCAATTTTCTATCGTTGCTCTGACATCCATTTACGCAAGTACGTTACGTTGGTTATTTGCTGTTTTTATTTTACTTTATTTTTAAATCAATTCACCCCAAGCAAGGCGCTAATGCCACTAGTTCACAGGAGGTGACACAGAGTGAAAGTGAGAGAAAAGACCGAGTAGAGGGAGGATTGAGAAAAAGAAAGTAGATAAACGGGATTTAAGAAGATAGTAGGTGGCGATTGACGTTGCATTTAACCTTTTGAAGATTGTAGTAATCAGGGAAGCAAGTAAAGAGAAGGGATTTCCACAGGCGGGAAGTGCGAGAAAAGAAACTGTTGGAGTAAAAGTGCCAGTTGCATTTAGCTGTTTCAACAATAAAAAGATGGGACCTAAATGCCAATCCAGTAACATGCTTAAATTCACGTTGTCGGGGCACAAGGGAAAAAAGATCGTCAGAGCAGTTGTTATGAAAATATTTGTAGAAAAGGCAGAGGGAAGTCACGTCACGTCTGTGGGAAAGTGACTGATGTCGAGATGCCTGGAGTCAGGATCGATTACGAGGGGGGACCCAAAAGTAACCGGAATCGTTTTCTGTGTGACAACCCCGTAGTAGTTCAAGCTTCCACCGCTAGATACCACTTGCGGCAACCCCCAGGCATCAGTGTGCTAACTGGTGTCATCGTGGGAAGACGTACAGCTCCGGTGTTCACATTTGTTTTGAAGTGATTCACGCCTTTTCGTCTATTTTTACCATGGCTGAAAGGATGCCTGTCATAAACTGGAAGAAAAGTTGGAAGTTGATCCAGACCTTTTTTCGAAGGTCATCACTGGTGACGAAAGCTGGTGCTATGGCTACGACCCGGAAACGAAGCAGCAATCAAGTCAGTGGAAGCATCCAACGTCACCACGACCCCAAAAGCGCGTCAAGTGAAGTCCAATGTCAAGACGATGCTGATTTGTTTCTTTGATGTGAAAGGAATTCTCCACAAAGAATTTGTTCCTCTTGGTCAAACAGTTAACCAGGCTTTTTACTTGGAAGTCCTGAAGCGTTTGCGAGACAAGGTGAGACGAAAACGCCCTGACCTGTGGAGGGTGGTGCTTGCATCACGACAATGCGCCAGTGCACACCGCCTTGAACAATGGAAAACACGTCTGGACCGGTGCATTTCTTCAAATGGAGAATACTTTGAAGGTGATAAGTATATAAACATGCAACAATAAATGAATAAAATTATATGTCACAATTCCGGTTACCTTTGGGTCCCCCCTCGTACATTATAGATCCTTTGGATGTTGCCAAGAAGAGATGAATAGGAGGGTCACAAGAACAGATATAGCAGCAGTATTTAATGCACGGACGAATGGTAGATTTGTAAATGGGCAAGATGGATTCTGATGAGAAAAGTTTTCTGAACTGACACAATGACCCAACTCTCTTTGCAGTAAAGAAATCTATTGATTTGATGATGTCGCTCCATATCAAAGTCAGTGGAACACGTGAAGCCAAGATGGCGGAGTGAGTTACTCTCCTGGAGTCTAGCCAGTGATTAGCAAATTTTCCCAATTTTCTGTTATCACTATGCCTCCCAGAATTTTCAGCCTTCTCTCTCTGATTCTGTATAGGAGTGTCCTTTTACGTTCCATTTTTCCTTGCGACATTTCTGTTGCTTCGGCAGTGTCCTCTTAAAACTGTGAGGAAATTGTTCAGCTTTCACTGCCATAATGGAGAATTGATATTGCAAAGTCCAGAATTCTTTACTGCTTCTAACGCAATGTTCTTGTTTCTTAATATTTTGTTCAAATTTTATAATTTACGTTCCCCTCTTTTCCTTCGGATGTGGTAGATAAAATAAAAATTCCTGACAACACTGGGTTCCGTCTCCTTGCAATTAATGCTTAGTTTTTCTTCTAGCTTTCTTTTCCGTTAGTTACGTGCCATGCGTGATACACGCTTAAGCGATCATGTATCTTTCGATTCATGACTGACGAGGCAGATTTTTCCCGCAGTAGGTTGCCATTTCTTTCTGCAGTAGACCAGTTGCCATCCAAGGCTATAGAACCCGGCCTGTCCTGCTATTTATCCATAGCTGAGGGGGGGAAAGGGGATTCATACCTTTCCCAAGGGTATTAGCTCGTAAGTGAATGTAAAGGATTCGAATGGAATTCGAACTCGGCTCTCCGATTCCTCAATCCGAATCGCTATCCATTACTCCACTACTAACATAAAAAAATAACATTTAATGTATATCCTTCGCCTTAGTTATTTTTTTCTATCGTCTTATGTGACGCATTTGCACCTCAAACCCAGTTAAGAAAAAGAAGCTGAAAAATTCAAGGTTTTAAAAAATACTAATGGAGTTTTTTTTTTTGTTATTTATATGAAAAAAAAAAAAACATGGGTATTAGCTTTATTTTTTTTTTTATTTATTTAAAAAAATATCTCGTTTTAAACTCTGACAAAAAAAAAATAATATAAAAAAAATCTTTTGAAACAACTTACCTTTATTCCAGTCATATTGGAAAAAAGGATTCGCGTATTTTTTTTCCTCATTGTGGCGTTATTCGCCTTCTCGTTCCATTGTTGAATGGACACCGGCTCTTTTCCGGATTTTCTTCACATCGGCGCCAGCGAGGATCGATACACATTGCAGGAGGAAGATTTTCTAGTCAATATAATCCATATATATCCTTAATTTTTATCTGTTTCTTCCTTTCAAAATAAGCAATCTCTTCCATCCTCCTCACCTACCCCCATTTCTCTCTCTCTCTCTCTCTCTCTCTCTCTCTCTCTCTCTCTCTCTCTCTCGACACAACGAATAAACGTGATATGTTTCTTTATTGTTATTTACTCTATTTACATTGGGAATATTCTCCTCATCTTTTTGTTGTTATTGCAACATTTCAGCCGTTGTGATGCCGGCCTTCATCAGGATTATATCGATCCGAATAACCTACAGGAAATTCCGAACCGAACTCTTTATTTAATCTATGGGGGTAAACTGTTCTCGTCCCACGGCCAATGCTTCATTTAGTTTGGCCAAAATAGTGTGATAACAACAAGATGATGAAAACAGTCCAATTGTAAATAGTCTAAATAATATTTTTCTAGCCATTGTGTTTGGCTTCTTGACCTAGAAATGGTAGAATAAATGATTCTCGATTTGAGAACGTGTTTTGACAACCACAACCCTTTGACGCAACTGTACCTCGTGCCGGATTAACCGATTAGCTAAAATAGCAAATGCTAAGCGCTTCGTAGTTTCAAAGGCGCTACATTAAATACTTTTAATCCGTCTGGTGAAATCGGTATCTTACGATTTGGCAACGTTAATGTTTTCTTGTCAGGGAATCTGTCTTTTTAATTATTCATCATTCCAGATAACATTATACTGAGGCCGTTATATTTACTGAGATATTTAATCTTTTGCTTCATCTTTTTCTTTTTCCTTTTTCTTCTTTTTTTCTTATCATTTCACCCCAAGCAAGGCTATATAGCCACTAAGGGGTAAAGGGTCACTGAGTGTTAGAAAATATGTGAAAAACCACTATTACAGAGAGAAGACAATAAATTAACATAAATTTAAAAAAAAATATCTGTCTATATTTTTGATATGAGATATACATTATTCAAACTGTTGTCCTCAAGACGTTTTGGTCTTCTTCCGGTGATTGGAATTTCGAAATGAAACCTTTATTTCTTCCACCGGAGTAGATTGCTCTAGTTCCACGTGCCGTGCCTCTTCCTGACGTCTCCGTATCAGTTATCACTCTTCAAGCTGGCCCCATACCGCCCCAACCCCGTGGGACGAGTTTGAAATAATAGAGAAAATCTCTGGAAAATGCGAAAGCTTAAGGAATCAGCGCATATGCTAGGCGCCCCAAATCTGAAGAAGGCCGGAGAAGATAACGTTTAACGTTGCCTTTAAATTTTTGAAGATCAATGTTAGCTGGGTATCAAGAAGCCGGAAGAGAGTTCCGCAAGCGAGAAGTGCGACAGAAGAAACTGTTAGCATAGAACTTACGGTTACATCTAGCCATTTCAACTGTAAATCAATGAGACCTTGCCGCCAATCTAGTACTGCGCTTAAATTCATAATGTCTAGGTACCACAGAGGAAAGTGATATTTATTCTGCGAAAATACAGAAATGTGGCACAAGGCCGAAGGGGAGATTGGGGAAAAAGGACGGTCTTCTTCTGTCCTAGATATAACTTAGCTAGCCGCAATCACTGACCCAATCGTACGAACAATATTCCTTACACCAAAACACCACATTCATACGTACCGTTCTTACTACAACCACCATAATACCTCCCTGTCTCTATGAAAATACTAACTAGTCCCCATATTTACAATTCAGTGTCTGTGGGGGGAGGGGAATAAAATAACAGAGGAAAGTTAATCCGAACAATTATCATGATAGTATTTATAGAAAAGGCACAGGGAAGCTATGTTACGGCCTGTGAGAAAGTGACTGAAGCCGAGATGCCAGGTTAGGACCAATAACATTGTAGATTCTTTTTTTGATTTTATCAAGGGTCTCTAAAAATATAGCAGGAGCACCGGGCCATATGTGGTAGCAATATTCTAAACATAGACGTATGGTAAATATGTAAGCGATTATAGAAAGAAAAATTGTCTAGCAGGACATATAGTAAACCAACTTTCTTAGGTGCGGACTTAGCAGTTGATTCAATATAATTTTTCCACTTCATGTTAGCTGAAAACGTTACTCCGAGAAGACGCAATGTGTTACTCTCGTGAAGGTTAGCATCAGCCATACTGATGGAAGGGTTCTTTGAAATGATTAAACGAGAGCAGTTTCGTTTTTATGGGGCTCTATTTAAAACTAAAGCTGTATATGAAGTTTTTATATTAGGCTGAGTCATAAATAATTTCCGTTTCAGGGCACTAAGTGCAATATTTTAAAGAATAATGTTGATAAATAAAAACGAAAATTATTTATGACTCAAATTAATACAAGCTATCTCAATGCGATATGCCAGGTGAGGACCAATAACATTTCAGATTCTTCTTTGGATTTTATCAAGAATCTCTAAATATATAGCAGGAGTACCAGACCATATGTGGCAGCAATATTCAAAACAGGTAGACTTATAAATATGTAAGATAGATTCTGGTAAGAAAAATTATTTAGCGCAAACCAACTTTTCTAGATGCAGACATAGTACTTGATTCAATATAATTTTTCCATTTTCTTTTTTCTAGGTTTGTTTATCATGTTGAAAGAAGTTAAATATTTACCTGTTTACCTGATTACGAGAGTAACACATTGTGTCTTCTCGGAGTAACGTTTTCAGCTAACATGAAGTGGAAAAATTATATTGAATCAACTGCTAAGTATGCAGCGAGGAAAGTTGGTTCACTATATGTCCTGCTAGACAATTTTTCTTTCTATAATCGCTTACATATTTACCATCCGTCTATGTTTAGAATATTGCTACCACATATGGCCCGGTGCTCCTGCTATATTTTTACCTGATATTTACCTGAGCTCCATCACTATGCTAGTGAGTAATTTATGATTTGATATTCATGGGTATTTTTTCTTTTTAAATTTAAGATCTCTTTCTAACAGTCTTGCTGCTAGTTTAATTAGGCTCTGGCAGTACATGTACTGTTAGATATTATCTTCTGAAGACACGATAGTGTTCGATACCATCGGCGAACGACAACATTATTGGATTCGAGATACAACAGCAGTTCGATTTGGCTATTGTATTAACATGATAGCACAACAAAAGCTCTATCGAGAAACTAGTCGTCATCTACTTGCAATGGGCGGATTTTACTTACCGTGCTTATTACTAATTATATCAATTCAATACTTGCCGTTCTGCCTTGTTGAAATACCATATAATAGAATATTCATTAGTTTATACGCTTCGTTAATTAACCAGATGTTGCTTTTTTTATATGGAGTTAGACATTGACCTTTATCTTAAAGATCTTTTCGCGATGGGTGAAAAAGCAGTTTTTTTTTTATTTGTCCCTGTTTTTGTTTGTTTCCTTTTAATTCCATTCTCCGTCCTGGGTATGAGGAGAAAAACTACATCCGCGTCCTGGGTAAGACGATAAACTACGTCAAATAGCAAGGCCTCTGATCAGGAGGTTTTGAGGAACGTAGAACCATTTCTTAATTGCTGGTGTTCCCTGGTCCACCCTGAACGGGGCAGTAGCACCTGTTAGGGTACCACCTATGAGCATATAGTTACCCCCTACTATGAAAGTGTAAAAATAGGTTTTAATACCAGCAATATATTTTTGAAGGAAAAATGATTAACAGCAATACATTATTACTTTTTAAATATTACCAGCAATAAAAGTCTTGTCGGAATTAAATAACCCATATAGCCTGATATGCCATGAAACGAATCAAACAAACCAAACCAATATATACTGAGATCGACAGATAGATAAAAAATATTGCCAGCAATAAAAAATATTGTCGACATTAAATAACTCGTTGAGGTTGATATACCGTAAAACAAAACAAAACAAATTCCATTCTATACTGTCTGCTGGAATAAGGAAACCCATACTCTGACTATTTTGTTTCCCTGTTCACACCAGAAAAATCCGGGTAGATGGAACTCGATAGCTTAGGATGGCAGTTCATTTAGGGGAAGGAAAACCCTGATTTTAAACCTCAGCTATCTGGACAGCGCCTGATCGCTTTGTAGACCTTAATTTTAGGCTTTACTGCCGCTCATAAAACATCAGGTCCTTCAGTCCGAGATAAAATTATTTTGAGTCCACTTGGGTTGGTGTATGTTCTAATCACGAACGAGAGTTATTGCGCTGCATAACAAACTGAACGTCTCATCCCATTTTGCAAGAATTTGCTTTTCTTTTTCTAGAAATGACATACTGTATGTTTTATGTCCTTTAATGGTCTCCATGGTGAAGCCTGTACCCCATATGAACGTTCTGTGACATTTCATTTTAAACGGTAAGTCAATGGACCTTGTTTAAACGTGATTGTGACACAGAGCTACAAACAGAAGCCCCTGTCATTAGTTTAGACAATATTAAATACACATCTGTGAATTAATCTTTCTATAAAATCAATCTGTAAAAGAAAATGAAAATACCTTGGAAATAACTAGATATAGGATAATAATATTAGTTCTAGAGTAAAGTTATAGATAGACTTTATATGTCTACATAACATGCGTGTATCAAGTCACAAAAATATTCTTGCGAAGGTTTATAAAAAACTGAACAAATGCAAAGACCCGCAGATGGAATTAAAAGCCAAATGTGACGCTTAAAAATTAAAACTGATCATGTTGTAGTTGGAGCTTTGGGACTGATAAAGAAAGGACCTCAAGATCTCTAGTGCACCACACATCCAGGAAATCAAAAAAATATTTCTAACAAGAGCAGACCATATCCTGCGAAGTTTTATTATTATTAGCTGTCTTTTGTTTAATTAAGTGGAGACAACAAAAAAATCACACCCTTCGCTTGTCCGACGTCACGGGTTATGACCCGACAGGTGAATACAAAACAAATGCAGGTCAAAAGGAAATATTTTAATAATAATAATAGTAATAATAATAACAATAATAATTCTTATAATAAGAAGAATAATATAGTCGAATTATAGATAACCTTTAGGTATGTCTAGGTAAGTATCTCGTGTAGTATAGTGCACTCCCAACTGGAGAAGTTGAAGCAGGAAATTGATTCTCGCCATCCACTCCACGGTCCACTGCTGTGAACGAATGACAAAGAGGTTCAAGTCAAGACACAGCCTTATACACTCAGCCGAGCCACTGAAAAGAGTTCCTAGTCAGCGGCCCTGTGCTGCAGCCACCTTAACACCGCGGAACACAGGCTCCCCCTCAGCCCTAATAGGTCACTCTCCCTGGCTCCAGTGATGCCTAACCCTAAACTGCCTCCGCACAACGGTTGGTCGCTGTAGTGTCGACCTTCAGAAATGGGGATATGTCACCAGCGACGATCTCAACTGCCAATGCGGGCAATCACAATCTATGGAGTATCTTCTAGTTTTTCTCAAGCATGAAGATCCATGCACACTTACCGAACTTGAAAGCTTAACACCCAGGGCAAAGCTTTGTGTGCAACACTAGAAGGGTGTGGTATAGCGACTCGATAAGAAAAAGAACGTATGTCTACCAAATAAGCTTTGGTGTGAAGGCATGTATAAAGAGAAAATGCATTTGATACGCCTTGGTAATAATAATAATAATAATAATAATAATAATAATAATAATATAGAAAAAGTCTTTAATAGTGTACATATTTTGGGGTAAACATCTATAAAAACGAAAATACTTTTGAAGCCGCTTAAAATAATAAGAATATAGGGTAGTCATAGTTTTTATATGTGCATATAAAATAAGCTCTTTAGTAAAAATCCATAAAAAACGAAAAGATATTCCATACATCTTAATAATAATAATAATAATAATAATAATAATGTACCAGGTTACACAGTGTTAGCACCCACTGAATATAAAACTCGGTATCATAGATAGAGCCAATATCTACATTGGAAAATCTGCTAGTTTTACGGGAAGAAAAACGCAAGAAACTGGTATGAACATCACCCAGACCCTGTTACGGAGATAGGACCCGTTACAATTTTATTGGACTTTACAATATACACAGACAGAATAATCAAATCTAATCGCCCAGACATCGTGATGAAAGACTGAAAAAACAGAATGTACTTTCTTAATGACATAGCAGTCACTGAAGATTGCAATGTATTCAACTGGCAGTGAGAAAGTTCTTCGGAAGACCCTTCACGCAGAAGAACGTTCTTAATGTCAGTTCCAGAAAGACATGTGTGTCACTAACACATAAAAAAGAGAATGTTTAGTATAAAAAACATAAGAAAAAATTAATTCCTTTTAATAATATATGGAAATATCTACTTTTTGCCTGATGAAGTTTGCGAGACCGGATACAGGTGTAGCAAAAATAGAGCATAATGTACTTTTTTAAAAAACCCACATTACAAACAAAATCGTTTGCGGTTTCTGTCTTCTTTTTTAATATATATATATATATATATATATATATATATATATATATATATATATATATATATATATATATATCAAACACTCAACTACAACTCACTCACGTTGTCTTACATACCATCTTAATGATACAGCCATGGTGACGGTTGACAACAACCAAAAGCACTATGCAAAATACCAAGGACTGGGATCTTTTTTTAAACAAGAAAAAATCGATCGAAAAATTATTAAAAGGGAAAATTCCGTATGCCTGAATAGCTCTACTCGGTATTGGAATTTTATTCCATGTTTACTAACCCTGTACTTATATATATATATATATATATATATATATATATATATATATATATATATATATGTATTGGTCATGTGCTCAATGCAGTCGGATATGTCTGTCCAGGGCGGGTCTGCACAGTCATCAGAAATCACACCAACGCCAACAGTCTATTGCATATAACGATTTCGTAATGGCATGCTTTGAATGCACGACCTAAACTAGAGTGTGCAAGTCCAGATCGGGCCTGACAAGGCACATGAAAAGCCACATTGGAAGTCAACTTCCACCACCCGGAGATTATTTGATGTGCCACATATGTAACAAGAAATGCAGATTGATGGCTGGCTTTATGAACCATTGTCGTTCATACAACCGATGAATGCAGTGTTGTCAGTGGGGGGGGGGGGTTTAAACTGAAGGGCTGGACATGTCAGTGATGGTCATACTCGTTTCATGAGTCGGCAGCCACCATATATATATATATATATATATATATATAATCATTTCACCCTAAGTAAGACGATAATGCCATTACGAAGGAAGGGGTTACTGGGAGTTAAAGGTAATAAAAAGACTTTTGTAGGAACCGGAAACCCAATCCTAAACAGGAAACAAGGGATAAACCTCTACTCCTGTTCAAAAAACGGTGGAGTGTGAAACGGGATGTTCTAATGGGCTAAATATTTTTCACATCTTAGCTTCATAGGAGTTAATTAAAGCAAAGATGCTATGAAAATGACTAATTATTAAATGCAGATTTTGACCCTCCTCTTTTAGCATATAATGTATGACATTCGGATATATTTTATTGTTAGGAAAAAGGAAATGTATAGACACATGTGAATATATATACATATATATATACACATATATAACTCGTATTTTTCCTTCAAACTTTTCAAGTGTCCGAAATATGCAACTACCATTAGGGTTATATTTTAAGCATGGACTCAGGGCCAGACTTGAGAATTTGCTAGGTACGACTATTGATTAATTCGATTTTTACGGCTTATCAACCCTTTGCAAGTTATTTAAATATTATTAGATGTATATATGTATATATATTTTAAATCATATCACCCCAAGCAAGACGATAATGTCACTAAGACGGAAAAACCCGATTTCTGAGCAGGAGACAAGGGATAAACTTCTACGCTTGTTCAAAGGACGGAAAGGAGTGTGAACAGTGCAATAGACCAACCTATCTACTTCTATTAAGCTATCTACTATTATTTATTATTACACGAGGTTTTATGGGAAAAAATTCATTGTTAAGGGCTCCAAGCAGACTCTACAACTGATTCTTATAGCAGTGAACTAATAGGTTATTTAATAATGGTCCTCAGGGAAGATTTAACGAATTTTCTGCACATCATCTTGAACCGGCACTTGGTCAGCCTGGCAAGGATCTTGGCCCAAATCTTGAAGCATTTTGTGCTGGTTCAAGTGAGTTAAATGCAAAATTTGATACAAGCCTGTTATTCGAATTTGTCAGCCATCGTAAACATCGCAGAGCCGTTCCAATACATAAATACACGCGGCGATAGCACACACTTAGATAGCAGGAAGCCTATTCGTATACCAATGATTATTACCTGCGCACCCATTTGCGCTTAATGACACGTACATTCCGGAAACTTTTCGATACCACTTCGTATTATTATTCTGTTTGTTTGCATTGGCAAAGATTACGCCTAACAAATAGAAACTGACTCGATAATCATTTCTCAATCGACACCAGGGAAGCATAAGTCATCAAAGTGTGCTAAAGAGATTACAATGTCTTTCTTTTCTTTTTTTTTTTACACTTTTTTTTTACACTTTCTTTTTCTTTTTACACTGTCTTTTATTTTATTTTTATCGTTAGTGGCTATTTTACTGTAGTTTGACTTTTTCTTATTTGCTTTCCTACTTGTTTTTTTTTTTCATTTCATACCTTTTTTCTTCAACTAATACTTACTCTTTTCTTTCTTTCTTTGCATCTTTCTTTCCTTCTTTCTTTCTTTCTTTTTTTTTACATTTTCTTTTATGTTTTTTATCGTTAATGACAATTTTACTATAGTTTTCCTTTTTCTTTTTCTTTCTTCTTTTCTTTCCTCTTTGTTTTTTTCTTCATTTCCTATTCTTCTTTCTTTTAAATTTACTATGCCTGTAATTTCTTTAATTAATACTTTCTCTTTTCTTTCCTTTTTTTGCATCTTTCTTTCTTCCTTTCTTTCTTTTCTTCCAGATTTTCTTTCTTTCTTTCTTTCTTTCTTTCTTTCTTACACTGTTTCATTCTTTTCCAGACTTGCTTTTCCTTTCTTATCCCATTTTTTTAATTTACTTTGTTACTCCTTGCTACCGTTTTCTTTCTTTTTTAAACTCTTTCTTCCTTTCCTTCTTTTTAAATACTTCTCGGTGCTTTCTTTCGCCCTTTTTAGTTTTCTTTCTTCCATTTTTTATTTTTTACCACCGTTTTTTATTCTTTCTTTCTCACCTAACTTTTATTTTCATTTTGTGTATTTTGGAAGTGCAATTTTATATTTAGCATTCATAAAAACCGTCCTATCTTTATAATATCTTTCTTGTACACACTCGCAAAATTTCCATAGTTTATTATTATTATTATTATTATTATTATTATTATTATTATTATTATTATTAAGTGTTCACAGCAAGAGGGGATAAAGTGACAAGAAGTTTCTACACAAATCCAGCACTTGCCTTATTATTACATTTTCGAGATTCCGTTGGCGGGATAATCTCTGTCCTTTGTTGGATTTACATTTTTCCAAGATATTCGATCAGACTCTTCGGGTTTGTTCCAATTCTCCAGCTACCAGTGGTACAACTGTCATCTTCAAATTCCACCTTTTATTGATGAATTCAATTTACTTATTGACTACATTGGTTTTTTTTTGTGTTTTTTTTTATTTCATTTCAACCTATAGCCTGTTCACTCTGAATGTTTCCGTGATTGTGAGCGTTTTTAAATGATTGTGTTGGTGAGTTGCGCGTGCGTTTGTGTGTGTGTGTGTGTGTGTGTGTTTGTGTGTGTAGGTAATTGTCCTTCATTAATAAAGGTTTGAACAACCTATTAAAGCCCATCGTAAAATCGAGAATTAATTACAAACTTAAATCGGTATTAAGTACAGGTTCATAAAACCTGGTATTAAATGTATTTTTGTTTTTTCTAATTAGCTTTTTTTAATTCAGTATTAATTGCCGGTTGCTAAAAAATACGGTATTAATTATAAGTTTTTAATAAAAAAAAATAGTATTATTTATCAGATACATACACACATACATACATACATATATATATATATATATATATATATATATATATATATATATATATATATGTGTGTGTGTGTGTGTGTGTGTTTTATTTGTTTCTTTGTTTTATTTATTTATCTTTTTCAATGCGTTATCGGGTTAAAACGAGAAAGCTTTTTACGGACAATAATGACGTCTCACTCAAGGCGATAGATAAGCGAAATTATTCACTTGACTAAATGTATTTTATCCATGAACGTTTATCTCTCGGCGACGTTGATTAACTTGTCATTGCAAAAAAAAAAATGCTTGGTTCGCTATTATAACTATATTAATGCAATAAAAATCCGATCAAAAATATCGATCTTCCCAGAAATGTGGGTATTTGAAATCGTTTGTAATATCCCAAACCTATCAGATATTTAAATTTAATGTAATCCAAGAGTTCAAGATGATTATCAAACACGGTATAATTCTAGATATTTTGTTTTATATAATACTTGTTTGATTAAGATCTGGGCGATCCATAGCTCGCCACAACTTCCTATCCTAGTTTATACACCTACTATCTCTCTTAGTACAGTCATTCATTTACATTTGCTCCTTAAGTAGTTTACTCGCTGTTTGACTCTGCCCGACTTAACTTCAGTATGTCCTGTGAGTGTCGGAATCTCCGAGCCGCCGCATCTCATTTTGTGTCCCAGAAATTTCAATTGCCTTTTACTGATTCGATGAACAAGTGACCTTTTTGTTTTTATTTCCCTTAAAACCTCTTCGTTGCTCACATGTTTGTCTATGGTAATCCATCTGTAAAACCACATCTCCGTTGGCTAGTGTCCTCTTCATCTGTGAGGAGGTTGTCCAGAATTCACAGCCATATAGGAGTTCTGATATCACATAGCAGTTCCGCACTCTTCCTTGTTACTCTTGCCTCATGTCTCCTCATCATCTGAGATGGAATTGTCTGTGATTCACTGCCATAGAAGAGGATTGGTATTATATAGCAGTTCCACACTCTTCTTGTCATTGTTTCTTTTGCCTGAAGTCTCTTCTTCAGCTGTGAGGAGACTGTCCAGCATACACAGCCATAGAGGACGATTGATATCACAGAGCACTTCAGCACACTTTTCTTTGTTTCTAGAAAAAAATTTTTTGTCTTTTAGTACTTTGTTTAGATTTTATGAGGTACCTTTCTTTTTTGGAAGATACCTTTCTTTTTTGTAAGGTACCTTTCTTTATAACAATGTATCTTTGGATTTTTGTGTCACAATATGTGTCGTCTCTTATAACGTTTCTCAGATAGTTAAAGAAGGAGGTATACCTATGTTTCATAGACTAGGCAAATTAATTTCATAAAGTGTAACACAAACATCTATTTGAACTTCTAGGAAAACTTCATTTATTTAGAAAGATTAATCCAGAAAATTTATTTGGAATAAGACCTCCTGCATACGGATATAAAATGAATTGAAAAAAGTACCCAAATATAGTATTGGATGTAAGACAAGAATTCATATTCTCAATGGATTTATTTAACCTTTAAAGAAAGGCGATCCTTAGAGAATTAGCAGTCCTGCTTGGATTTATTATTAGTCAACACAATCTTAACAACACAAGATACACAGATGACACCATGTTGATATCAGACACAGAAAGAAAACTGCAATAATTACGAGACAAGTTAGTAAAGGAAGGCAGGAAGAAAGGATTAGCTATCAGTTGTAAGAAAATAGAATAGTTGTTAGCAAAGGGAGTAACCCAGGGTTTAAGATACGAATTGGCGGTTTTTTTAAAATTTCCTATCCGTGTTGCGTTCGTAAAGGTCGACTAATGCAGGTGCGTTAAATATTGATTCTTTGAAAAACTTTCAGTAGCACCAGGTCAGAAATGTATTTTGAAAAATATTGAAATTTATTAGTTGAGAGTTTTGGAAGATTCCAAAAACGACTACAGGCACGTAATAACTATTAAATCAACCTGGAACTGGCAATTTTAAAATACTAAAATACCTCAAATTCAAGTCCGAAAAACTTTCATTACAATTTATTTTTAGATTCTTTTTCTAGGAAGGCGAATACCTAACTTTAAATGTTTTTTTCTTACCAGTTAAATATATATTATCAAGTGGAAGCATCCACATTTAGTTTGTACATCTGGAAATTGGTCATTTAATTCTTGGAACTACATTACACCATGACTAATTTCTGACAAGTATTTCTCGATTTTGCTTACTTTTCATTGCAATAATTCATATCGGCCTCCTATAGCTATCGGTTAACAACATATATAGGAATTGAAGTATAGAATCTCATCCTTTTTCATCATGAAGCCTGGTTAGCTGAATCAGTTGCGCTACCAATTTAGCTACAAGAACTCTTACGGCTGCTAGAAGATCAACTCTAACACCGACTTTCGCTTTATTTCCCCCTTCTCCTCTAGATTTGTTTTCTTTCGATTTTCTATATGGCAGTCGGTTCTGCTCTTTCGCTCATCGTTTGTAGAAGGGGATTTATGTATGTTCCAAGGGCAAGCTGGAGATAACCAAGTTTTATCACCGGTGAGGGCAGTCCTAACAATATCAGATACGTAGAGAATATTGTGTATGGTTAACACGGAAGGAAACCTACAAAACCACCAAGACATGGTAATAAAGGAAAGCGGGAAGAAAGGATTAAACATCAGCTGTTCAAAGATAGAAAGTACTGTTGTGAGCAAGAGAAAAAACAAGAGGCGAAGTATAGAAATTGAACAAGTGCAGAAGCTTAAATATCTGGAAAGAATTTTTTTTAACAGAAGATGGAAGATGAGATTACAGAAGGATGCAGCGAATAGTCTCGCTGGAGCGCGCGATCTACGAAGAAAATGGAAATAAAGGCGACAAATATACACAGAATTAGAAAGAAACTACTGAAATGTCTTGGAGAAAAAATGAAGAAAGGGCTTGCATAATATTGCTGCCACATATGGTCCGTGCAGTCTTAACAATATAAGATACGTAGACGATAATGAATATGGCGAACGCGGAAGGAAAACTACAAGACCACCAAGACATGGCAATAAAAGAAAACGTGACAAAAGGATTAAACATCAATGGTCGTTAGCAAGGTTTGGTTCGGTTTATTTTGTTTTACGGCATATCAACCACAATGGGTTATTTAATGCCGACAACATTTTTAGGATAGATTCGTATGAATAGAATACGTATTCTTTGGTTTAGATTGGTTTGGATTATTTTGTTTTACGGCATATCAACCTCAATGGGTTATTTAATGCCGACAACATTTTTAGGATAGATTCGTATGAATAGAATACGTATTCTTTGGTTTAGATTGGTTTGGATTATTTTGTTTTACGGCATATCAACCTCAATGGGTTATTTAATGCCGACAACATTTTTAGGATAGATTCGTATGAATAGAATACGTATTCTTTGGTTTAGATTGGTTTGGATTATTTTGTTTTACGGCATATCAACCTCAATGGGTTATTTAATGCCGACAACATTTTTAGGATAGATTCGTATGAATAGAATACGTATTCTTTGGTTTAGATTGGTTTGGATTATTTTGTTTTACGGCATATCAACCTCAATGGGTTATTTAATGCCGACAACATTTTTAGGATAGATTCGTATGAATAGAATACGTATTCTTTGGTTTAGATTGGTTTGGATTATTTTGTTTTACGGCATATCAACCTCAATGGGTTATTTAATGCCGA
Organism: Acanthosepion esculentum; assembly: GCA_964036315.1. Classification (NCBI taxonomy): domain Eukaryota; kingdom Metazoa; phylum Mollusca; class Cephalopoda; order Sepiida; family Sepiidae; genus Acanthosepion; species Acanthosepion esculentum. The sequence goes on along the minus strand of OZ038502.1, from coordinate 92,365,443 downwards.
CAACATTTTTAGGATAGATTCCTATGAATAGAATATGTATTCTTTGGTTTAGATTGGTTTGGTTTATTTTGTTTTACGGCATATCAACCTCAATGGGTTATTTAATGCCGACAGCATTTTTAGGATAGACTCGTATGAATAGAATATGTATTCTTTGGTTTAGATTGGTTTGGTTTATTTTGTTTTACGGCATATCAACCTCAATGGGTTATTTAATGACGACAAAATGTCTTTATTTTTTCAAAAATCTATAGTTGGTAATATTTATTTTTAAAAATGTATTGTTTGGTTTGTTTTGTTTTGTGGCATATTATCCTCAATGGGTTATCTAATGTTGACAAGATTTTTATTTCTGGTAATATTTTCTTTTTTCAAATATTTATTGCTGATACTAATTTTTTTAAAAAGTATTTTTGGTATTAAAATCTATTTTTACACTTTTATAGTGTTTTGAGTCAGGTTGTGGGATCAACTATTTGCCCATAGCTGGGACCCCTAACAGGTGCTACCACTCCGGGTCGGGGTGGACCCGGGAACACCAGCAATTAAGAGGTGGTTCCACGCTCCTCAAAAACTCCTGATCAGAGGCCTTGCTGTTAGACATAGTTTATCGTCTTACACAGAATGCTTGATACCCAGGACGCCGTTAGCAAGAGGCTTCGCCCAGGATGTAAGATACGAATTGAATTCTATTGCCACGCCATATGTCTAGAAGAGTTATATCAGACCAAAAATAGAGTATTTCTGCCATATCTGAAGACGTTGCTGCCCAGGCTTCATTGTTCAGTCTTGAATGAGTTCAACAGCGTGGGCGATGAATTATTTTCCTCGTTTTAACCCCTTATAGACGAAACTTTTCTAATCTATCAGTATTCTATCACTATTACTATGGAAAATGTTCAAACGAATTATAATCCTTAATCTCGCCAGTTCAGACATTCACATTGTAAAACCGCCATGTCATGTTCATTGTGACAGACCATCCTCATTCCTTTCGTGTTCTTTGGTAAAAAGTAATTTCCACTGAAGCTGTTTCTTCCCCAGAATTGTTTTACTTGTTGGAAGGGACTCCTGCGAGGATACTTACCTGACCACTACAATTTTAACCAATTCAAGTCTAAGGTCAACCGTTATCTATCCTACATATCCTCATAATACGCACTTCTTACCACCTCATTCCTATTCAACAATCTCACTCAGTAATTCTCTATCTTATGTGATTATTAGGCCTTGTTTTATCATTGGCGGCCACAATCTTAACAACATAAGACACGCAGATGACACAGTACTGATAGCAGACACGGAAAAGAAACTACAAAATCTCCTATGGAAGGTAGCGACGGAGAGTGAGAAGAAAGGACAAAAAGCATACACTACAAGAAGACAGAATGCATGGTCATCAGTAAAAGGATGAGCCCGAAATGCGATTTGCAGCTCGGAAACACTAGAATCAGGCAGAGGTGGAAGTTTAAAATATCTGGGAAGCGTTTTGACAGAGGACGGTAAGTGCGACACTGAGATCCGTAGACGTATTGGGATGGCCAAGGACACATTCCAAAAGCTGAGCAGAGTATTGCGAGACAAGAGGATTTCTTTGGTAACAAAGAAAAGAATACTGAGCTGTTACGTGACATCTTTCCTTCTTCACGGCAGCGATGAAGATGAAGAAGAGACTCGAGACGACAGAGATGTGGTTCTACAGGAGGATACTAAGGATATCGCGGACCGAGCGTATAAGAAACGATGAGGTTGCAAACAAAGAGGAGGCTTATACTTAAAATCAAGAAAAGGCAGCTGAAGTTTCTGTGACATATAATGAGAAAGAAGGGCCTGGAGAATCTGATACTCACGGGTCGAATAGAGAGAAAGAGAGACAAGGGAAAGCAAAGCGTGACATACCTGGCGGGCTTAAGCAAGTGGATGACAGAATGTGGCCTGGGGGAGGTGGCAGAAGGATAAAACTTATTGAGACCTTCAAGGGATAGGGTGAAGTGGAGAGCCATGATCGCCTACGCCCTGAAAGGACACGGCACATAAAATGAAAAGATTGGATGAACTAAAATAAATAAACAAATAAAATGATCTTCTATTCGGTCCAAATGCCCAGTTTGAGCATTTCGTCAAAACAAAATTTAAATCCCGTCCGTGGGGAATTAGGGAACTTAGAAAATTTGATACCCACAGGATAGATGGCGGCAAGAGGGGCTGAGGAAAACGAGGAATAATCGACCTAGCGAACTGGAGTAAATAGATGTCGGAAAAACATTTAGGAGAGATAACAAAAAGACAAAATCTATTAAGAACTACAAAGGGCAGGAAGTTGTGGAGACCCATTATCGCCAATATCCTGAAGAGACGCGCCACATAGAAGAGACCTGTAACAGATATTAAAGAAAAACGTGAGAAGTCAAAGGGTATAAATGTCGACTTTGTTATTACACGCGTATGGGCATTTTTCAGCGCGCCCACGTCGCTACTGAGTGTGACACAAGGTCTAAGTTTAGAATGGGTTTAACGGCAATAGAGTGGAAAAATACCCAAACTTACCTTATTGGTGACGCCTCAGGCAACGGGCAATAAACCTCGAGGTACTGCCTGAGGGGAAGATGGAAAGATCTTGGGCTTAATATTTTTTTAAATTCCCCAGCATGTGCCAGGTATGTAAAATACTGCTATCTCCGATTTACAATTATCACAAAACGATTGGCTGGGTGGATATAGCGATCACTCCTTGTTACCGTCATATGCTAATAGCCATGTTTATGCAGCCTGTTTATTGACCTAAAACTACTTTTGTATCTTGATTGCTACATTTGAGAGAGCTTCCTGACATCTTTGTCTCTCTCGGTTTCCCTTCCCGGCTTCTTTCTCTCTTTCTCTCTTTCTTTCTTTCTTTTGCACTGATATTCTTTTAACCTCTCTTAACTCTTTCTTTCTTTCTTTCTTCCTTTCTTTCTTTCTTTTTATCTTCATTTCTTTTTTTTCCTTTTCTGTCTTTTTGTTTCCTTTTTCTGTCTTTTTGTTTCCTTTTCTGTCTTTCTTTCTTTCTTTTCTTTCCTTTCCTCTAGCTTTCTTTATTTCTTTTCATTTTATTCTATTTTTTATTTTTCTCTCTTTCTTTTTCTTTTTTCACTTCTTTCTTTCTTTTTCTGATTTTTCTTTGCTTTTCTTTCCTTTTCCTTTCTTTCCTTTTCTCTCTCTCTCTTTCTTTTTTATATTTTTTCATTTTTTTTCGTTTTCTTTCGTTCTTATTTTCTTTTTTTTCTATTTATTTTTCTCTTCTTTCTTTCTTTCCTTTTCTGACATTTCTTTCTTTTCTCTTTCATTTTCTTTCTTTCTTGCTTTCTTTTCTTTCTCTTTCGTCTTTTGTAGTTTATTATTTTCTTGTTTGTTTTATTTTTCTGTTCATTATTTTTTGCTTTTATGATTATTTTCTTCGTTTTATAATTAAAAAAAAAATAACAAGACTTCACTTCCTAGAAAATCAAATTCCAGGATTTTATTCGAGCTTGAACCCCGACCTCTGAGATCAGTGACCATTAAGTAATGATTTCAACCAAGTGGCAGGTCACCTAGTCTGACTTTCATTGTTTCTGTCTTCCTTTCTTTTTCCCGATCTTTCTTTCTTTCTTTCTTTCTTTCTTTCTTTCTTTCTTTCTTTCTTTCTTTCTTGTGCTATGCATCTGTCTTCTTTCTTTCTTTCTTTCTTTCTTTCCTGTGCCATGCATCTGTCTTCTTTCTTTCTTTCTTTCTTTCTTTCTTTCTTTCTTCCCTATGGCTTGCCTCTGTGCCTCTTCTTTCTTTCTTTCTTTACACTCTTTCCGATTCTTTTTCTTCATTTCTGCATATTTCCCTTTCATCTCCGTTTTGTTTCTAAACTCTCAAATATTCTTTTACACTTCCTTTTATATATTTTACCCCTTTTTCCTCCATTTTCTTTATACCCTTTTTATCCTTGACTCTTTCCCATCTGTCTTCTTCCATTTTGATTTTTCCTGCCTTTCCTTCGTTTCAACACTCTAATCTCTTCTTTTGTCATCTGTGCCAATCGGTTTGCTTTCCTTCATTTAACGCTTTCAGATGCTTCAAAGGTTTCTATTGCCGATGGCCCAGAGCCGGTTTTAAGCCCATTTGACCAATTTTATCAAATTGGTCCCTGCACCTTAAGGGCGCCTCGCGCTAGCGGCAGCAGACTTTGAAGCCTTTTCTGTATTCTAAGAGGAATAAACCACTACCAAAATCGTGGAATGAAGAATGAGAAATTCTTATTCCTCACATTATTCATTTATTTTGCATCATACTATATTAACAGAAAATTGTCATCATGTCACTTCTATCAACAAGTAAAAGGTTATGTCTTTCAACCAAAAGGTTACTAAAAGATAGAATTCGTTTGTGTTTAGGTTACTCTGTGATAAAAACATGTTTTCTGTCATTTTTTATAAGTGGCGTATTTTAAGTTCCTTCTCTATTGTGTAAAGACTCAGTTTTTTTCACGTGAGTATCATTGCTCTTTGAATGTATCGTGTAATTTCTATGTATTTAAGGATATATTCTGCTGTAACAACATTATCGTCTGTATTTCTTCCGAATCTTCTTTCAGTTAGTTAGCTACTTAGTACTGGTCTCTCTCTCTCTCTCTCTCTCTCTGTGAGAGAGAGAGAGAGAGAGCAGGAAGGGACACTGTTGGATCTCAGGAAAAGGGTTCACCACTGATAAATAAACAACCCTAAGTAATAGAAATAATATCCTTATGGTTCCCAGTTGTGAGATGTACTCTGTATTGCCGGTAAAAGCCTAAACAAATTTTTTAGTGAAGAATTCAGATCTCGTCAGGCCAGAAAATTAATTTTATCTGAATTTCTACAAAATTTATATATCTTACCACTTTGCATGTGATTTTTTTCCCCAAATTTTAACTAATTAGATAAAATATTTAATTGTCTATTTGCATACATGAATAGGAAAATACTGCAGTGAGATATTTACTATGACGTTCTGTGCACTTATGAAGTTCATACCAATGCAGACCAAAAACTTCTTATCTTATACTTACGAAATTTCAACAGTGGTTTTCTGATAAGTTTATGTATCATCACAGCAATTTACAAGTATTTCAGCAGAAGACTTTAGAATTTATTACAGTAAATGCGTACAAAAGCTTTGCAAGGTGATTTCTCAAAACTGAAATTTTGGGACAATAGTTCTGATATTTTTTTTTTAATATAGAATTTCTCTCTTTCTCTCATCCTTCAAACTTGGTTTCTTTTCCCACTTCTTCTTCCCCCTTCTTTCCTTCTTTTCCCTTCAAACTTGCTTCCTTCTTTCTCCTTCATTTTTGTTAATACAATTTTTTATTTCCGATTATTGTCATTGTTTGTCTCAGATAAAAAGGCTTTACATCATGGCAAGCAGAGATCGATACAAATGTGTAAATATTTAAGTGGCAATCAGAAACGAACACTGGCCAAGGCTAAGGTCGCAGAAAATGAAAAAAACAAAAAACAAAAGTGCTACCAAGAAATTCCTTGTCACACCATCTTTGAAATGCTTATGTATTGAGGATGAAGTAAACAAGATGATGATGTAGCTTTGTGTTCAATTCCAGGTAATAAATACAATGATGACATTAATAACAAATTAGAAAATGGTGTCACAGCTGTGAATCAAATTGAAGACGATCTCAGTGCATTAGAATTACAGGGACAATGTTGAAAAACTTACTTGTGAATGGAAAAAAAAAACAAGCCCAAACCTAATGCAATGACGAGTACAATCAATCTATGAATACAGTTGTAATTAACACGTATGCTGGCCCAATCAGTTGACTAGCAGATATAAATAAAATGTAAGAGATTATTTAACAATGAAAGGTCCTCCTAATATTCCAGTGAACACTTTTCCGAGAAATGAAAAGGGATAATATTTTTCAAAGTTTCACTGTAAGAGGAAACATCCAAATGGGGAGAATGTTGAAAGACCTTGGATTATATACTCTCAGTCTGCAGATAGAATTTATTGCTTTTATTGCAAACTTTTTAGTAAGAACACAACCAGTGCATTATCGACAAGTGGAATCCACAACTGGTTTAATCTTCGTAGAAGGTTATGCGAGCATGAAAATTCAAAGAAACATTTAGAAGCCACATGGAGTTTCTGGGAGTTACACCAAAGAATTTGTAGCGGGCATACAATTGAAAAAGAGTTAAAGACGAGCATACTATACAAAATATAAACATATATAATTTTTTACTTTTGTATAGTCGGATACCCATCATCAGTTTTCTTGGCACCGGCCCTGCAATGGCCAGAGAGAAACAATAATTCCTTTCTACATATGACATGAAAAAAAGGTGGGGAAGACTCCATCTGTTAGGCAGTTTATTCTGCCTAACAGATTACATCCGTTAGACAGAATAAATTTTCTATTTCTTATAAACCATAGTTTAGTGTTGCACACGTTGGAATACCGTTCTAATACTCTTTTGCTCCGTTGGTATATCCGTTGCAGGTCCTGTCGTGGCCAGTGAGATCCTCTTTGGAGATATAGGATTTTCCGTAGTGACTGCAGGACAGGGTCTGGAAATTAGTAGTATTACTATGCTTTCCTTTTGCTCTTCCTTGTTACATTTTTCTGGCAAACCTTATGTCACCATGTTAGTTGTTCACAAAATGTAGTTTATTGCACAGAAGGTGAGGGCACTTTTCTTTTTTAGCCATTGCAAAAGCGCCCAAAATTGCCAAGTTCAGCGAGTGTTTTGATAATTATTTTATATACATATTGCACGTTCTTAAATATACTCCAGTCTATCCAGCGAATTCATGAGCATGGCTAACTGATCACCCCTCGTCGGCGTATATAATTATATTGCTTTCAACACAAAACCTTTAATTCTATCTTAAACGCCTCCACCATCATCGCATCAATTACTTCGGTCATCTTGTATTGTCAACCAAAGCGGGTGTCTTTCTGTCGTTACTTTCTCTTCTTTGTATGTGCGCCAGCGTGACACTGTGAAAATAGTGATAGCCTCTTCTTATCTAGTGGAGAGGGGATAAGGAGGGCTTGAGCGAGCGAGTTAAATCGAGGCAGAACAAGAGGCAGTGTTTTCATAAAAATGTCTGACAGGCATGTGATGATCTCGTCGGCGTTTGTTCGTTTCAACGTCTCGTGTTAGTTTAATCTCGTTTGCAACGGTCTCGCTTTGCCTCCGACCGAGATACGCTGCGTTCATTGGTGTTTTATATTCGTCTCTCTTTTTTTTCTTCCCCTCTCAGCGTTTCCGTTTTGCTTTTAGTTTTTCGTCTTCCTTTTTTCTTTCTTTCGTTTTCCCTTTTTTCTTTCTTTTTTCTTTCCTTTTATTTCCTGCTCAGTCGTTACGACCTTCCTTGTTCAGACATTATTATTTCACAAATCTCTTCACGTTATTCCCCTGATTTTCGATTTTTGTCAAAGTTTATTTATTCGTTCATTCCGCTATTCGTTTCAGTGATTTTCATTCATAACTTCCTTCTTCGATTCATCTGTTTCCACTCATTTATTTCCTTCTTCATCCTTTTTTTTTTCTTTTTTCATTTCCTTGTCTTCCTTCGACCTTTTTTTTTCACTTTTATACCCCATTTTCTTTTTTTCTTTGATTCTAATTTTTTTCTGGTATAACTTTTCCTTCTTCCCTTCTTCCTATTAATTTCTTTGTTCATACCGAGATACGCCGCGTTCATTGGTGGCTTTTATTCAACTCTTTTTTTCCTCCCCTATCAGCGTTTCCTTTATTCTTTCTTTCGTTTTTCGTCTTTCTTTTTCCTTTCTTTCGTTTTCCATCTGTCTTTTTTCTTTCTTTTTACTTTCCTTTATATTCTATTTTCTTTCTCTCGTAACTTTTCTTTCTTCCCTTTATAGAATAAAACGAAAGAAATCCTTCAATGCATTCTCCCTTTCTTCCTATACCTACCTTTTTTCTTTCGTTTATTAACCCCCTTTTTGTTTTCTGTTTATTCCTTTCTTCTTTCTTAGCAATCAATCCCCATGTCCTTATTCCACCCTTCCTTTTTATCTTACTGAAGTTCTTGGTTTATTCTTTCGTTTTTTCCTTCTTTCTTTTCTTTTTCTTCTCTTCGTTTATTCCTTTATTTTTTCTTTTGTTCTCTTCGTTCACCTATTTTTCTTTTTTATTCCTTTTTTCTTTTTAATACTTTCTTTCCAAAATTTTTTCTCTTTTTCTTCACTTCTTTTATTTGTACCTTATTTCAATTTTTTTAATTATCGCTTCTTCATAATTCATTTTTTTTTTTCTTGCATTTCCTTTTATTCTACTTTTTTCCCACTTTATTCCCATTTTTCAAAATTACTCTTCGGTTAATTCATTTCTTCTTCCTCTTCCTCTTCATCTTCTTCTTCCTTCTCCCCTTCTTCTTCTTCTTGTTCTTGTTCTCCACCTCCTCCTCCTTGTTGTTGTTGTTCTTCTTCTTGTTCTTCTTCTTGTTCTTCTTTTTGTTCTTCTTCTTCTTTTTATTATTATTATTATTATTATTATTATTATTATTATTATTATTATTATTATTATTATTATTCGTATTCTTGTTGTTGTTGTTCTTCTTATTATTATTCGTATTCTTCTTCTTCTTCTTCTTCTTATTATTATTATTATAATTATTATTATTGTTGTTGTTGTTGTTGTTGTTCTTCTTCTTCTTCTTCTTCTTCTTCTTCTTCTTCTTCTTCTTCTTCTTCTTCTACGCCGCCACCGACGACGATTTATTTTATATATATTCTTTTGATATTTTCTTTCTAATGTTATAATTCAGAACATTTTTACCGTATTTGTTAAATTATTTATCATTTGCTTCTTCATTCATTCATTTATTTTTCTTTCACTCCATTTATTATCCATTTTTATTCATGTTTTGTCACTGTGTGTGTGTGTGCCGTCTGCTCAGCATTTATTCATTACACAAATTCTCTTCCATTTATAAATTCTTTTTTTTTATTTTGTGACGGCGAAAAATCTTCTGTAAATACGTCAATTCATTTTTCTCTCTTCGTTCTTTCCCTTTTTTTAAGTATTATTTTATTATGACCGCATTTCTTACATTCGTTCATTCTGCATTCAATTCTTCTTTCCTTCCCACCTAAATATTTACAAGGCAAAAAAAAAAATCACTTAAAATAACTTTGTCGTTTCTTTCCGACGTTATTAAAGACGAATCCAAAAGTGACCCGGCGATTAAATCGCATTGAGACGTAAGTTTTTAACTCAAGTCACCATCAAAGCAACACTTTTGACAACTTTAACAAGACGAGGTTACTTGTGTCTCTGGTAAATCACTCAAATTGAGACGGGTTTTACCTGATAAATATGAAGTGAGTGAAAGGC
>OZ038502.1:92121069-92338569 GCA_964036315.1 Acanthosepion esculentum | reverse complement strand
ACGCTTCGTTCAGGCACATACAAAGACCTTGCTTATTTGGGGTTGACCTGTGAGATCACCATACCTATCCGTGTGTGATTTTTTCTTGTGTAGATACGTAAAAGATCGCGTTTATGTTCCATCGCTACCTACTGACCTCGATGACCTTAAACATCGACTAACAACAGCGATTAACTCAGTGGATTGTGATATGCTGATAAACGTCTGCGAGGAATTCTCTAATCGCATTGATGTTGCCTGTACTGCAGGTGATGGCCACATTGAACACTTGTAGGTCAGGAAATAAAAGTTGATTGTGTGTAGAATACTTGTGACTTGGCTGCAGTTTTCTATTGCTTTTCCTTATTAAGATATTGCGTAATGAAATGAGTTCATTCTTTTTTACTAACCTTGTGTGACTTCTACCTTATTAGCGCCTATGTTACGCCCTGCCATCACCTCAGATACATTGCCATGAAAGACGGAAGAAAAAGATATATCAGAGACAATGTTTGCTTATAGTTAGAAAGAGAAAACACATATAATAAGAAAGAAAAGAAAATGGAGGAGGCGATAATGCTGTCACGCTTTTAACGTCTGCTTCAGCGAAATGGAATATCTTGTCAATTTTTAATGTTTTCATTTGTACCCTCTTCCTTCTTTATATTCAAAATGATGATTTTTATTGCGATATTTTGTTAAGGTTGTCAAGCTCAAATCCTTAACCACACAATAGGGAAATGTAATCAGTAATTCATAGTTTTGAAAAATCCAAGGAGTTTATTCGATCATTAAATTAAAAATTATAATTCATCAGAAAATAGGAAAACTGTGAAATTTTCACGGGTGTCTTTGTGCTTGGCCTGCGATATCCCCACACCTCACCGTGTGTGATTATTTTATGTTTACGTTCCACAGCTACCCGCTGACCTCGATGACCTTAAACATCGAATAACAACAGCGATCGATTCAGTAGATCGTGATATGCTGATAAACGTCTGGGAGGAATTCTCTAATCGCATTGATGTTGCCTGTACTGCAGGTGATGGCCGCATTGAACACTTGTAAGATAGGAAATAAAAGTTTATTGTGAGTAGAGTACTTGGGACTTGGCTGCATTTTTCTATTCCTTTTCCCTATTAAGATATTGTGCAATGAAATAGGTTTATCCTTTTTGAATAACCCTGTATATAGTCTTATAGCGTTTGGTGTTTAAAATACGTTTTGCATACATAGTAATGGTTGCTTGCGTTTGCGGTGTGACTGTATTTGCTTGTGGCACACAGGTCCAATCTCTAACGCCATGGTAGCTCGGGGAACTAGTTACAACTCTCGCTTGCCTTTGGTATTTATTGATGTAACATGAATTCCGTTATGTATATGAAGAACATTGCCTAACTCGTTCTGTTGCAACAGGAAGACGATAAGGTGTTACAGTAGCCTGCTGCCACCCACTTGAAACAAATGTCCGCATTGTATAGGACATGATGAGATGATGTGTGAATCATTCAGTTACCCTGCGTATATCTCTTTCTCTGGTGTGTCATAACGTGTAAGAGACGAAGAACAATATACAATAGAGTGACATTAGTACGATCATATTCATATGGGGGTACAGGCTTTTGTTAACAGCCAAAGAAAATATCCAGTTTCTGAAATTCTAGGATGAGGATGGATCATTATTGGCATTATTTATATGCAGATGATTGTCCTTACCTTTGTTGTTGTTGTAATTAATATCCGGTGGATACATGTTCTCCTTCCACTGCCCATGTCTAGGGAAATGGAACCTAGTCCTTATCTGGTAATGCACAATTATTGCCCGTCTAGGGGAATAACGCGTTGCTTCGTGAATTTGGAGACATAGTAATTGTGAGTTCAATCCTTGGGCCGGGGAGTGTGTAATTGTAATAAGTGAAACGAGAGAGCAATAATATATATATATATATATATATATATATATATATATATATATATATAAACACACACACACACACATATATATATACACAGACACGCACATATATATATATATATATATATATATATATTAAAGAAAAATGACTCTGTTTCTTTCTTTCTTTCTCTCTCTCTCTCTCTCTCTCTCTCTCTATATATATATATATATATATATATATATATATATATACACACACACACACACACATATATATATATATATATATATATATATATATACACACACACACACACATATATATATATATATATATATATATATATATATATATATATATACACACACACATATATATATATATATATATATATATATATATATATATATACACACACACACATATATATACATATATATATATATATATACACACACACACACATATATATATATATATAAGTGTTATGGGTCCTTACCTATAACTACAGAATGGACTCTTCCTAACACTATGTATACTACGCCTCTCAAGAGAGAGGGACGAATTGAGTCGAGCCGCAGTCTCTGACTGTGCGCGACTCCTGTCGAACTCTCTGCTTTGGCAGAGAGGAACCCGGACGGGGTGGTAGACAAGCCCTGAACCCGTTTATACGGTTTCTTAAGGGAGTATTTTTGGCCGAGCTTACGGGCTCGGAGAAACCCATATTAACCTCGGCCTTGTGCCACATACTTTCCTCGTGGGGGGGACTGTTAAATATCGAATCGAGTAGTTCACTCCAAACCAGACAGTCATACTAACACCTTTCACATCTTGTATTATTATTCCGTGTAATATATATTCGTTATTTCAACTCTTGTGTTCGTGTTGTTCTTCCTTGGTCCTAACCTGGACCATAACACAAAGTGAAAAAGTTTACTTGTAACCTGTTTCGTTCTTCAGGACTTCATCGGATTAAATTTTTTATGTTGGTGCGACTAGCCATGCGCACGAACGAAGAGTGCTGGTGATTTTAGAGTTTTTTAGTTATATCTGGCCGAATTCATTTAAAGTCTTTTTCATCACTTTTGTAAGTAGATATTCCACACTGTGATCTTAGAAGATCTTCCAGGAATGGTGAATGTTGTAAGAGCCAGGGCGCTAATTTATTGTGGATGACCTTGCGATCAAGTCACTCTCCAAACATTTACATTGTAGTTAATTGTTTACTCTGATTAGAGTAGCATTTTTTTTATTGTTTACTGTGATCGATGTAGAATTTGTTATGTCAAAATTGTGGCCAGTCTCGTTACGGTGGGCAACCAACCAACGACGGATTCTTTTGTAAAATGTCCCTTTTGTGTTCATATAATCTTTTATGTAGATTCCTTGATGTTTCTCCTATGTACTTTTTGTGACAATTATTACAGGCGATGGAGTAAATTCTACTTCAGGTTTTAGCTTATTGTTTTGCTTAGTACTGACTTAATAATATTTTAAAACATTCAGTTAATACATTATAGCGCACTGACCGAAAGTAATTGGTAATCGACCGTTTAGTAACATGCTGTGAAAACGGCCACTCATGACAGTAATATCGTCAGCTGTAAAATATAAAACAAGTCATATTATACTAATTAAGTTGAATGAGAAAGTACTTCAGAACGGTGGATCACATACGTATACAAAGACACAGGTATACACATATATACAAGATGGGCGAAAAGTAGGCTTACAGTTGTTTTGCTATTTATTTCTCAATCAGAGCTATCTTCGCCGAACTATTCTTTCAGCAAGATCGAGCATCTCGCCATTATGATTTGACAGGAAGGAACTACGTTAACGAAACCTTTCCACAGCATTGTTTCGGAAGAAGGGTCAGCATCGAATGGCAATCACGTTCACCTGACCTAACAGGAATGGATTTCTTTTGGGGGGTTGTAGTAAAGAACAAGGTTTATGAGAGAAAATCCCCACCCAGGGGACGAATAAAAAGAGTACATCACAGAAGTTTTTATTAAAATTGATGCAGATCGGGATTTGTGTCGTGCTGTGTGTCATAGTGTTCTGGAGAATTCGTGGAATGTTGCAATATTGAAGGAGGACATTTTGTGTACTTAAGAGATTAAACTGTGCTAAACATGTAAGTAAAGTTTTAAACAAATGTTCATAAACAGTTTTGAAGAAATATGATTCTAACGAATAAATATAAATATAATAAAATGTTTTTTAAAAGTATAAAATGTAAATACCTACGAAATGTAAGCCTAATTTTGACCCACCCTGTAATTATTTTCGGAGGAAAAATAAAACCTCAAGCAAAAATTTGTCTTCTCAATTACATAAAAAAAAAACGTTCACAGATATGAAAATAGCTAAGAAAAACAGAACAACAACAAAAAAGTCAAGATTAACTGAGCTAGAATAATTTCTCCCTCGGACTAACTCTCCTCATGCTACCTTTTAACTTTTATAAGAGCCGGATCAGGCCGAAATGGAGTAGAGTTGTCATATTTACGCTAGAGCTACTCAGACCTCACTCTCCATTCACGATAGAGTTCAAAAACGTCTCCGAGCCTTTGTGGAAAAGAATTATTTTCACCCACCAATCTTTCTCACACAGGCGGGATGTGGTGAGCCCCTTACTAATCCATCGCTACTACCATAGAAAGTGCTCGGACGAACTACATTCCTTAGTTCCATTAGGTCTAACCGCCACGACTAGGACCCACCATGACGCTTACATAGTAGAAAACCACCCACATTCTCTCCGTATTCCTTCATTGAGAAGTCCACTCAAACAGCTTCTTCCTGCCCAATGGAACAGACTCCTAAGATGATGCTTCCTCAAACACTATAATCTTAACCTGTTCAAGTCTAGTGTTAACCGTTTATCTTTCCCTCGTATTCGTATAAAGTACCCCATAACTTAACCCTCTGCCTCGAATGGCCCCGGGCTTTATACAGGGTGAACCTTACTGTAAAAAAAGAAGAGAAAGAACTGAACTACATAAAACAAACAATATCAACCATTATTCCTCTAAACATGTCGGCGACAAGCAAATAAATCGTGCTCTAAAGAATTTATAGAAAAAATATAATATAAGCAACGGTCGTAATATAAAATGAATAAAAATTAGCTTATTCTACTGTGACCTAGCCTAACGGCAACCGTTATCTATCTTACATATCTTCAGAATATATACTTTTTACGACATCTTTACTCACTACTTTTCAATCTGACTCAGTAACGCTCTACAATGAGTTGTCATTAGAACGTATGGGTTGAAGTAGTGAAAAAAATTAAGAAAAGGTAAAAAGAGGCTAAAATTATAATTTGCTGGAGAATATTCATGAATGATTTCAATAAATAACTTCCATTTTTTATTCATTATAAAAGGTTTAAACACCTAATTATTACCAATATCTATCTATCTATCTATCTATCTATCTATCTATAAGTGGAGATTGAGGTCAATATCCAGCTGTTGGATTTTGAACTCAATGGATATGAATAGGTAGAAGGATATGAAGAGATAGATAGATAGATAGATAAACTGAATGAGATAGATAATGAATAGAAAGATTCACAGATAGGTAGATATGAACAGACTTTTATAGATAGATAGATATAAATAGAGGGATAGATAGATACAGGGATATAGATAGATAGATAGATTAAATGAGATAGATAGAAAGATATGAATAGATAGATTAAATGAGATAGATAGATAGATTAAATGAGATAGAAAGATATGAATAGATAGATAGATAAACTGAATGAGATAGAAAGATATGAAGAAATAGATAATGAATAGAAAGATTCACAGATAGATATGAACACACTTTTGTAGATAGATAATAAACTGAATTAGATAGATAGATAGATAGATAGAGTGAATGAGATAGATAGAAAGATATGAATAGATAGATAGATAACCTTTGATGTGTCGGATTAAAAATAAAAATTCATTAATTCTTTAGAAATTGCTTTGTTTACGATTCGGATATGAAACTGAGAAAATATGAAACTCTGAGCGAATATGAAACTGAGTAAATAAGAAACTGAGCAAATATGAAAATCTGAGCGAATATGAAACTCTGAGCGAATATGAAACTGAGCAAATATGAAACTCTGAGCAAATAACAAACTGAGCAAATATGAAACTCTGAGCAAATAAGAAACTGAGCAAATATGAAACTTTCGAGAATAATCTGCACGAGGAGATGAGCTTTAAGGCAAAAAGTATAAAATTATGTACAAAATATATGTAGTTTGAGGCATAAAAACCCATAGAAGTGTTGATATGTCGCCAAAGAAAAACAACCAAACCAAACTATTTTTATATACGAAGATAAAACGAGTCCTTCTTACAGCACGTGTATCAGTTTTTTTTAATTTTATTTTCGTAGGCCTTTTTAGGGGTACCGTTTCCGTCCTGATGCTAAGTCGGATTTGAATTCAGATTTATTCATCATTTAAACTAGTTGCCAACGAACGCTTGATTCCCTGTGATATTTAACCTCTACGGAAGAAGAAATGAATTCCTACCTTTTCCAAGCGTATTTCTGGGAAAGTGAACGCTACGACATTGATCGGAATTTGATCGCGGCACACCGAATCCACTTTCGCCGCCGCTAACCGCCCAAACTTCAACATACGCCGAGTAGATATCAATAAACAAAGCTTCCTCCTTCAACATTTTCTTCTTGAGTCTGCGTCAGATAGCGCAGTTGCATCTCGTCTTTACTCCTGCGTCTGGACATTGTTAGGGCGGGTTTGGTGGAGGTGGGGGGTGTTTGGGAAGAAAGACTTAGTCGGTCCGAGGAGGGAATGACTTTGGGAAAGGCGAACAGAAAGGAATCAAATTCGTGTACGCCTTTTAGCACTCCCTTTGCACCAGACTTCCCGCATCTTGTTCCCCGGGTTGTCATCTTTTGACAGTGGATTCGATAGAGACTGACAGAAAGACGGCGAAGATAAAGGAGAACATAACGGGAATCAAAATCACAGAATGATGATTGGTTTTCTTAAGTCCTCATCCCTAATCCCACACGCAAACACCAAAAGACAAGGAAGAAAATCAGCCTTGTTAAAAACTCCTACTGGGTCGATGGTGGAACCATAGACAACAGAATTCAGTAGATGATTTTGTACGGTTCCTCGTAGACGTGGGTTAGTCATTACCTCTGTCGATTGACACGATTTATTGATCTGAATATTTCAATGTATAATGTTTGAAATCATCATTAGAGTTGCTTCGGCTTAAAGGCGCTTTTGAAATCGGCGTGATTTCTCACTTTCATCATTACCGCACCAAACCATCTGCTCAAACCCATTTGCGGTTTATACTTCAACTAACCTGAGAGGATCTTAGTTCAAGTACACTACAGTTCAAAAGTTTGAAGACAAACCCAGAATTAGCATGTGATGAAACAAGAGAGAGAGAGAAAGAGAGAGAGAGAGAAACAAATGTCAAAATTTGTGCTGCAGTAATCAAGGCTAAAGGAGGATATTTTGACGAGAGAAAAATTGAACCATATAATGTTATTTTTTTTTTCTTTTTGTCATCATAAAATTTCTAATAAAAATATTGTTGTGGATTCCGGGAATGGAATCCTGCACAAATAAATAAACAACGCCGGTAATTGAGATAGAAAAATAAGTGTATTAAAAGTAAGAATACAGACTTGAAGTGAAGATTAGTAGTCCAGGAATGCGAGTTAGTAGAGAGTATATGTACAAGTCTCTGTAAGTGAAGCCGTAATTATCTCTCTCTCTCTCTCTCTGGACTCACGTATAACTCTCTGTGAACAACCTGTGTACTGTCTCCGTATCTCTCACCCTGACTCAACGTATCTCCACCCGCAGGTATTCTCTCTGTCAGTATAAGTATACTTTGGACGAGTCCATCTTGTGTAAAAGGGGTCTGCCCAACAACAAATATCATGTCTCTTTTTTTTTTTAAGCATATATAATAATTTTGTCTTGTTTAAAATACAGAACTTTTCTGGGCTAATCTAAAAAACTTACCAGTGGTGGCATCAAATATATGAACCGTTGTGTATGTGTCACACAAGGCCACATACGGGTTTGAATTAAGAGGTTTCTTCACCTATACTGGCTACCAAACTCGACTAGAGAGTCTACCTTATTTTTTAACTAAGAGAAAAGCGATGGATTCATACGTTTTTCAAGAGTATATTCCCCCGAGAATTTATCCATTACACCTACTTACATATCGGGAATGTTTGAACGATGACTTTAATATTCAACAGTGAATTAAAGGAGGAAATAAAATGAATAGTGTTTGAATTGTGATCAGATTGTTATGGTTTAGGATAGACGTAGGTGCTGTATATTTTTTTAAAAAGTGCGATAATGGATTTAGACAATATGCATTTATTAAAAAAATAATATTTCTTAAATATTACTCGCTTATTTTTTCCTTACCAGGCAATGAATTATGGCACTTTGTGTCTTCCGCATGTTTTGACTGACCTTTCAACCATCTGATGAATTCATTCATGAATGTTCTTAAATTTGAAATCCTTCATAAACCAATGGCATACTTGCTTTTGTATCTAAACAAGTGCATCAAAATAAATCTTACCTCTGCCTTGTCTGACGAAGTCGAGTGACCGTATTGAAACATGAAAGCTTTTGTGTAGCGATGTAAAATGCTTTTATTATAATCTGTTATAATAAAAATATTATAATATATATATATATATATATATATATATATATATATATATATATATGAAGAAATATAGTCTTAAAGTGTGCTATATTTATGGGACAAAGTGCTCAATATCAGAGATAGAGCGTGTGTAAGTATAAAAGTGGACATGGAAGTCAACACTTAGAGGCGACAGTCTGTTTCATGCTAGATGCAATCGGGGCCTGACGATTGCATCTAGCCTGAAACAGACTGTCGCCTCTAAGTGTTGACTTCTATGTTCACTTATATATATATATATATATATATATATATATATATATATATATATATAAGGCTCAAACACTAATATTCCATAGTTATAATTTATTACATTGGAATCTTGCTCTGTGATGTACATTGAGCCCTACAATGATATTATCCTCTTGGATATATATATATATATATATATATATATATATATATATGTGTGTGTGTGTGTGTGTGTGTGTGTGTGTGTGTGTGCGTCAGATGCTGTGATCGACAAGGAGGTCGACAACAGACTGGCAAGTGCGAGCATTGCATTTGGCAGTCTGCACAAACATCTGTGGTACTACAGACACCCGAAGAAGGGTACTAAAGTCAGAGTCTATAGAGCTATCGTCCTCGCCACTCTTCTATACGGCTCAGAGTCATGGGTCACTTACCAACACCACCTGCGACTCCTCGAGCGCTTGCCCCAGCGCTGCCTCCGGACGATCCTTAAAATACACTGGAGTGACTTCGTTTCCAATATTGAAGTGCTTGAAAAGGCGAAGATCACCAGCATTGGTGCCATGCTGCTGAAGTCTCAGCTGAGATGGGCTGGATATGTTTCCAGGATGGAGAATCATCGCCTGCCTAAAATTATATTGTATGGTGAGCTCTCCACTGGCTATCACGGCAGAGGGACACCAAAGAAGCGATTCAAAGATTGCCTGAAAAATCCTTTGTTTCCTGTCACGTCAACCATTCTCGATGGCTAGACCTAGCTGAGAACCGTGACCCCTGGCTTCTCACCACCAACCATGTCGTCTCCTTTGAAAATACGTGCAGGGCTACTCTCAGGGACTGGAGCCTGAGGAGGAAGTACTGCAATGCTATGCCATCGAACCCAGGCCGGATTTTCATCTGCAACTACTTATACCGTGTATGGCCGTCACGTATTGGACTTATCAGTCACAAACGTGCCTGCAAGCGACGTTTACAGACTCCTTCTTGATCTCCGTTTTACGAAATCAAGCCATAATATATATATATATATATATATATATATATATATATATATATATATATATGCGCGCGCATACACACACTCACACACAGACACACAGACACACACACACACACACACACACATATATATATATATATATATATATATATATATATATATATATATATATATATATATATATACACGCACACACAAGGAGTTATCGTCTTACGTCAGTGATCCGTTCCTATGGTGCAACGTAACGTGATTTTCGACATAGGTCGGAACTCACCTACATAAGCACACACGTGTCTGCCTTACGTTTGGGAGCCATAATGAAGGGGAAAAGTACCGCCCCTCCCCACAAAAAACAAACCGACACAAACGAGAGAGAGCGAATGTAGAACAATCCAATATGGCGTAGAGCCGGTGAAGAAACAACGTCGTCTTCCTCATATAGCGCCGCGTGATAAATTAGTATATTATGGTAGATGGCAGCTTAACCACAAAACGCCGTACGCCGAGTCCGATGTAACCCGAAGCCCTTATGTGTATATATATATATATATATATATATATATATATATATATATATATATATATATGAGCACCAGCACTCAATGTGCAATATTTCATGTATTTCCTCATGTATAGCCAGCTTGACAGTGGACAAAGGTCTCTTGTACGCCTGTGGCTCAGGTATAAAAGCAATCTGAAGATTAACCTCTCATCTGTCAATGTGTCTCATACTAACTTCGAGCCAGTTGACCTGGATAGAAATAACTGGAGATATTTGTACCAGAATGGTATCAGAAATTTCGAAATCAGTCGTATTGACCGGCTAAGAGACGAAAGACAATGGCAAAAAGCGTCGGCAAATATTCCTGTGGGTATATCCCAAGATACTCGCCGTTGCACAATATATGGACTTGTATGCAGTTCACTAGCGGGACTGAAGTGTGACATGCATAAAAACTGAATGAGGTTGTCGGATCTTCGTGCGTTGAAATTGACGGGAGAGTCATCTTCGTACATGCATATATATATATATATATATATATATATATATATATAATAAAAAAGCTCAAACACTAATATTCCATGGTTATAATTTATTACATTGGAATCGTAATCACGACCCAATTCATCAAACCGACAAATTCAAAAAGAAAGATTTCTTTTTGAATTTGTAGGTCTGATGAATTGGGTCGTGATTATGATTCCAATGTGATAAATTATAACTATGGAATATTAGTATTTGAGCCTTTTATATTATATTCTTACTCTGTCCTGGACAATGAGTTCTACCTGGATTCTATCCTCTTGGAAATTTATTTATATATTTTATATATATATATATATATATTTTATATATATATGTATATTGACCACTAATATTATAATCATATATATATATATATATATATATATATATATATATATATATATATATATATATATATATTAGGGGCAGTACATAATGCAAAAAAACAAATGTAATTGATAATAGGTAAAGATAGCCGAAAGCATTCAGATAATGGCCAATTTAAATCTAAATATGTACTTGAAACCAAGAAAAGGATCCGTATTTTAGTACAAATAAAAAATCCTTAATAAATAACCTTCATTGGTGTTTAACTAAACATTTATATGTGTGTGGGAAGTGTTTATGTATGTTTACGGCCTTATTGATCTATTCTAAACATATATCTACAAAGATGTGTGTTCGCTAAATTTGGTTACTTATTGCTGGGCAGAAGAACTGACAAGAGAAAGATATTCTTTTGAATTACTTGACCGCAGTTTATCCCAATAGCAGGATTGGGAGAGTTGCGATGTCTTGGATGTTCAATGGATCCTTTGGCGCCGAAACAACTACACTGTTTCTTCCGGTTGAAAAGAATGAAAAACTGAACATAAATATCAGGAGAGAATGGCTGAATGAAACGGGAGTAAGTGTAAGCGAAAATGCTGTAATTTGAGAAAGGGGAGGAGGCTAAAA
Source organism: Acanthosepion esculentum (assembly GCA_964036315.1). Taxonomy (NCBI): domain Eukaryota; kingdom Metazoa; phylum Mollusca; class Cephalopoda; order Sepiida; family Sepiidae; genus Acanthosepion; species Acanthosepion esculentum. Next base: position 92,326,776 of record OZ038502.1, on the reverse strand, counting down.
TCTAGTGTTGGGAGAATGCAAGATTCTTTTCCAATTAGGCACAGCGAGAAGGCCATCTTCGGTTAAAGATGCATTTATATTGTGATTTGGAAGACGGTTTCTAAGGGTCACGCTGAAGTAGGCGGAAGATAAAAGGAACTTTTTCCCCCTTCTATTTCTTTTCTTTTCTTTCCCGATAACATTATAGATTCCCGCCAATATTCCAGTGTATCGGGTATTTTAATATTATTCTTTTCGTTTGGCTTCACTTTTATTTGGTAATTAGCCTTTGTTTCAGTCAAAATATCTTCATATTTATCTATCTCAGCTCTGCTTCTCCCATCCCCGGCTTTCTTTCTCTCCATATATATATATATATATATATATATATATATATATATTTAATAATAAAAAAGAAAAAGCCTACCCTTAACAATATTAACTACGAACAAAGCCACAACGTGCGAACCGTATTTGGAAATTAAAACACCCCTACTACACACTAAGACATATACATAATGCACACACTCAACTAAGTCTGAAAAATCAAATCATCCTTGATAATGGCTAAAGGTATAGCCGAAAGCGCTCGGAAAAATAAAACATTTGGACAGTTCTTACACACCCTTTGTCCAGCAAAGAAAGCTCTTGTTCGTACACAAGAAAAATTAAATAAAAACTTAACCGTAGTACCTTATCTGTCGTTTTTAATGAAACTTGCATACATACATATATATATATATATATATATATATATATATATATATATATATATATATATATATATATATATATATGAAGAAATATAGTCTTAAAGTGTGCTATATTTATGGGATAAAGTGCTCAATATCAGAGATAGTGCGTGTGTAAATATAAAAGTGAACATAGAAGTCAACACTTAGAGGCGACAGTCTGTTTCATGCTAGTGCAATCGTCAGGCAATTGCCTGACGATTGCACTAGCATGAAACAGACTGTCGCCTCTAAGTGTTGACTTCTATATTCACTTTTATATATATATATATATATATATATATATATATATATATATATATATATATATATATATATATATACATATATATATATATATATATATATATATATACATATATATATACATACATATATATATATATATATATACATATATATATATATATACATATATATATATATATATATATATATACATATATATATATATACATATATATATATATATATATATATATACATATATATATATATATATACATATATATATATATATATATATACATATATATATATATATACATACATATATATATATATATATACATATATATATATATATACATACATATATATATATATATATATATATATATATATATATATAAAGGTTAAAAGCTGCCCCCATCAAGCGGCATTTACGCTAGCTTCTGAGGAGAGCTCTTGATTGAGTCTTCGGGTTGTTCAGGAGTTTGAGAGTCCCAAAATCTTTTCATATTCTCAACATTGGAAGCTCCCCTTCCTGTCGTATGGCCTGCATTTTCATTTCCTCGCTGCAGCCTTGGCTTTTTGGATTGCAATCTGGTCGTCAATTGGTAGAGATTTCTTTTTGCAAGGCATACTGCTGTCGTATGCGATAGGCAACAACGGACTACAGAAGAACTCAAAATTGATCGCTGCATTTAAGTATTGCATTAATATTTAAGCTTACCTTTGAAAATTCCAACGATAAATTCTCTACCACCACTTAATTTAAAGACAAATTGATGTGAGTAAGTCCTTCATTTCCGTCCAAACAATTATTTTCATTTTCATGCGTGATAGTCGTAATTAATTTCGATTATTTCAAAATTTATTTCCAAGTTATAAAAATTGTTATCGGACAAAAAATCCGTCGCAAAAAATCACGTAAAAGTCGCCCAAAACGATTGCAGGAATGAAAACCTGTAAAACCAAAATTTCTGTAACATGAGTTATTGAAAGCTAGAAAATTGTGTCCCTTTAATTGAAAAAGTGTGACACAGTGACATTCGCATTTATCATATATATATATATATATATATATATATATATATATATGAACTTTGGTAAATTTGCCGATCATATAAAACAACTTATTCGGAAGTTTGAAAAGATTTGATAAACAAAACTTCCCGAAAATATTCAACTAAATATATATATATATATATATATATATATATATATATATATAGGGTGACCCCAAAATCGGGAATTTCTGAAGTGCGTATTACCAGACATGAGCAAGTGGCAACCCTGCGAGATAGTGACCTTGAGCAAGTAAACATTTCGCCATTTTAGTAACGAGAATGAAGTTCACAGTATCCCAGCTGAGATGTTGCAGTAGTCAATGAGGAATCTCAACAGCAGATTTCAAGAATGCATTCGTACAGGAGGACGCCATCTACAGGACGTAATTTTAAAAAAAATTTAAATTCCATCATTGTTTCTTAAATGGCATGTTTTCAGGTTCCAATTAGTATGAATTAAATATTTTTCTTACATCACTCTTGGTTTTATTGGATTGTTAAAAAGTTCCCGTCACCCTGTATATATATATATATATATATATATATATATATATATATATATATATATATGAAGAAATATAGTCTTAAGGTGTGCTATATTTATGGGATAAAGTGCTCAATATCAGAGAGAGAGCGTGTGTAAATATAAAAGTGAACATAGAAATCCTCACTTTTTTTAATGCTAGATGCAATCGTCGTGGCCTGACGATTGCGTCTAGCATGACACAGACTGTCGCCTCTAAGTGTTGACTTCTATGTTCACTTATATATATATATATATATATATATATATATATATATATATATATATATATATTAGGTTGTCACACATGAAATGTTGCATTTTTTGGCTTTTTGTTGATCCTGCCGTTTAATGAAGTAACCTCCTTAATATATAAAATATCTAGACGTATTTCTGGCTCTTTTCCTTTCCAAATAATATGTATGTATGTATGTATGTAGGTGTGTGAGAGGATAAACCCAGTCTTAATATACCTTAAAGTGTTCCCGTGTCATCTATCTCCATGCAAAGCTCTCGTTTGGTGTAAATAATTGTAATTATGCGTTGCGAAAATTCTCGGCCGAGTGTCACCGAATCGATATCGATTTGTCTCCTGATATGATCAGACTGGCTGAGAGAAAGTTAAGAGCTAGTGAAGTACAAAGGTAATGCGGGCGGCGCGAAGGGCCAAGAAGATGAATTGCATTATGTCGGCCCGATCAAGTAAGATGAATCAGTTGACGTTATTAAAAAGGAGGAAATGGAAGTTTGACATTGCTTTGAGACACACATACATCTGTAGATGCAAAACGATCGCACAACATATATATATATATATATATATATATATATATATATATATATATATATATATATATATATATAAATATATATAAATATATAAATATATATAAATATATATACATATATATATATATACATATATATATATATACATATATATATATACATATATATATATATATACATATATATATATATACATATATATATATATACATATATATATATATACATATATAATATATATACATATATATATATATACATATATATATATATACATATATAATATATATACATATATATATATACATATATATATATATACATATATATATAATATATATATATATATATACATATATATATATATATACATATATATATACATATATAATATATATAAATATATATATATATATATACATATATATATACATATAAATATATATATATACATATATATATATATACATATAATATATATATATATATATATATATTATATATATATATATAATATATATATATATATATATATATATATATATATATATATTATATATATATATATATATATTATATATATATATATATAATATATATACCTTTTTTATTACAACGTTTCGGCCGTTGTACGCTCCGGCCTTCTTCAGGTGGTTGGAATGTTGAACTGAACCCTTTATTTCGCTCACTGGGGTAGAGTGTTCTAGTTCCACGTGCCGTGCTTTAATGGATGTCAGTTATCAGTTATCTCCTGTTAATTCCCCTCTCCCAGTTCTCCACTGCCTTAACCGGGTATTGAACTCACACTCTTTGGGTCCTGTCACTGGATCTAACTAACGCCTTTATCCACTGTGCCATGTCTCCTTGAGGACGTGGATCTAGAACAGTCTACCCCAGTGAGCGAAATAAAGAGGTTCAGTTCGATATTCTAACCAACTGAAAAAGGCCGGAGCGTACAACGGCCGAAACGTTGTAAAAAATATGGCGACAAAGATGAGGACAATAGTTTGAACAATGTAAATAGTATATCTATCTATCTATCTATATCTCTCTCTCTCTCTCTCTCTCTCTCTATATATATATATATATATATATATATATATATATATATATATATATATATATATATAATCACGACGCTTGACTCTACATTTGAATAATAACTATAAGAATAATAATAACATTTTTAAGCATTTAAAACAACATACCTGACCGCGTACACAATTCCAGAAAATCCTTGTTGAAAACACAACTATACTTAAACATGAAAACAATAAACAAAAACTAAAAATTCTTGAAGTTATATACATAAAACTGTTGAAACCTAACCTGAACAAAATAAACTATGAAATCCCCACAAATATTCTTAAATGCCTATAATTGATAACAGAAGCCATTGGTTTATACCGACGGCTTCCCATACTTAATACTTCTCGTTTTATTCTCGAATGGTCATGTGTGACGTCACGAGCTGCGGTGCGATTTTCGCTTCCGTGTCTCGTATATACGAGTTTGTCGTTGCTTGGAAATCTTTCATGCAACAAAAACAGACTATGATTATTGTTTTGTCCGTGTATTGTTTAATATATTGAAATGTAATTGTCATCTTTGATAATAGCTCATGTAAGCCATAAGCTTAGATAGGATTAAAAAATATGTATCAATATTGTGATTTTCTTTCTTCTTTTAATGATAATGTTATTAAGCTTATGAGACGATATGAAAAGAATTTACATGAAATAAATAGACAAAACTTGTCTATATTATTTAATGAAACATGCATCAATGAAAAATGCTGCCTAAATACACACACAATATATATATGTATACACGCGCGCGCACACACACACACACACACACACATATATGTATATTTGTTCAAGTACTTTTGACTTCCCACTTTTAAAAAAGTGATTTGGTATCTATGTACTAGTTTTAACTCCTTTTTATCTCAGTATTCATTAGGACGCTGGACATTTCAAATGGTCAAACGTAACTGGGAAGTCGAAAATGCAATGTCAGTTATTATCTACTGTCTTCTTGATTACTCTTCTATTGTTCTTTCTCCTTAATAAAGTTTCCCCTTTTCCTTATTCTTTCACAAAACACTACCCCCCCCTTGTGTCTTAGCGGCTTTATAACCTTGCATGAGGTCAAATGATTAAAAAAATAAGGAAAACACTATCTGTGGAGAACCATGAACATTTTCGTTTCTGAAGGCATATGTAATTTTCTTTAAAATGTTTATAAAACTCTTTTTCTTTTTCTTGCTTTCTGATCTCTTCCGCAAATTGTCCGTACATTAACGTTTCTCTAAAATCTGTGATACCCATCCATACACATGAAACCTAATGCATTTTTATTTTATTTTCCCTTTGCAGATAATGATATTGAAATGAAAGGGGACCCCGACTCGGTGACTTTACCGATCCCAAACTGCATTGCAAAAGATATCTTCGCCGGTGCAATTAAGAACGAAGACGAGCGTGACTTCAGTGGCGAGACACCTATTTTCGGCATCACCCCAGCCACAACTGCAGACTATCACGTCGCCGCTGCACCACATACTCACAAGCTCATCGAAGACGACGCCGGCGCTCGGGGTGAAGGATTTGACGAAAACAGTGCACCAACCGAATGTAACAACAATAACGGCAAAACTACCAACAACAACAATAATTTAATGAAACGCAAACTAAGAGATTTTGTCGACGAACATGCTGAGGATGAGTTTAACCTGGTTCGGCCACCCCCGAAACGGGTCTCACCCTTTTTAAATACCCCTAAGCAGCGAAAAGATGAACGTAAACGAATACTTCGACTGTCCGTGTACAAGCTACGAGAAATGGAAGACCCTGAGAGTTTCCTTCGTAAATCCGTCCTCATTAATAACGTTTTACGTCGGCTGCATAAAGAGATTCGTGAAGAGAAACGTGATTATTCCGGTTTTGGTTTGGGCAGTGCCGCGACGGCTATGAGCCACCCGTATTACCGGCCGCGCCGCTTCGACTACGACATGTTAAACAACAGTCACCTGCCGACGCGGACCGCTTTCTTCTTCGACGAACCGTGTTTTCCGGGTGAGACGGAAAAAATCACTGACGACATGACCGATTCACTGGTGCGAAGTCTTGAGGCGAGTTCGCCCCCGCTTTCGTCGGTGCCAACGCCGCCGCCGTCACCACTACCCCAAACTACGTTTCAGATGTCTACACCAACCCTGTCACCATTATCCCTTTCATCACTGTCGTCGTCGTCGTCGTCGACGCTACAGATACCCGGAACGCCTCACCCCGATATTCCCAGCACTTCTAAAACAGCGACATCATCATTAACGTCGCCTTTGGCCACCGCCACCGAATCAGTTTTGGCCACGACTGCCTCCGCCTCAGTTATCACCACTATCATCACCACGACGACCTTACCGTCCCAGCAGTCGACGACGACGACGACGACGACGACGACGACGACAAACTCAAATACGGAAGAAGACATGTTACTAGAGAGCGACACCTGTAATAGTAATGATGTCTCCGTTGACTCAATACCTGCTGATGTAACATCTTCGGTTGCTGCAAATAATAGTACTATTGACGTGGACGTAAACGCTTTGAGTAGCAGTATAAATCGTAATATCACTAGTAGTAGAACTAGTACTAATATAATTAACAACGGTAGTAATAGTCATAATTATGGTACAAACAAACCGACCAATATTAGCAGAACAGTAAAGTCGGAAGAGACGGCTAATGTTGGCGCCATCGGCGGTAGTCCGACGAGCGACAACAATAACAACAACGTTTGCAACGCTAACGGAGGTCACGTGTTCGGCACTTCCGTTCCGGTGGATCACGTGATTGCACCAATTGCCACAAGCAGATCTAGTATCCTCACCAACAGCAGCAGCAGTGACGTCACAAGCACTAACAGCTCTGTTCTCTTTAGCTCCACGAACTTTGGCACCAGTGGTTTCCTGTCCGTGTCTGGTTCCATACCTTTTTCTGTTAGTTCTTTAGTATCGTCGACGACGACAATGACGACGACGGCGGCAATGATGACATCGGCAGCAAACACAGTGCCCAACTTCGCCTTTCAAGAAAAACAGATATCAGTAGAGATGGACACAATGTTTAATAATCTAATAAGAGTCCTCGGAGAAACTTAAAGAACGACTGAAACTTGATGATTTCGTTTTTGTTTGTTTGTTTAATTGTTTAACTTGTTTTTTTTTTCCATTTTACCAGGTATCATATTACGAGTACACTTTATTTAAAACAAAACAAAAAAAAAGTATGTATTTGAATAAGACTTTCTGAGTTGTGATAACTCTGTCCCATGGCAAGATTGATAATTAGTAAAACAGCTTTTTGCAGTTATTACTGTCTTGGCAGCAAAGTTTGGGTCAAAATGAACACTTTCCCATTCACTTCTGCTTTTGACCATCGCAAGAAGAGAAAACTTTCTGACGCTATTACACTTTCGCCCCCCAAACTTTACGTGCACACCTCCAAATCCTGTTGTCCACGAATAGGTTTGTTCCCTACAACTGCAAACATTGCAGTACATACTAGCAAACCATAGTTACGATACCAATCCAATTATCAGTACTATTGTAAAACTGTTAGCCAATCTTTAAAACGGTGATGTCTTCAAAAACCTGTTGATTGGGAAGGTGTTGAACACCAGCCATAATATTTGGTTTGAAATAAACAGTAAATTAAAGTAAAGTAAAGTGATGAATGTAAGCAGTGCAAAAAGGAAAAAATATTTCTTGGGGAAAAAATTACATCGTGACGAAATATTACAAGGCGAGGGGGTGCGAAAATGTAATAGCGCCAATTTTCTTTGTCGAGATAACCAGCGATCGGTCAGGGTTCAGAGATTTATATTTATATCTCTCTTTAACCCTTTGGCACAAAAAACTAACACAAACAGCGTCAACCGGATATCCGTTTGTCGTGCTGAAAACTGTTAGACTACCTTTCGGTTTTTTAGACATTAAATCTTATCATTTAAAACAAAGAAACCCGCTTCTTAGACCCTTAATAAAAATTTAAAAAATGAATAACTTGAAATAAACAATTAAACAGTTGGAATATCTTTCACAAAAAAAGTTTCATTATGTCCGCTATTTCATCTATAATCATGCCAAGGTTAACAATGACCGTAACAGCCTTTTGCTGCCACGTCGCTAGACAACAAGTTATGTCGCATAGTTTACAAAAATTTTCACTCACTCTCAACTCTCATTACACGTCATTGACGAGACATTTTGCCAGGATATTCTGGCATTTGTTGAGAGCACAGGGAGAAGCGGGTTTATGCCTCTCTTAAGAACCCAACTACTAAACAGTTAGGGGATACTGTTCATCACACACCAAATTTGTCCCGATCTAGTTTATATTTTAACAAAACGCAAGGCTACAACTGTCGTCAAAAAGATTATTTTTATTAATTCATCTGTCCCAATATTATTTACAATGCGTAGCTTAGTTTTGTCCCTAGGTCTGAACTAAGGGGTACTCAGAAGGAATCGAAGTTACCTACACAGTAGCAATGACAAACTTGTTCGCCATTAACAAAAGGCAAGGCATCCAACTATTTACTTAGTTTTGGAACTAAGGCCACAAAAAATGGGGCTCCCAGTCAAGATCGTTACAAACTTTTTAATATTTACACCACAACAATATGCCCCCCCCCCCCTGTTTCATAATAGTACTTATATTTAGCGTCTAAAATGTCTATGTGATTGTAACGGATATCATGGGGCAGGGTGTCATTAAATTTGGTCTGTGTCGTAGTGGGGTTGTTGATATTTAAACACTACTTCACCGAAAAGTCTATTAATGCTGTCAAACGTTTTAAATAAATCTGATACGCAATATGAAACAGAGCAATGAAAAAAAAAAAGGAAAAAATGAGACAGTTATAAGATTATTGGAAGGACGAATGAAAGGGAAAATGATAAGATGGGTGTTTGGAACAACAGAATCAGAATTTTAAAGAAACCGAACTGATGAAGACTAATATCAAAGACAAATTTTAAAAGAATTATATTTAAATTAAGGAAAAACAAATTATATTGAATATCAAAAAAGAAAAAAAAAAGAAAAAAAGAAAAGAAGCATGATCAGATATAAAAATTTTATGAATGGGCGCTTGGCTGTGAGGATGAAACTATACAAATTTTACCGGCAAAATAATTTTAAATAAAATACATATATTTCAATTTTATCAACTGCTTTTTTTGTTTTATTTATCAAAATTTTCTTTCTTTGGTTTCTCTTCCATTTCTGCGTGGAACTTGTAGATCTCGTTCTCTTTTTCTACCCTTGAGTCATATACGCAACGGAGCTGAATAGAATATCGTCTTGGTCCAGGGGATAAAAGCGTTGGTCAAACCTCTTGACTTGACCCAAAGAGTTGTGAGTTTAATCCCTGGCTACACATATATATATAAACATTTTTATGTTTATACATTCTTTTTATAGATACAAATATTTAAGTAAATGCTCTGTTTATAATAAACAGTATTAACAACATTTACCGGCTTGAATGTCCGAGAAATTTTCATAGAAAATATACGTCCTCCAACAGGAATCGAACCTGTATCCTATACAGAACCGTCATATAACCTGACGTGCCTTAACCGATTGGGCCACAGAGGATTGTTCGGTTAGCAAGGTTGATTTTACTGCCTTTAAACTACAATCTTCCATGATTCTCTCACGTACGTTCATATCTGCTAAATGCGTATCCAAATGTAAACAAATGACGTCACACATTATAAAATGGATAAAGTCCGACAATTATTGTAAGACATTTTTATGTTTATACATTCTTTTTATAGATACAAATATTTAAGTAAATGCTCTGTTTATAATAATTTGGATACGCATTTAGCAGATATGAATGCACGTGAAAGAATTATGGAAGATTGTAGTTTAATCGACATTACTTTTCCACAGGAACCGGTTCGATATATCTTTGTGTTCAACCGAGTCTAATAATACTGTAGAGAGTTGTATACTGTTAAATCATCACGAGTAACACTGCGTCTTCCAGGAAACGAAGTCGAGATTCAAAATTAGTGATTCCTACTATGATTCATTATCAAGGGATTATTGAATTTTGATTCCGCGAAGTCCAGATTGATAAACATCTAAGAGACATGGCAGGTCGATGATTTTGAAGTGGTGAATTTAGTTCCGATGATGACTCAAAATTTTACAGCGTTGTCTGTACTTAGAATTTATCATAGTTCCCTAGCCACGATTCTAATAAATGTAAAAATCCAATAGATGAACTATATCGACCCACTAATTCCTATATATCTGGGGAAGACCCCAGTACCGAACCATTTTCAACGTCATTAGATGTGCGACAAGGAAGAAATGAAAGCTTCTATCAATTTCTTTTCCAGATTAAACCCTCCGTATATACAAGGACAGATGTGAACAGATGTTCATTCATCATTTAAACATTCCATATCAAAGGAATCTTCTAAAGAAGAAAGAGTTATTGTTTTTTTTTCAGTCTCAGGCCAGTGTACTTATGATGAACGATTGGTGGATATGCTGATGGCGTATGTCTTCATAGTCGGGATAAGAATGATATTAAACAAAACAAAAATCAACCTTCTTTACCAAGTGTTCCAAGAAATAGGACTCAAGATGAAACATTTCCAAAACGGAAATTATGATCTGGACTAAGAATGAAAGCAGTAAAGACACATATCCTGAACAATTGTTTTAATAGAAAGATGTTATAAATTTCAACCAACAATAGCGTTAGCTGGTAGCTTAATGAAGGCCGAATTCTTCTATACAAGGAAACGGCTAATATTACCATTAACATTACCATATAAAGAAATCTCTAATATTGCCAGTAACATTACCTCATAAGCCATATAAGGAAACGGTTAATATTACCATTGACATTACCATATAAGGAAATGGTTAATATTACCATTACCATATAAGTAAACGGCTAATATTGACATATTACCATTAACATTACCATATAAGTAAACGGCTAATATTGGCATTACTATATAAGGAAATGGTTAATATTACCATTAACATTACCATATAAGGAAATGGCTAATATTGCTATTAACATTACATCATAAGCCATATAAGGAAACGGTTAATATTACCATTGACATTACCATATAAGGAAATGGTTAATATTACCATTAACATTACCATATAAGTAAACGGCTTATATTGACATTACCATATAAGGAAATTGTTAATATTACCATTAACATTACCATATAAGTAAACGGCTAATATTGGCATTACCATATAAGGAAATGGTTAATATTACCATTAACATTACCATATAAGGAAATGGCTAATATTGCTATTAACATTACATCATAAGCCATATAAGGAAACGGTTAATATTACCATTGACATTACCATATAAGGAAATGGTTAATATTACCATTAACATTACCATATAAGTAAACGGCTTATATTGACATTACCATATAAGGAAATTGTTAATATTACCATTAACATTACCATATAAGGAAATGGCTAATATTGGCATTACCATATAAGGAAATGGTTAATATTACCATTAACATTACCATATAAGGAAATGGCTAATATTGCTATTAACATTACATCATAAGCCATATAAGGAAACGGTTAATATTACCATTGACATTACCATATAAGGAAATGGTTAATATTACCATTAACATTACCATATAAGTAAACGGCTTATATTGACATTACCATATAAGGAAATGGTTAATATTACTATTAACATTACCATATAAGTAAACGGCTAATATTGATATTACCATATAAGGAAATGGTTAATATTACCATTAACATTACCATATAATGCAGTTAAATTCCCAGATCAATTCTGTGGACAAGACAGATTGGTATAAAATGACAATTGGAAAAATCTTCGATTTTGCCGACGCGTTTCGTCTTCCGACTTTTTCAAGGCAAAAATGAAATGGAAATATCTCTGTTGTTATAGTTACATTAAAAATCCAAATACCATATAAGTAAACGGCTAATATTACTATTGTGATAATTTATTTTTGTTGTAGTTGTATTGTTGGTATGATTTTCATTTGGATTCCATTAAAACAGCCAAAACAGATATTCATGATTAAAATTCTATAACCAAAAGCCTGAAGATAACCCAACCATAATCTTTGCTATAGAAACTTTATGCTGTGTTGATATCACAAAAAAAAATAGTTTAGGTTTTCTTAAAACTATTGAAATTTGAAATTTAAAATGAATTCGTTTTGTAAACGGGCGTTTTTTCATCGCCCCAATAATGCGTTGAGTTTTTAACGAAATACAAAGGATGCGATGAGTTTTTTTTTTAATTTACTGATTTACTTTTTCTGTTTTATAATTATACTGTAAATTTATTATTTAAATTTTTAAAAATACTAAATACTTATTAATTATTCTCACAATTTGTTTATTCTTTAGGTTAATTCACATTCATCACCCGTCTTTATAAACTGTCATTTGGCGAGTTTATTTTATTAAAAAATATAAGCCCCATTATATTTGCTAACGGATTTATATATTTAGCATAAACGACTGCGATTTTTTAAAATCGGATTCACCCAAATCGTCAGTAATGCAACTAAAACACAAGGGGTGTGGAAGAATTAGGAGCAAAAACATTAACGATGAGCAGAATGACAAGATAGTAATCACGAGGACAGTAGATAGCGATTGACATTGTATTTCAATTTTTGCCGATTAATGTTGGCTGGAAGGTATGGAGCCGGAACGGAGTTCCACAAGCGAGAAGTGTGAGAAACGAAACTGTTAGCATATAATTTACGGTTACATCTAGCCAGTTCAACTTTAAATTGATGAGATCCCGACGCCAGTCTAGTGCAGAGCTTAAATATATATAAAAAAAAAACTCGAGGTATCATAGTGAAGAGTTCATCCGAACAATGACCATGAAAGTATTTATAGAAAAGCAATCTTATGATGGTGGGAAAATGACTGAAGCCAAGCTGCCTGATCAGGACCAATAATATTGCTGATTCTTCTTTGGATTTTATCAAGGTGCTCAAGGTAAATAGCAAGGACACGGGACCACATTTGGCAGCAATATTCCAAGCATGAGTTCTGTTTATTCGTTTCTACTTAACATTTTTGGGAAACGGGCTTCTTTTCAAAATGGTTGCCGAGGCGTCTCGAATTCTAATGCTTATTTTATAATGTTTGCTTTTACTATTTACTTTTAAATTTAACTTGCGAGATAAACAGATGTCTATTTACTTATTATGAATTGTTGAGTATTTTCTATTATTTAAAATGGAAACAGTTGATTTAGCAGCAGCAGCAGCAGCAGCAACAACAACAACAACAACAACAACAATAATAATAATAATAAGTAGAAAGACCCGTGAATATTTCAATATTTTCCTATTCGAATTTTCTGATGAAACTTAATTCATTATTTAACGACTGAAGAAGCTGATGGCGAGTTCTACGACAATAAAACACCCGTATGAATTCCCTGTCGCATCGTTAAATATTTGAGCTTAACAACTTTAACAAAATATTGCCATAATCATGAATATAAATGCTGGTTGTTATTTTTAAGAAGTAAGGGGGTACAAATGAAAAGATTTAAAACTGACAACTTTTTCCATTTCGTTGAAACAGCCATTAAACAGTTCTATGTTCCCTTTCTTTTTTTCTTTTATTCGCTTCCTTTCTTTCTTTCTTTCTTTCTTTTTCTCATTGAAACCAAGTAGCGTCGTTGACATGTTTTGCTTTTCAAAACTAAATAGTCCATTATTCATGAGGCAACGACAGGAGACGTTAAACACTTCTTTTTTCTTTCTCTTTTTCTGTCTTCCTTTCTTTCTTTCTCTCACTGAAACCAAGTAGTGGTTTCGACCCGCTTATCCACGCGATCAAAACGGAATAGTTCATTATTTATGAGATATTGGCAGGACATAACGGTCGTGCGAACTAACAAAGAGAGGTACAAGCACAATTATGATAGGTTAATTAGTTGTAGCTGACGATTATTTTCTATGGTTTATTATAACGATATATTATGTTTATTATTATTTTTATTACTTTCTATCATTATTATTATTATTATTATTATTATTATTATCGAAAATTGCCGAAGCACACTTAATAGATCACAATTTTGTCATAAACTTTAGAGGACTGGAACAAAAAGTATCATATAAATACTTCGGAGTCAGCGAAAGAAATGGAATATAGCATTCGAAAATGAAAGAGAAAGTAAGAAAAGATTCCTACAGGTATGTGCATCTGGTATTAAATAACGATTTAATTTCACCAAACCAAATATCAGCCATAAATAATTTAGTTGTCCCTGCGGCGCAATAGTTTCAACATCCTTAACTGTACCATAGCTGACATTAATCGAATGGATGCCAGTTCGAGAAAGCATCTCATTTGCCATCGCATGCATTATTCAAAGGCCGATGGTGAAAGTCTGTATGTGTCCAGATCCGAAAGAGGCGAAAGATTAATTCAACTAGAACTGCCCTACAAAACTACAACAATCGGTCTTCAAAGATTCCTGGAACCTACAGAAGACTGGATAATGATGTATGTTAAAGAACATGAAAGAAATAAGAAACTTTATCCAGTAATAAAAGAAGCACTGATTCGAAATAGAATTTAAAGTGAGATAAGAAGTGCAAGTAAACCTTTTAATGCACCGACTGCAGCGGCAAAGAACCTAAAAAAGCAAAACAAATGCAATGTATTAAATGCAGAGAGACAGCAAGATAACCCTATTTATAGTCAATGCTCAGCACATGCCAAAAAAGCCGATGTAGTCAAACGACGTGCCCATCACTGGTTAAAAGCTGAAACTAAAGGTTTTATTCTTGCTGCACAGGACCAATGCTTGCTAAAGAGAAATCAAGAAGCACACACACTGAAAAAGTTTGTTAACCCAAAATTCAGAGCCTGTAATAAATATCCAGAAACAACTGACCATCTTGTTTCGGGTTGCAAGGTGTGTCAGGCTGCAATGTACCTAATCAGCTATTCTACATGGATTATCTCAAACATTTTACAGAAGACGATATTGAGTTGAAAGGTTTCCTCAATACTGTAAAATGTTTTCGTGACGACATAGGTATGGATTTCGGATCAGATAAATGTGCAAAAGTAACATTGAAGAAAGGGAGACTTACAAAAACACACTCAATAGATCTAGACTTGTCACAAAAATTAGGGAACTTGAATAAGAAGAAGCCTATAAATATCTAAGGTGTCAGCGAAAGAGAATGGAATACAGCAAAGGCAAATGAAGGAGTAAGTCCAAAACGAATGCTACGGGCGTATGTACATCTTGTGCTAAATACCGAGTTGAAATCACAAAACAGAATATCAGACATGAATACTTTGGCAGTTCATGTGCTATAATAGTTTCAACATACTTAACTAGACCATAGTTGACATTAAGCGAATGGATGTTAAAACGAGAAAACTTCACCTGCCACCACATGCCTTATCCCAAGGCCGAAGTTGATCGTCTGTATGAGTTCAAATCCGAAGGAGGTAGAGGATTAGTTCAACTAGAACTGTCTTACAAAATACAATTGGTCTTCAAAGATTCCTGGAAACTACAGAAAACTGAATATGTGGCAAAGAACATGAAAGTAGTAAGCATCTTTGTTCTGTATTAAAGGAAGCCAACAAGTTCAAAATGGAGTTTCAAATGGATGCAGAAATACAAGTAAAGCACAATACACCGACTGTGGCTGCAAAATACTTAAAAAAGAAAGCAAAAGCAAATGCCACCGCATGCATCATTCAAAGGCCGATGTTGATAGTCTGTATGTGTCCAGATCCGAAAGAGGCGAAAGATTAGTTCAACTAGAAATGCCCTACAAATCTACAACAATCGGTCTTAAAGATTAAATGGTTGATACTGTTTAGCGGCATATCAACATCTATAGGGTATTTAATGCCGAAATCTATATAGCTTCAATTACTGATAAAATAATTTTATATATAAAAGAAAGTATTGCTGGTACTTTTACTATAAACATGTATTTTTAAACTTTCATATTGTTTTGTTATTGTTTGCGGGTCATCTATTTGCTGGGAAACTACCAGGTGCTACCAGCCCCGGTCAGGGTGGACCTGGGAACAACAGCAATTAAGAGGTGGTTCGACACACCTGAAAACGTCCGATCACCTGATCAGAGGGATTCAGGTTGAATATAGTTTATCCTAATGACCAAGTCTTCAAAGGTACCTAGAAGCTACAGAAGACTTGGATGGAGAACATGAAAGGAATAAGAAACTTTATCCAGTAATAAAGGAAGCCAGCAAATTCAAAATGGAATTTCAAGTAGATGAACAAAAGCAAGTAAACCATAATATACCTATTGCTGTGGCAAAGTACCTAAAAAAAGAAAGCAATGGTAAATACAATGAGCCAAATGCAGAAACGATGATAAGATAAACAACTTTATGGTCAATACGCTGCCCATATCAAAGAAGCTGATTTAGACAAACACCATAATCAACAGTTGTTTTTAGATTCTCCACGTAGAACTTCGTTTCTTCAATATCCTCGTCGCCACTGTTATGGACGACCGATGGCAAAACGTTTTTTTTATAGATTATCCGCGTAGAACTTGTTTTTCAATGTCCTCGTCGCCACTGTTATGGTCCAAGGTTAGGACCAAGGAAGAACGACACGAACACAAGAGTAGAAATAACAAAGATATATTACACGAAATAATAATACAAGATGTGGAAGGTGTTAGTATGACTGTCAGTCTGGTTTGGAGTGAACTACTATTGGCTCGACTCGATTCCGTCTCGCCCCTCTCTCTTGAGAGGCGCAGTATTTATAGTGTCAGGAAGAGTTCACTCTGTCGTTTTAGGAAAGGTCCCATAACAGTAGACAAACATCATAATCAACAGTGGTTTTGTAGAGCAGAATTTAAAGCTGAAATCGAAGGTTTTATTCTTGCTGCACATGACCAATGGCTTCTAACTAGAAATTAGCACAAGTTTATACACAAAACTAATGAAAATACTTAAATCTAAGAAAAAAAAAACAATACTAAACAGATAATATATAGACGAATATTTTAATTTTACCGAACCTGTAAGTAGAAGAATTGATAGCGTAAGTGGAAGGGGAAGGAAAGAGATGTTATTGTTTGGAAAAGTGAAAAGAAAGATATGATCGTCTCTTTATTTATAAGAATAGTATAGATCGTTGATTTTGCCACTGAGTAGGAAGAGACAATATCATAAACAATTGTTCTTTCCTTTATCAGTATCACTGCTAGCTGTCTTTGGGGCCATGACCGATGATTAATAAAGAGAAAAAAAGGCACAGTCCAATAAAATTGGTAAAGAAAAGCACAGCGCAACACACAAATGTATACACCACGGCGGCCGACAAAGAAATGTTTCCGTTCGGCTTAACTCGGTTCGGCTCGGATCGGCTCAGTTCGGCTCAGTTCGGCTCAGTTCGGCAATGTTTTTCGAGAACCGAAATTTTGTTCTTTAACCGACGTATTTCTATCTCGAATGTTCTGTTCGAAAACCGATTTGTTCGACATATGAGACGTTCGAGAACCGAGGTTGCTCTGTATCCGTAAACCAGTTGAATGATAAACTAGTGTGATAACAACAGAATAAAATTGTAAACATTTCACTGGCCATACATAGTTTTGAATGTATAAGCTTCATTCCATCGTGTAAGCCCGATCAACATCGAGGGCGAGCGATGATAGCGCGGGAAATGAGAAAGGATTTCAGAATGTCAACAGAATGTCAAAGAGTCAACAGTGATCTAGGTGAGGAAGTTGTAGAGAGACATGATCTCCCATGCGTGTATCACGTATGGCACTTAACAGAAAGAGTCAACAGTGATTTAGGTGAGGAAGCTGTGGAGAGACATGATCGTCCAAGCATGTATCACGTATGACACTTAACTGAAAGAGTCAACAGTGATCTAGATGAGGAAGTTGTAGAGAGACATGATCTCCCATGCGTGTATCACGTTTGGCAGTTAACAGAAAGAGTCAACTGTGATCTAGGTGAGGAAGTTGTAGAGAGACATGATCTCCCATGCCTGTATCACGTATGGCACTTAACAGAAAGAGTCAACATTGATTTAGGTGAGGAAGTTGTGGAGAGACATGACCGTCCAAGCATGTATCACGTATGGCACTTAACTGAAAGAGTCAACAGTGATCTAGGTGAGGAAGTTGTAGAGAGACATGATCTCCCATACGTGTATCACGTATGGCACTTAACAGAAAGAGTCAACAGTGATCTAGGTGAGGAAGTTGTGGAGAGACATGATCGTCCAAACGTGTATCACGTATGGCACTTAACAGAAAGCGTCAACAGTAATCTAGGTGAGGACGTTGTGGAGAGACATGATCGTCCAAACGTGTATCACGCATAGCACTTAACTGAAAGAGTCAACAGTGATGTAGGTGAGGAAGCTGTGGAGAGACATGATCGTCCAAACGTGTATCACGTATGGCACTTAACAGAAAGAGTCAACAGTGATCTAGGTGAGGAAATTTTTTTTTTTAAGTGTATCACCCTAAGCAAGGCTGGAGGCCACTATCACGCAAGGGGTTATAGAAGGGTTGGAGGAAGAGCAGATAGGAGTGGTAAAGGAGAGGATGTGGAGAAAGAGAAAGACAGTGGGTCGATCAAGGCAAGGGGTTGTAGAGAGACATAATCTCCCATGCGTGTATCACGTATGGCACTTAACAGAATGAGTCAACAGTGATTTAGGTGAGGAAGTTGTAGAGAGACATGATCGCCCAAACGTGTATCACGTATGGCACTTAACAGAAAGAGACAACAGTGATCTAGGTGAGGAAGTTGTAGAGAGACATGATCTCCCAAGCGTGAGTCTACATTGATCTAGGTGAGGAATCCAAATTCAGTTGCAATCCGCAACAGTGATGTCTTATTTTTAGAGACGGTGTCACCTTGCTGCCAACAATGATGTACTTCTGCCAAGCAGCTGTATGATGTGATGTGAAAAACAGTCTGCCGTAAGCAACACCATGTCTTAACACCTGCCCTCGAACCAAAGGTAGGTTATGTTTGTCAGGATTTTCAAAAAATCAATTCACCTCAAGCAAGACAATAAAGCCCCTAAGACGCAATGGTTTAATGAGTGTTATAGAATATGAGAAAAATACTAATAAGAAGAGAGAACAATAAAACTCGAGCCCGATTCTCATTTCTAAAATAAAATGACCGGAAATTGACATTGGCTTTTGATTTGTTGCCACTTTCCGGTAGGTCCGAGATTGAAATCATTCATTGTTCAGTTTCCACTCAGACTTTGTTGAATGCTGAAGTTTTATGCACAAATGAATGCCTTAAAGGTGTCCGATGAAAAGATTCACTTTCGACATATTATGCTCATTCTATGAATTTCAGAAAGGAGTAAGCGTCGGAACTGCATTCGGAAAGTTTATTTGAATGATGATCCAGTCAAAAAATGGTTTGGCAGATTTCGTCAGGGTGATTTTAACTTAAACGATCAATCAAGCCCAAAGCGACCTTCCGACGTCGAAGAACACCCTCTGCTTGACATTGTGGAGAATAAACCGAAGATTTAGACGGAAGCGATTGCTATGTGTCTGAAAATCGATATTTCAACTGCCGCTCGCAATTTGGAGAAACTTGCGTTAAGGAAAAACGGTCGATTTTGGCAAATCAAAAAAGGTGTCTTCTTCCTCCACAAAAAGAGGCCTTGCGGTAGCTTAAAGAGATGAAATTGGACCCCGCCCTCCAGAACTCACCGTATTTTCATCATATGGCTCCTTCGGATTTTCAATTGTTCCAATCTCTATCGAACAATTACAACGATAAAAAACGGTCGATTTTGGCAAATCAAAAAAAATTGTCTTTTTCCGTCACGAAAACAGGCCTTGCGGAAGCTTAAAGAGAGGAAATGGGACCCCGCCCTCCAGAACTCACCGTATTTTCATCATATGGCTCCTTAAGATTTTCAAGTGTTCCAATCTCTATCGAACAATTACAACGATAAAAAACGGTCGATTTTGGCAAATCAAAAAAGGTGTCTTCTTCCTCCACAAAAAGAGGCCTTGCGGTAGCTTAAAGAGATGAAATTGGACCCCGCCCCCCAGAACTCACCGTATTTTCATCATATGGCTCCTTAAGATTTTCAATTGTTCCAAATATGTATCGAACAATTACAATGATAAAAAACGCTCGATTTTCGCAAATCAAAGGGTTTTTTTTGCCTCCACTAAAACAGGCCTTGCGGAAATGGTGTCTTTTTCCGTCACGAAAACAGGCCTTGCGGAAGGTTAAAGAGATGAAATGTGACACCGGCCTCCAGAACTCACCGTATTTCCATCATATGGCTCTTTAAGATTTTCAATATTTCCGTTCTCTAACGAATAAAATATAATGTGAATTATTCCATTAAAAAAATATATATATATGTGTGTGTGTGTGTGTGTGTGTGTGTTTATGTGTGTGTGTGTGTGTGATTTTTTTTAAAATATGAAATATTTATAGGTTAAAGTGCTCAATACTAATGACAGAGCGTATGTAAATATAAAAGTGGACATGTAAGTCAACACCCAACAGCGACGGACTGTTTCATGCTTAAACGCAGTCGTCAGACTCATATATTTACTTACGCTTTATCCCTGACATTAAGCACTTTAATCAGTGAATATAGCATACCTTAAAACTATATTTTTTTCATATATATTTTTATCATATATATATATATATACATATATATATGACTCTGTGTGTGTGTCTGTCTGTCTGTCTCTCTCTCTCTCTATCTCTCTCTCTCTCTCTCTCTCTCTGTGTTAGATTGAGTCATAATTAATTTCCGTTTTTAGTTTATAAACTTTATTCTTCACATTACATTTTATTCCATAAAATATTTACCATTATTTGCAATGGCTTGGTGCCACTTAATCAGGCAGCTTTTCGATACCTTTTCAGAGAAATTCTACAGAAATGATGTGAAAACTTTTCCGGCGAACTCTTGAATAGAGTTTTCCTTCCGGAAAGCTTTCCCCATTAAAGCTGTCGGCAGCCTTATGAAAATAGAATAATCCGTTGATAGAAGGTCATCTGAATATGGCGGGTCGGCTAGAAGTTCCAAAGTTTTTCCTCCGTCATCGTTACTGGGTTCGGAATTGCGTTGTCAAGCAGGCGTAAGACATTTTTCTTACTGCATTTTTAACCAAACTTTTCTGAACCGGTCGCATCCGTGCATTTAGTGTTCCATTGCGTATTTTTCTTCTTTTATGCGCCGTGTCCCTCCAGGATGTAAGCTATCATTGACCGCTACATCTTAAGTTTTGTCTTCTTGCTATTTCTCCAGTCCCCTGTCCTACCATCCATCTACTCAAGCCCATCAAATATGTCACGGGCTGCTTTCCACTGTCCCTCTTTCCCTAAATCCGTCCTGCGAGTATCAGATTTTCCAAGCCCTCTTTCTTCATTACATGCCCCTGAAATTTCAACTGCCTCTTCTTGATGTTAAGTATATTTTCCTTTTTCGATTCCATTTTCTCTAAAACATCGTCGTTGTTTACATGATTGGTCCATATTATTCTCACCATCCTTCTGCAGGACCATATTTCTATAACTATCTCTAAATGAGTAATCCAGCACGACCCTACGATATACACAAAATTATCTTTCTTCCATGAAGCTCCATTTTTGGGGTCGATCGTAGAATGTTACCCTTGTTAATCCACAGTCTTTAGCGTTGTTGTATGAAACCCACTTTTCATCACGTATTATAATTTAATTTAAGGAAAAGTTAGTTAGGATAATATATTCTTCATTGCATTTTTTAGTCTGAGACGCATTTTTACCATTCTGAAAATAAAAGGCATAATATGCTGAAATTATTGCTTTTTTCGATCGTCAATGTTAGAATCATTAAAGAAAAATAAGCCAAGAAGCCATTTTCTCAATGTCTGCTCATATGACAGCTGTCACAATGTAATCAATTAAAAGAAATGATTTTGAATGCAATTAGTTAAAACTAAAAGTAAAAGCTCTTAACGCCACCTAACGAGAAAAACAGAAACAATTTTTTGGCAAATGCAATAAAAGAAAACGTACGCTATTTGTCATAATCTATTTTTAAATGAGTACAAGACAATCATTCTATAGTGTGCCTTCTACCTCTTATGTCTTTCAAGATATGAACGGCCGTGATTCTCCGTATCCATTTGTAAATGGAGATCGGGGTAAGTATTTTTCAGCAGTCAAGAGATTTAATATTCAGAAAATATTAAATTTAATCACGATCAAAGAAATTATTTTGGTAATTTGTAATTTCCACACAATTGCAAAATTAATAAATACCGCCATTACTTCGACGACACGAGAAGAACTAGCAATAAATAAAGGGAATCGGAAAGTTATAGGAATGAGTTAATATGGCCGAGAAATGTTGTGATGTCAACGAATATTCGTTGTCACTTAATATTGCTCGTAGTAGTAAGGCATTTGTAATCGCAGATACAACTGTAGTAACACCGTTGAACAATACTGGCGTGAGATGCCTTCGAATAGCACTTGCACTAATAGCACGTGATCGATAATACTCGCTCGAACGGAACCCAGAATAGTAGACCGTGTAGGGATCAGTATAGAGAATGAAGTTGAAAAGAGAAAAACAGGCCGTATAGTAAGAGATGATAGAATAGAAATGGTGATCAGTATAGTAATAGAGGATAGAATAGAAATGATGATCCTTATAGTAATAGAGGATAGAAAAGAAATGGTGATCCGTATAGTAATAGAGGATAGAATAGAAATGGTGATCCGTATAGTAATAGAGGATAGAATAGAAATGGTGATCCGTAAAGTAATAGAGGATAGAATAGAAATGGTGATCCTTATAGTAATAGAGGATAGAATAGAAATGGTGATCCGTAAAGTAATAGAGGATAGAATAGAAATGATGATCCTTATAGTAATAGAGGATAGAATAGAAATGGTGATCCGTATAGTAATAGAGGATAGAATAGAAATGGTGATCCGTAAAGTAATAGAGGATAGAATAGAAATGGTGATCCGTAAAGTAATAGAGGATAGAAAAGAAATGGTGATCCTTATAGTAATAGAGGATAGAATAGAAATGGTGATCCGTATAGTAATAGAGGATAGAATAGAAATGGTGATCCGTAAAGTAATAGAGGATAGAATAGAAATGATGATCCTTATAGTAATAGAGGATAGAAAAGAAATGGTGATCCGTATAGTAATAGAGGATAGAATAGAAATGGTGATCCATATAGTAATAGAGGATAGAATAGAAATGGTGATCCATATAGTAATAGAGGATAGAATAGAAATGGTGATCCATATAGTAATAGAGGATAGAATAGAAATGGTGATCCTTATAGTAATAGAGGATAGAATAGAAATGGTGATCCGTATAGTAATAGAGGATAGAATAGAAATTGTGATCCGTAAAGTAATAGAGGATAGAATAGAAATGGTGATCCGTATAGTAATAGAGGATAGAATAGAAATGGTGATACTTATAGTAATAGGGGATAGAATAGAAATGGTGATCCGTATTTAATGTACACAAAAGTCAACGTGCGCACATACACACAGGCACACACAAATACATACATACAAGGACATACAAATTTTAACTTAGTTTGAAATAAAAC
This sequence comes from Acanthosepion esculentum, assembly GCA_964036315.1. Taxonomy (NCBI): domain Eukaryota; kingdom Metazoa; phylum Mollusca; class Cephalopoda; order Sepiida; family Sepiidae; genus Acanthosepion; species Acanthosepion esculentum. The sequence continues at coordinate 92,302,725 of OZ038502.1, read as the reverse complement.
ATGAAAACAATACATCCCCCTCCAACAAAGTCTGGACAACCCCTACCGTAGGCTGAGTAATAAAAGCATAAATTTGAAAGCAAGAAAATAATGCATTTAAAATTTTTTTAAATACAGATAATTCTGAAATTTTATTGTAATTTTAGAGAATTTACATTTTTTTAAAGATTTTCTTGAAATATTTTTAAATATTTTATTGGCATCGTATTTTTTTTATTCACATAAATTCGCATACCTTGGGGACGCTATAAACTGGTACTGCTCTCTCGATGGCGAAGTATCTGCTCGTGTGAAGAAGTTAACTGTTGCTTTTGCAGCTCTAAAAGATCGAGTCTTTTCTAAGAGAGGACTTCAGAACGGCACAAAGATGACAGTCTACAATGTTTGTCTGCTGATTTGCTCGTTCTGCTCTGATAAGACATAGGTTATATACCGCAGATATTTAGAAAGCTCTGGGGAGATTTCACCGCAGATGTTTAAGATCGATTTTTGTATCAACACACCAGACACGGTGTTACTCGAAAAGGCCAATGCAGTCAGCATCGAAACGCTTATTCATCGTCACAGGCATCGCTGGTCACGCCATTTCATTCACCTTGACGATAGCGCAATAAGCCGAACAAATGTTCCAGGGCGAGTTGCTCTACGACACCTAGCCCCAGCATAAACAAAGATGCGCCGCAAGAACTATTTAAAAGAGTCTCTTGAAGTTTGCAATATAGATTATCGTGAGAGGGAAAACTACTCCTTGTGATCTATATGAGAAGAGGAGCCCATTTCATGAAGGCAATCCAAGTTGGACAATTGTCAAGTCTGCAGCTCGAAAACAGGAAATCTTTGATCCATCAATTCATCAGTTTACATGTGGTGAATGTGGTAGAGTATGTCTCTAACGCAGGTCTCGTTAGACATCAATATCGATAGACTTTTCACACATTATGACCAGTCGTCGTCAGCTTCATCTCGTATCCAAGAATCTAATTTCTTCTTTGCTGATCGCTTCCTTTGGCGACCAAATTCGCCACCAACGTTCAAGACCAGAAGCTTCCACTTTCATCAAAACCTGCTCCCGACATCCATTGCCTATTGCTGTTTGGCTTTGCAGGAATTGGTTGGAGGTGAAAGAACATCAGTCTAAAAGAAAGTGCCGATAGTGTGAATTCATTTAAGGTGGACCTCAACTTGCCAGGAAGTTACCCACTCTTGATTTAATGACCTTACCCTGCGGGGCATATGGAATCATGCAGAAGCCCGTTATGTAAAAGCAAATGACTGTCGCTGTTATGATTTTGAGTGGCGCCTTCTGTAGCATGTCCGTCATGCGTAGCCCTATTCATCCACTGATTCAAGCGTTAAGATATGTTGTAATCCTCATTCGCATGTTCCACTGTTGGAGACTTTGGGGTTGGTCGCATTTAATCAGGGTACTCGCCTTCGAACTTGCCGTCAAGAGTGAACTTACCAGAAGTTTGGAACGCCCGAAGATCAGTATTATGATCAGTACTACGCTGGAAATAACTTAACATGCATGTTGTGTCATAAAACCTGCATGACCCGCTTCGGTGTCACCATAAGGTGACACCGGAACTAAAATCCTTAGCCATGTCTACAATAAACACTGCAAGTAACTTGTAGGCTTCAAGAGCCAATACCGTTCGCAAAAGAATCATGAACAAGAGTTAAAACTTGCAAGCGATGGTTATACTCGTTAAAGAGTCGACAGCCACCATGTATGCATATATGTATGTATGTCCTGGATATGACGATAAACTACATCCGGCAGCAAGGGCACTGACAGGGTGGTAGTACCTGTTTGGCTCCCAACTATGGGCAAATAGTGAACCCGCCTAAAAATCAAATCACCTCCTGTGCGCCTTACTTTGGGAAACACGGTTATAGACTCAACGTTTCGGCCAAGTACCCTCTGGCTATCATCAGGTGTATATTGTTTGGCTAATATGGGATTATTGTTGATTATTGTGTTATTTTGTACATAAAATAAGATTTGACAACAAAATAAACTAAAACGGAAGATAAAGATCTGCTCACTGATAGTTCTCAGCCACTTTCAGTCATAGGTCTTTGTATTCTGACATTTTGCCAAGCTATTTCCATATGACAGTAGTGAGAAAATATGTCTCACCGATGATTCCGTTTGTGTAGTGAACCTTATTGCAGTCTCATTAGTCTAACCTTGTGACGCACTAACCTTACAAAGTAGCAGTACAAAGATATCTCTGTTGGTTTTTTTCATTTTTGTTTTTTAAATTATGTCTGTAGAAATACGTATTTTTTATCTACCTGAGATTAAAATCTTTCTAGCCAACAAATCTGTAAATATTTAAATGTTTTGGCGATAACTATTGATAATCGATGTTAAATTCATGAAATATTTTTTGGCAGTTTCAAAGAGAAAGAACAAATAATATTCTAAGCACAGGACTTTTGACGTTGTTTGGGAAAAAATAAATCAAATCTTCACTCTTCGGGAAGATGGCACTCTCAGGATTTGAAATCATCCAAGAATTAAATCTATAATGTGTCGAAATATGCTGGTCATGAGTAAGACGATAAACGACGTGCAAAAGCAAGGTCTCTGATCAGGCGGTTTTAAGGAGCGTGGAACCACCTATTATTTGCTGGTGTTCCCACGTCCACCATGACCCTGTGTGATAGCACCTGTTAGGGTCCCAGCTATGGGCAAATAGGCAACCCCCAAACTTGGGTTGATACACTATGAAAGTGTAAAAATGGGTTTTAATACGAGAAAGACTTTGTAAAGAACTTATTACCAGCAATACTTAAAAAAATATTATCAACTATACATTTTTGAAAAAAAGAATATTACCAGCTATGCATTTATTTGAAAACAAATATTACCAGAAATAGATTTTTGGAGCAATACTTCTTTGGAAAAAAATATTACCAGCAAGAAAAAATTGTCGGCATTGAAATTAACATGCCGTAAAACAAAGCAAACCAAACCAAAAGAGGTTTATCAATCTAAGTGCGAAGCAGGACACGGAATCCTTTGCAGAATTTTTATTTGATATTTTCATTTCATATCATTCCATCAAGACAACACTGAATTAAATGCTTTGAAATAGGAGGAGATTGTGTTGAGAAATAAATATTTACAGTTCTGATTAAAAGAGAAATGCATTTACTAAGATGAAAATGTACTTAAAGTGAACAAATTTCAGAACCCTCTACATTAAATTTACAACTAGGATCCTACAACAGATCACATCTCCTCACAAAATGAATATTACTATTGTTATATAGGAATAAAGTGTCGCTGCCGATATGTGTTTGAACATAGATCGCCAGCGAGTAAACACAGGGGACCTCACTACTGAACTATGTAGATCACGTGACCATAGCAGAAATGTATAGAGGAAGTTACATGACGTCTGCAGTGACCATCATTTCTAATCTATCGTCTATTACTATACGGATCACCATTTCTAGTCTATCCTCTATTACTATACGGATCTCCATTTCTAGTCTATCCTCTATTACTATGCGGATCACCATTTCTATTCTATCCTCTATTATTTTACGGATCACCATTTCTATTCTATCCTCTATTACTATACGGATCACCATTTCTATTCTATCCTCTATCACTATACGGATCACCATTTCTAGTCTATCCTGTATTATTATACGGATCACCATTTCTCTTATATCCTCTATTACTATACGGATCACCATTTCTATTCTATCCTCTATTACTATACGGATCACCATTTCTATTCTATCCTCTATTACTATACGGATCACCATTTCTATTCTATCCTCTATTACTATACGGATCACCATTTCTATTCTATCCTCTATTACTATACGGATCACCATTTCTATTCTATCCTCTATTACTATATGGATCACCATTTCTATTCTATCCTCTATTACTATACGGATCACCATTTCTATTCTATCCTCTATTACTATACGGATCACCATTTCTATTCTATCCTCTATTACTATACGGATCACCATTTCTATTCTATCCTCTATTATTTTACGGATCACCATTTCTATTCTATCCTCAATTACTATAAGGATCACCATTTCTATTCTATCCTCTATTATTTTACGGATCACCATTTCTATTCTATCCTCTATTACTATACGGATCACCATTTCTAGTCTATCCTCTATTACTATACGGATCACCATTTCTAGTCTATCCTCTATTATTATACGGATCACCATTTCTATTCTATCCTCTATTATTTTACGGATCACTATTTCTATTCTATCCTCTATAACTATACGGATCACCATTTCTATTCTATCCTCTATTATTTTACGGATCACCATTTCTATTCTATCCTCTATTACTATACGGATCACCATTTCTATTCTATCCTCTATTACTATACGGCTCATCATTTCTATTCTATCCTCTATTATTATACGAATCACCATTTCTATTCTATCCTCTATTACTATACGGATCACCATTTCTATTCTATCCTCTATTACTATACGGATCACCATTTCTATTCTATCCTCTATTACTATACGGATCACCATTTCTATTCTATCCTCTATTACTATACGGATCACCATTTCTATTCTATCCTCTATTACTATACGGATCACCATTTCTATTCTATCCTCTATTATTTTACGGATCACCATTTCTACTCTATCCTCAATTACTATAAGGATCACCATTTCTATTCTATCCTCTATTATTTTACGGATCACCATTTCTATTCTATCCTCTATTACTATACGGATCACCATTTCTAGTCTATCCTCTATTACTATACGGATCACCATTTCTAGTCTATCCTCTATTACTATAGGGATCACCATTTCTAGTCTATCCTCTATTACTATACGGATCACCATTTCTATTCTATCCTCTATTACTATACGGATCAACATTTCTATTCTATCCTCTATTACTCTGTGGATCACCATTTCTATTCTATCCTCTATTACTATACGGAGCACCATTTCTATTCTATCCTCTATTACTATACGGATCACTATTTCTATTGTATCCTCTATTACTATACGGATCACCATTTCTATTCTATCCTCTATTACTATACGGATCACCATTTCTATTCTATCCTCTACTACTATACGGATCACCATTTCTATTCTATCCTCTATTACTATACGGATCACCATTTCTATTCTATCCTCTATCACTATACGGATCACCATTTCTAGTCTATCCTGTATTATTATACGGATCACCATTTCTATTATATCCTCTATTACTATACGGATCACCATTTCTATTCTATCCTCTATTACTATACGGAAAACCATTTCTATTCTATCCTCTATTATTTTACGGATCACCATTTCTATTCTATCCTCTATTACTATACGGATCACCATTTCTATTCTATCCTCTATTACTCTGTGGATCACCATTTCTATTATATCCTCTATTACTATATGGATCACCATTTCTATTCTATCCTCTATTACTATATGGATCACCATTTCTATTCTATCCTCTATTACTATATGGATCACCATTTCTATTATATCCTCTATTACTATATGGATCACCATTTCTATTCTATCCTCTATTACTATATGGATCACCATTTCTATTATATCCTCTATTACTATATGGATCACCATTTCTATTCTATCCTCTATTACTATATGGATCACCATTTCTATTCTATCCTCTATTACTATATGGATCACCATTTCTATTCTATCCTCTATTACTATATGGATCACCATTTCTATTCTATCCTCTATTACTATATGGATCACCATTTCTATTATATCCTCTATTACTATATGGATCACCATTTCTATTATATCCTCTATTACTATATGGATCACCATTTCTATTCTATCCTCTATTACTATATGGATCACCATTTCTATTATATCCTATATTACTATATGGATCACCATTTCTATTCTATCCTCTATTACTATATGGATCACCATTTCTATTCTATCCTCTATTACTATACGGATCACCATTTCTATTCTATCCTCTATTACTATACGGATCACCATTTCTATTCTATCCTCTATTACTATATGGATCACCATTTCTATTCTATCCTCTATTACTATACGGATCACCATTTCTAGTCTATCCTGTATTATTATACGGATCACCATTTCTATTCTATCCTCTATTACTATACGGATCACCATTTCTATTCTATCCTCTATTACTATACGGAAAACCATTTCTATTCTATCCTCTATTATTTTACGGATCACCATTTCTATTCTATCCTCTATTACTATACGGATCACCATTTCTATTCTATCCTCTATTACTCTGTGGATCACCATTTCTATTCTATCCTCTATTACTATATGGATCACCATTTCTATTCTATCCTCTATTACTATACGGATCACCATTTCTATTCTATCCTCTATTACTCTGTGGATCACCATTTCTATTCTATCCTCTATTACTATACGGATCACCATTTCTATTCTATCCTCTATTACTCTGTGGATCACCATTTCTATTCTATCCTCTATTACTATACGGATCACCATTTCTATTCTATCCTCTATTACTATATGGATCACCATTTCTAATCTATCCTCTATTACTATACGGATCACCATTTCTATTATATCCTCTATTACTATACGGATCACCATTTCTATTCTATCATCTATTACAATACAGATCACCATTTCTATTCTATCCTCTATTACTATAGGGATCACCATTTCTATTCTATCCTCTACTACTATACGGATCACCATTTCTATTCTATCCTCTATTACTATACGGATCATCATTTCTAGTCTATCTTCTATTACTATACGGATCACCATTTCTAGTCTATCCTCTATTACTATACGGATCACCATTTCTATTCTATCCTCTATTATTATACGGATCACCATTTCTATTCTATCCTCTATTACTATACGGATCACCATTTCTAGTCTATCCTATATTATTATAGGGATTGCCTTTTCTATTCTATCCTCTATTACTATACGGATCACGATTTCTAGTCTATCCTCTATTACTATACGGATCACCATTTCTATTCTATCCTCTATTAATATACGGTTCACCATTTCTATTCTATCCTCTATTAATATACGGATCACCATTTCTATTCTATCCTCTACTAATATACGGATCACCATTTCTATTCTATCCTCAATTACTATACGGATCACCATTTCTATTCTATCCTTTACTACTATACGGATCACCATTTCTATTCTATCCTTTATTACTATAAGGATCACAATGTCTATTCTATCCTCTATTACTATACGGATCACCATTTCTATTCTATCCTCTACTACTATACGGATCACCATTTCTATTCTATCCTCTACTACTATACGGATCACCATTTCTATTCTATCCTCTATTACTATACGGATCACCATTTCTATTCTATCCTCTATTACTATACGGATCACCATTTCTTTTCTATCCTCTATTACTATACGGATCACCATTTCTATTCTATCCTCTACTACTATACGGATCACCATGTCTATTCTATCCTCTATTACTATACGGATCACCATTTCTATTCTATCCTCTACTACTATACGGATCACCATGTCTATTCTATCCTCCATTACTATACGGATCACCATTTCTATTCTATCCTTTATTACTATATGCATCACCATTTCTATTCTGTCCTCTATTATTTTACGGATCACCATTTCTATTCTATCCTCTATTACTATACGGATCACCATTTCTAGTCTATCCTCTATTACTATACGGATCACCATTTCTAGTCTATCCTCTATTACTATACGGATCACCATTTCTATTCTATCCTCTATTATTTTACGGATCACTATTTCTATTCTATCCTCTATAAATATATGGATCACCATTTCTATTCTATCCTCTATTATTTTACGGATCACCATTTCTATTCTATCCTCTATTACTATACGGATCACCATTACTATTCTATCCTCTATTACTATACGGATCACCATTTCTATTCTATCCTCTATTACTATACGCATCACCATTTCTATTCTATCCTCTATTACTATACGGATCACCATTTCTAGTCTATCCTGTATTATTATACGGATCACCATTTCTATTATATCCTCTATTACTATACGGATCACCATTTCTATTCTATCCTCTATTACTATATGGATCACCATTTCTAGTCTATCCTCTATTACTATACGGATCACCATTTCTATTCTATCCTCTACTACTATACGGATCACCATTTCTATTCTATCCTCTACTACTATACGGATCACCATTTCTATTCTATCCTCTATTACTATACGGATCATCATTTCTATTCTATCCTCTATTAGTATACGGATCACCATTTCTATTCTATCCTCTATTACTATACGGATCACCATTTCTATTCTATCCTCTACTACTATACGGATCACCATTTCTATTCTATCCTCTACTACTATACGGATCACCATTTCTATTCTATCCTCTATTACTATACGGATCACCATTTCTATTCTATCCTCTATTACTATACGGATCACCATTTCTATTCTATCCTCTACTACTATACGGATCACCATTTCTATTCTATCCTCTACTACTATACGGATCACCATTTCTATTCTATCCTCTATTACTATACGGATCACCATTTCTATTCTATCCTCTACTACTATACGGATCACCATTTCTATTCTATCCTCTATTACTATACGGATCACCATTTCTATTCTATCCTCTACTACTATACGGATCACCATTTCTATTCTATCCTCTATTACTATACGGATCACCATTTCTATTCTATCCTCTATTAGTATACGGATCACCATTTCTATTCTATCCTCTATTACTATACGGATCACCATTTCTATTCAATCCTCTATTACTATACGGATCACCATTTCTATTCTATCCTCCATTACTATACGGATCACCATTTCTATTCTATCCTCTATTAATATACGGATCACCATTTCTATTCTATCCTCTATTACTATACGGATCACCATTTCTATTCTATCCTCTATTACTATACGGATCACCATTTCTATTCTATCCTCTATTATTTTACGGATCACCATTTCTATTCTATCCTCTATTACTATACGGATCACCATTTCTATTCTATCCTTTATTACTATATGCATCACCATTTCTATTCTATCCTCTATTATTTTACGGATCACCATTTCTATTCTATCCTCTATTACTATACGGATCACCATTTCTAGTCTATCCTCTATTACTATACGGATCACCATTTCTATTCTATCCTCTATTACTATACGGATCACCATTTCTATTCTATCCTCTATTATTTTACGGATCACCATTTCTATTCTATCCTCAATTACTATAAGGATCACCATTTCTATTCTATCCTCTATTATTTTACGGATCACCATTTCTATTCTATCCTCTATTACTATACGGATCACCATTTCTAGTCTATCCTCTATTACTATACGGATCACCATTTCTAGTCTATCCTCTATTACTATACGGATCACCATTTCTAGTCTATCCTCTATTACTATACGGATCACCATTTCTATTCTATCCTCCATTACTATACGGATCACCATTTCTATTCTATCCTCTATTATTTTACGGATCACCATTTCTATTCTATCCTCAATTACTATAAGGATCACCATTTCTATTCTATCCTCTATTATTTTACGGATCACCATTTCTATTCTATCCTCTATTACTATACGGATCACCATTTCTAGTCTATCCTCTATTACTATACGGATCACCATTTCTAGTCTATCCTCTATTACTATACGGATCACCATTTCTATTCTATCTTCTATTACTATACGGATCACCATTTCTATTCTATCCTCTATTATTTTACGGATCACCATTTCTATTCTATCCTCAATTACTATAAGGATCACCATTTCTATTCTATCCTCTATTATTTTACGGATCACCATTTCTATTCTATCCTCTATTACTATACGGATCACCATTTCTAGTCTATCCTCTATTACTATACGGATCACCATTTCTAGTCTATCCTCTATTACTATACGGATCACCATTTCTATTCTATCCTCTATTACTATACGGATCACCATTTCTATTCTATCCTCTATTACTCTGTGGATCACCATGTCTATTCTATCCTCTATTACTATACGGATCACCATTTCTATTCTATCCTCTATTATTTTACGGATCACCATTTCTATTCTCTCCTCTATTACTATACGGATCACCATTTCTATTCTATCCTCTATTATTTTACGGATCACCATTTCTATTCTATCCTCTATTACTATACGGATCACCATTTCTATTCTATCCTCTATTACTATACGGATCACCATTTCTATTCTATCCTCTATTACTATACGGATCACCATTTCTAGTCTATCCTCTATTACTATACGGATCACCATTTCTATTCTATCCTCTATTACTATACGGATCACTATTTCTATTGTATCCTCTATTACTATACGGATCACCATTTCTATTCTATCCTCTATTACTATACGGATCACCATTTCTATTCTATCCTCTACTACTATACGGATCACCATTTCTATTCTATCCTCTATTACTATACGGATCACCATTTCTAGTCTATCCTCTATTACTATACGGATCACCATTTCTATTCTATCCTCTATTACTATACGGATCACCATTTCTAATCTATCCTCTATTACTATACGGATCACCATTTCTATTATATCCTCTATTACTATACGGATCACCATGTCTATTCTATCCTCTACTACTATACGGATCACCATTTCTATTCTATCCTCTATTACTATACGGATCACCATTTCTATTCTATCCTCTATTACTATACGTATCACCATTTCTATTCTATCCTCTACTACTATACGGATCACCATGTCTATTCTATCCTCTATTACTATACGGATCACCATTTCTATTCTATCCTCTACTACTATACGGATCACCATGTCTATTCTATCCTCTATTACTATACGGATCACCATTTCTATTCTATCCTCTACTACTATACGGATCACCATTTCTATTCTATACTCTACTACGATACGGATCACCATTTCTATTCTATCCTCTATTACTATACGGATGACCATTTCTATTCTATCCTCTATTACTATACGGATCACCATTTCTATTCTATCCTCTATTACTATACGGATGACCATTTCTATTCTATCCTCTATTACTATACGGATGACCATTTCTATTCTATCCTCTATTACTATACGGATCACCATTTCTATTCTATCCTCTATTACTATACGGATCACCATTTCTATTCTATCCTCCATTACTATACGGATCACCATTTCTATTCTATCCACTATTAATATACGGATCAACATTTCTATTCTATCCTCTATTACTATACGGATCACCATTTCTATTCTATCCTCTATTACTATACGGATCACCATTTCTATTCTATCCTCTATTATTTTACGGATCACCATTTCTATTCTATCCTCTATTACTATACGGATCACCATTTCTATTCTATCCTCTATTACTATACGGATCACGATTTCTAGTCTATCCTCTATTACTATACGGATCACCATTTCTATTCTATCCTCTATTACTATACGGATCACCATTTCTATTCTATCCTCTAATAATATACGGATCACCATTTCTATTCTATCCTCTACTACTATACGGATCACCATTTCTATTCTATCCTCAATTACTATACGGATCACCATTTCTATTCTATCCTCTACTACTATACGGATCACCATTTCTATTCTATCCTCTATTACTATAAGGATCACCATGTCTATTCTATCCTCTATTACTATACGGATCACCATTTCTATTCTATCCTCTACTACTATACGGATCACCATTTCTATTCTATCCTCTACTACTATACGGATCACCATTTCTATTCTATCCTCTATTACTATACGGATCACCATTTCTATTCTATCCTCTATTACTATACAGGATCACCATTTCTATTCTATCCTCTATTACTATACGGATCACCATTTCTATTCTATCCTCTACTACTATACGGATCACCATGTCTATTCTATCCTCTATTACTATACGGATCACCATTTCTATTCTATCCTCTACTACTATACGGATCACCATGTCTATTCTATCCTCTATTACTATACGGATCACCATTTCTATTCTATCCTCTACTACTATACGGATCACCATTTCTATTCTATCCTCTACTACGATACGGATCACCATTTCTATTCTATCCTCTATTACTATACGGATCACCATTTCTATTCTATCCTCTATTACTATACGGATCACCATTTCTATTCTATCCTCTACTACTATACGGATCACCATTTCTATTCTATACTCTACTACGATACGGATCACCATTTCTATTCTATCCTCTATTACTATACGGATGACCATTTCTATTCTATCCTCTATTACTATACGGATCACCATTTCTATTCTATCCTCTATTACTATACGGATGACCATTTCTATTCTATCCTCTATTACTATACGGATGACCATTTCTATTCTATCCTCTATTACTATACGGATCACCATTTCTATTCTATCCTCTATTACTATACGGATCACCATTTCTATTCTATCCTCCATTACTATACGGATCACCATTTCTATTCTATCCACTATTAATATACGGATCAACATTTCTATTCTATCCTCTATTACTATACGGATCACCATTTCTATTCTATCCTCTATTACTATACGGATCACCATTTCTATTCTATCCTCTATTATTTTACGGATCACCATTTCTATTCTATCCTCTATTACTATACGGATCACCATTTCTATTCTATCCTCTATTACTATACGGATCACGATTTCTAGTCTATCCTCTATTACTATACGGATCACCATTTCTATTCTATCCTCTATTACTATACGGATCACCATTTCTATTCTATCCTCTAATAATATACGGATCACCATTTCTATTCTATCCTCTACTACTATACGGATCACCATTTCTATTCTATCCTCAATTACTATACGGATCACCATTTCTATTCTATCCTCTACTACTATACGGATCACCATTTCTATTCTATCCTCTATTACTATAAGGATCACCATGTCTATTCTATCCTCTATTACTATACGGATCACCATTTCTATTCTATCCTCTACTACTATACGGATCACCATTTCTATTCTATCCTCTACTACTATACGGATCACCATTTCTATTCTATCCTCTATTACTATACGGATCACCATTTCTATTCTATCCTCTATTACTATACAGGATCACCATTTCTATTCTATCCTCTATTACTATACGGATCACCATTTCTATTCTATCCTCTACTACTATACGGATCACCATGTCTATTCTATCCTCTATTACTATACGGATCACCATTTCTATTCTATCCTCTACTACTATACGGATCACCATGTCTATTCTATCCTCTATTACTATACGGATCACCATTTCTATTCTATCCTCTACTACTATACGGATCACCATTTCTATTCTATCCTCTACTACGATACGGATCACCATTTCTATTCTATCCTCTATTACTATACGGATCACCATTTCTATTCTATCCTCTATTACTATACGGATCACCATTTCTATTCTATCCTCTATTACTATACGGATCACCATTTCTATTCTATCCTCCATTACTATACGGATCACCATTTCTATTCTATCCTCTATTAATATACGGATCAACATTTCTATTCTATCCTCTATTACTATACGGATCACCATTTCTATTCTATCCTCTATTACTATACGGATCACCATTTCTATTCTATCCTCTATTATTTTACGGATCACCATTTCTATTCTATCCTCTATTACTAAACGGATCACCATTTCTATTCTATCCTTTATTACTATATGCATCACCATTTCTATTCTATCCTCTATTATTTTACGGATCACCATTTCTATTCTATCCTCTATTACTATACGGATCACCATTTCTAGTCTATCCTCTATTACTATACGGATCACCATTTCTAGTCTATCCTCTATAACTATACGGATCACCATTTCTATTCTATCCTCTATTATTTTACGGATCACTATTTCTATTCTATCCTCTATAACTATACGGATCACCATTTCTATTCTATCCTCTATTATTTTACGGATCACCATTTCTATTCTATCCTCTATTACTATACGGATCACCATTTCTATTCTATCCTCTATCACTATACGGATCACCATTTCTAGTCTATCCTGTATTATTATACGGATCACCATTTCTATTATATCCTCTATTACTATACGGATCACCATTTCTATTCTATCCTCTATTACTATACGGATCACCATTTCTATTCTATCCTCTATTACTATACGGATCACCATTTCTATTCTATCCTCTATTACTATATGGATCACCATTTCTATTCTATCCTCTATTATTTTACGGATCACCATTTCTATTCTATCCTCAATTACTATAAGGATCACCATTTCTATTCTATCCTCTATTATTTTACGGATCACCATTTCTATTCTAACCTCTATTACTATACGGATCACCATTTCTAGTCTATCCTCTATTACTATACGGATCACCATTTCTAGTCTATCCTCTATTACTATACGGATCACCATTTCTAGTCTATCCTCTATTACTATACGGATCACCATTTCTATTCTATCCTCTATTACTATACGGATCACCATTTCTATTCTATCCTCTATTACTCTGTGGATCACCATTTCTATTCTATCCTCTATTACTATACGGATCACCATTTCTATTCTATCCTCTATTACTCTGTGGATCACCATTTCTATTCTATCCTCTATTACTATACGGATCACCATTTCTATTCTATCCTCTATTATTTTACGGATCACCATTTCTATTCTATCCTCTATTACTATACGGATCATCATTTCTAGTCTATCTTCTATTACTATACGGATCACCATTTCTAGTCTATCCTCTATTACTATACGGATCACCATTTCTATTCTATCCTCTATTATTATACGGATCACCATTTCTATTCTATCCTCTATTACTATACGGATCACCATTTCTAGTCTATCCTGTATTATTATAGGGATCGCCATTTCTATTCTATCCTCTATTAATATACGGATCACGATTTCTAGTCTATCCTCTATTACTATACGGATCACCATTTCTATTCTATCCTCTATTACTATACGGATCACCATTTCTATTCTATCCTCTATTAATATACGGATCACCATTTCTATTCTATCCTCTACTACTATACGGATCACCATTTCTATTCTATCCTCAATTACTATACGGATCACCATTTCTATTCTATCCTCTACTAATATACGGATCACCATTTCTATTCTATCCTCTATTACTATGAGGATCACCATGTCTATTCTATCCTCTATTACTATACGGATCACCATTTCTATTCTATCCTCTACTACTATACGGATCACCATTTCTAGTCTATCCTCTATTACTATACGGATCACCATTTCTATTCTATCCTCTATTACTATACGGATCACCATTTCTATTCTATCCTCTATTATTTTACGGATCACCATTTCTATTCTATCCTCAATTACTATAAGGATCACCATTTCTATTCTATCCTCTATTATTTTACGGATCACCATTTCTATTCTATCCTCTATTACTATACGGATACCATTTCTAGTCTATCCTCTATTACTATACAGATCACCATTTCTAGTCTATCCTCTATTACTATACGGATCACCATTTCTAGTCTATCCTCTATTACTATACGGATCACCATTTCTAGTCTATCCTCTATTACTATACGGATCACCATTTCTATTCTATCCACTATTACTATACGGATCACCATTTCTATTCTATCCTCTATTATTTTACGGATCACCATTTCTATTCTATCCTCAATTACTATAAGGATCACCATTTCTATTCTATCCTCTACTACTATACGGATCACCATTTCTATTCTATCCTCTATTACTATACGGATCACCATTTCTAGTCTATCCTCTATTACTATACGGATCACCATTTCTATTCTATCCTCTATTACTATACGGATCACCATTTCTATTCTATCCTCTATTACTCTGTGGATCACCATTTCTATTCTATCCTCTATTACTATACGGATCACCATTTCTATTCTATCCTCTATTATTTACGGATCACCATTTCTATTCTATCCTCTATTACTATACGGATCACCATTTCTATTCTATCCTCTATTATTTTACGGATCACCATTTTTATTATATCTTCTATTACTATACGGATCACCATTTCTAGTCTATCCTCTATTACTATACGGATCATCATTTCTATTCTATCCTCTATTAATATACGGATCACCATTTCTATTCTATACTCTACTACTATACGGATCACCATTTCTATTCTATCCTCAATTACTATACGGATCACCATTTCTATTCTATCCTCTACTACTATACGGATCACCATTTCTATTCTATCCTCTATTACTATAAGGATCACCATGTCTATTCTATCCTCTATTACTATACGGATCACCATTTCTATTCTATCCTCTACTACTATACGGATCACCATTTCTATTCTATCCTCTATTACTATACGGATCACCATTTCTATTCTATCCTCTATTACTATACGGATCACCATTTCTATTCTATCCTCTATTACTATACGGATCACCATTTCTATTCTATCCTCTATTACTATACGGATCACCATTTCTATTCTATCCTCTACTACTATACGGATTACCATGTCTATTCTATCCTCTATTACTATACGGATCACCATTTCTATTCTATCCTCTACTACTATACGGATCACCATGTCTATTCTATCCTCTATTACTATACGGATCACCATTTCTATTCTATCCTCTACTACTATACGGATCACCATTTCTATTCTATCCTCTACTACTATACGGATCACCATTTCTATTCTATCCTCTATTACTATACGGATCACCATTTCTATTCTATCCTCTATTAGTATACGGATCACCATTTCTATTCTATCCTCTATTACTATACGGATCACCATTTCTATTCTATCCTCTATTACTATACGGATCACCATTTCTATTCTATCCTCTATTACTATACTGATCACCATTTCTATTCTATCCTCCATTACTATACGGATCACCATTTCTATTCTATCCTCTATTAATATACGGATCACCATTTCTATTCTATCCTCTATTACTATACGGATCACCATTTCTATTCTATCCTCTATTACTATACGGATCACCATTTCTATTCTATCCTCTATTAATATACGGATCACCATTTCTATTCTATCCTCTACTACTATACGGATCACCATTTCTATTCTATCCTCAATTACTATACGGATCACCATTTCTATTCTATCCTCTACTAATATACGGATCACCATTTCTATTCTATCCTCTATTACTATGAGGATCACCATGTCTATTCTATCCTCTATTACTATACGGATCACCATTTCTATTCTATCCTCTACTACTATACGGATCACCATTTCTAGTCTATCCTCTATTACTATACGGATCACCATTTCTATTCTATCCTCTATTACTATACAGATCACCATTTCTATTCTATCCTCTATTATTTTACGGATCACCATTTCTATTCTATCCTCAATTACTATAAGGATCACCATTTCTATTCTATCCTCTATTATTTTACGGATCACCATTTCTATTCTATCCTCTATTACTATACGGATACCATTTCTAGTCTATCCTCTATTACTATACAGATCACCATTTCTAGTCTATCCTCTATTACTATACGGATCACCATTTCTAGTCTATCCTCTATTACTATACGGATCACCATTTCTAGTCTATCCTCTATTACTATACGGATCACCATTTCTATTCTATCCACTATTACTATACGGATCACCATTTCTATTCTATCCTCTATTATTTTACGGATCACCATTTCTATTCTATCCTCAATTACTATAAGGATCACCATTTCTATTCTATCCTCTACTACTATACGGATCACCATTTCTATTCTATCCTCTATTACTATACGGATCACCATTTCTAGTCTATCCTCTATTACTATACGGATCACCATTTCTATTCTATCCTCTATTACTATACGGATCACCATTTCTATTCTATCCTCTATTACTCTGTGGATCACCATTTCTATTCTATCCTCTATTACTATACGGATCACCATTTCTATTCTATCCTCTATTATTTACGGATCACCATTTCTATTCTATCCTCTATTACTATACGGATCACCATTTCTATTCTATCCTCTATTATTTTACGGATCACCATTTCTATTCTATCCTCTATTACTATACGGATCACCATTTCTATTCTATCCTCTATTACTATATGCATCACCATTTCTATTCTATCCTCTATTATTTTACGGATCACTATTTCTATTCTATCCTCTATTACTATACGGATCACCATTTCTAGTCTATCCTCTATTACTATACGGATCACCATTTCTAGTCTATCCTCTATTACTATACGGATCACCATTTCTAATCTATCCTCTATTACTATACGGATCACCATTTCTATTCTATCCTCTATTACTATACGGATCACCATTTCTATTCTATCCTCTATTACTCTGTGGATCACCATTTCTATTCTATCCTCTATTACTATACGGATCACCATTTCTATTCTATCCTCTATTACTATACGGATCACCATTTCTATTCTATCCTCTATTATTTTACGGATCACCATTTCTATTCTATCCTCTATTACTATACGGATCATCATTTCTAGTCTATCTTCTATTACTATACGGATCACCATTTCTAGTCTATCGTCTATTACTATACGGATCACCATTTCTATTCTATCCTCTATTACTATACGGATCACCATTTCTATTCTATCCTCTATTACTATACGGATCACCATTTCTATTCTATCCTCTATTACTATACGGATCACCATTTCTATTCTATCCTCTACTACTATACGGATCACCATGTCTATTCTATCCTCTATTACTATACGGATCACCATTTCTATTCTATCCTCTATTAATATACGGATCACCATTTCTATTCTATCCTCTACTACTATACGGATCACCATTTCTATTCTATCCTCAATTACTATACGGATCACCATTTCTATTCTATCCTCTACTACTATACCGATAACCATTTCTATTCTATCCTCTATTACTATAAGGATCACCATGTCTATTCTATCCTCTATTACTATACGGATCACCATTTCTATTCTATCCTCTACTACTATACGGATCACCATTTCTATTCTATCCTCTACTACTATACGGATCACCATTTCTATTCTATCCTCTATTACTATACGGATCACCATTTCTATTCTATCCTCTATTACTATACGGATCACCATATCTATTCTATCCTCTATTACTATACGGATCACCATTTCTATTCTATCCTCTATTACTATACGGATCACCATTTCTATTCTATCCTCTACTACTATACGGATCACCATGTCTATTCTATCCTCTATTACTATACGGATCACCATTTCTATTCTATCCTCTACTACTATACGGATCACCATGTCTATTCTATCCTCTATTACAATACGGATCACCATTTCTATTCTATCCTCTACTACTATACGGATCACCATTTCTATTCTATCCTCTACTACTATACGGATCACCATTTCTATTCTATCCTCTATTACTATACGGATCACCATTTCTATTCTATCCTCTATTACTATACGGATCACCATTTCTATTCTATCCTCTATTAGTATACGGATCACCATTTCTATTCTATCCTCTATTACTATACGGATCACCATTTCTATTCTATCCTCTATTACTATACGGATCACCATTTCTATTCTATCCTCCATTACTATACGGATCACCATTTCTATTCTATCCTCTATTAATATAAGGATCACCATTTCTATTCTATCCTTTATTACTATATGCATCACCATTTCTATTCTATCCTCTATTATTTTACGGATCACCATTTCTATTCTATCCTCTATTACTATACGGATCACCATTTCTAGTCTATCCTCTATTACTATACGGATCACCATTTTTAGTCTATCCTCTATTACTATACGGATCACCATTTCTATTCTATCCTCTATTATTTTACGGATCACTATTTCTATTCTATCCTCTATAACTATACGGATCACCATTTCTATTATATCCTCTATTATTTTACGGATCACCATTTCTATTCTATCCTCTATTACTATACGGATCACCATTTCTATTATATCCTCTATTACTATACGGATCACCATTTCTATTCTATCCTCTATTACTATACGGATCACCATTTCTATTCTATCCTCTATTACTATACGGATCACCATTTATATTCTATCCTCTATTAATATATGGATCACCATTTCTATTCTATCCTCTATTATTTTACGGATCACCATTTCTATTCTATCCTCAATTACTATAAGGATCACCATTTCTATTCTATCCTCTATTATTTTACGGATCACCATTTCTATTCTATCCTCTATTATTTTACGGATCACCATTTCTATTCTATCCTCTATTATTTTACGGATCACCATTTCTATTCTATCCTCTATTGCTATACGGATCACCATTTCTATTCTATCCTCTATTACTATACGGATCACCATTTCTATTCTATCCTCTATTACTATACGGATCACCATTTCTAGTCTATCCTCTATTACTATACGGATCACTATTTCTATTCTATCCTCTATTACTATACGGATCACTATTTCTATTCTATCCTCTATTACTATACGGATCACCATTTCTATTCTATCCTCTATTACTATACGGAGCACCATTTCTATTCTATCCTCTACTACTATACGGATCACCATTTCTATTCTATCCTCTATTACTATACGGATCACCATTTCTAGTCTATCCTCTATTACTATACGGATCACCATTTCTATTCTATCCTCTATTACTATATGGATCACCATTTCTAATCTATCCTCTATTACTATACGGATCACTATTTCTATTCTATCCTCTATTACTATACGGATCACCATTTCTATTCAATCCTCTATTACTATACGGATCACCATTTCTATTCTATCCTCCATTACTATACGGATCACCATTTCTATTCTATCCTCTATTAATATACGGATCACCATTTCTATTCTATCCTCTATTACTATACGGATCACCATTTCTATTCTATCCTCTATTACTATACGGATCACCATTTCTATTCTATCCTCTATTATTTTACGGATCACCATTTCTATTCTATCCTCTATTACTATACGGATCACCATTTCTATTCTATCCTTTATTACTATACGGATCACCATTTCTATTCTATCCTCTATTATTTTACGGATCACCATTTCTAGTCTATCCTCTATTACTATACGGATCACCATTTCTATTCTATCCTCTATTACTATACAGATCACCATTTCTATTCTATCCTCTATTACTATACGGATCACCATTTCTATTCCATCCTCTACTACTATACGGATCACCATTTCTATTCTATCCTCTATTACTATACGGATCATCATTTCTATTCTATCCTCTATTACTATACGGATCACCATTTCTAGTCTATCCTCTATTACTATACGGATCACCATTTCTATTCTATCCTCTATTACTATACAGATCACCATTTCTATTCTAACCTCTATTACTATACGGATCACCATTTCTAGTCTATCCTGTATTATTATACGGATCACCATTTCTATTCTATCCTCTATTACTATACGGATCACCATTTCTATTCTATCCTCTATTACTATACGGATCACCATTTCTATTCTATCCTCTTTTACTATACGGATCACCATTTCTATTCTATCCCCTATTACTATACGGATCACCATTTCTATTCTATCCCCTATTACTATACGGATCACCATTTCTATTCTATCCTCCATTACTATACGGATCACCATTTCTATTCTATCCTCTATTAATATACGGATCACCATTTCTATTCTATCCTCTATTACTATACGGATCACCATTTCTATTCTATCCTCTATTACTATACGGATCACCATTTCTATTCTATCCTCTATTATTTTACGGATCACCATTTCTATTCTATCCTCTATTACTATACGGATCACCATTTCTATTCTATCCTTTATTACTATATGCATCACCATTTCTATTCTATCCTCTATTATTTTACGGATCACCATTTCTATTCTATCCTCTATTACTATACGGATCAACATTTCTAGTCTATCCTCTATTACTATACGGATCACCATTTCTAGTCTATCCTCTATTACTATACGGATCACCATTTCTATTCTATCCTCTATTATTTTACGGATCACTATTTCTATTCTATCCTCTATAACTATACGGGTCACCATTTCTATTCTATCCTCTATTATTTTACGGATCACCATTTCTATTCTATCCTCTATTACTATACGGATCACCATTTCTATTCTATCCTCTATCACCATACGGATCACCATTTCTAGTCTATCCTGTATTATTATACTGATCACCATTTCTATTATATCCTCTAATACTATACGGATCACCATTTCTATTCTATCCTCTATTACTATACGGATCACCATTTCTATTCTATCCTCTATTACTATACGGATCACCATTTCTAGTCTATCCTCTATTACTATACGGATCACTATTTCTATTCTATCCTCTATTACTATACGGATCACTATTTCTATTTTATCCTCTATTACTATACGGATCACCATTTCTATTCTATCCTCTACTACTATACGGATCACCATTTCTATTCTATCCTCTATTACTATACGGATCACCATTTCTAGTCTATCCTCTATTACTATACGGATCACCATTTCTATTCTATCCTCTATTACTCTACGGATCACCATTTCTATTCTATCCTCTATTACTATATGTATCACCATTTCTATTCTATCCTCTATTACTATACGGATCACCATTTCTATTCTATCCTCTATTACTATACGGATCACCATTTCTATTCTATCCTCTATTACTATACGGATCACCATTTCTAGTCTATCCTCTACTACTATACGGATCACCATTTCTATTCTATCCTCTATTACTATACGGATCACCATTTCTATTCTATCCTCTATTACTATACGGATCACCATTTCTATTCTATCCTCTATTACTATATGTATCACCATTTCTATTCTATCCTCTATTATTTTACGGATCACCATTTCTATTCTATCCTCAATTACTATAAGGATCACCATTTCTATTCTATCCTCTATTATTTTACGGATCACCATTTCTATTCTATCCTCTATTACTATACGGATCACCATTTCTAGTCTATCCTCTATTACTATACGGATCACCATTTCTAGTCTATCCTCTATTACTATACGGAGCACCATTTCTAGTCTATCCTCTATTACTATACGGATCACCATTTCTATTCTATCCTCTATTACTCTACGGATCACCATTTCTATTCTATCCTGTATTACTCTGTGGATCACCATTTCTATTCTATCCTCTATTACTATACGGATCACCATTTCTATTCTATCCTCTAATATTTTACGGATCACCATTTCTATTCTATCTTCTATTACTATACGGATCACCATTTCTATTCTATCCTCTATTATTTTACGGATCACCATTTCTATTCTATCCTCTATTGCTATACGGATCACCATTTCTATTCTATCCTCTATTACTATACGGATCACCATTTCTATTCTATCCTCTATTACTATACGGATCACCATTTCTAGTCTATCCTCTATTACTATACGGATCACCATTTCTATTCTATCCTCTATTACTATACGGATCACTATTTCTATTGTATCCTCTATTACTATACGGATCACCATTTCTATTGTATCCTCTATTACTATACGGATCACCATTTCTATTCTATCCTCTATTACTATACGGATCACCATTTCTATTCTATCCTCTACTACTATACGGATCACCATTTCTATTCTATCCTCTATTACTATACGGATCACCATTTCTAGTCTATCCTCTATTACTATACGGATCACCATTTCTATTCTATCCTCTATTATTATATGGATCACCATTTCTAATCTATCCTCTATTACTATACGGATCACCATTTCTATTATATCCTCTATTACTATACGGATCACCATTTCTATTCTATCATCTATTACAATACAGATCACCATTTCTATTCTATCCTCTATTACTATACGGATCACCATTTCTATTCTATCCTCTACTACTATACGGATCACCATTTCTATTCTATCCTCTATTACTATACGGATCACCATTTCTAGTCTTACCTCTATTACTATACGGATCACCATTTCTATTCTATCCTCTATTACTATACGGATCACCATTTCTATTCTAACCTCTATTACTATACGGATCACCATTTCTAGTCTATCCTCTATTACTATACGGATCACCATTTCTAGTCTATCCTCTATTACTATACGGAGCACCATTTCTAGTCTATCCTCTATTACTATACGGATCACCATTTCTATTCTATCCTCTATTACTCTACGGATCACCATTTCTATTCTATCCTCTATTACTCTGTGGATCACCATTTCTATTCTATCCTCTATTACTATACGGATCACCATTTCTATTCTATCCTCTAATATTTTACGGATCACCATTTCTATTCTATCCTCTATTACTATACGGATCCCCATTTCTATTCTATCCTCTATTATTTTACGGATCACCATTTCTATTCTATCCTCTATTATTTTACGGATCACCATTTCTATTCTATCCTCTATTGCTATACGGATCACCATTTCTATTCTATCCTCTATTACTATACGGATCACCATTTCTATTCTATCCTCTATTACTATACGGATCACCATTTCTAGTCTATCCTCTATTACTATACGGATCACCATTTCTATTCTATCCTCTATTACTATACGGATCACTATTTCTATTGTATCCTCTATTACTATACGGATCACCATTTCTATTCTATCCTCTATTACTATACGGATCACCATTTCTATTCTATCCTCTACTACTATACGGATCACCATTTCTATTCTATCCTCTATTACTATACGGATCACCATTTCTAGTCTATCCTCTATTACTATACGGATCACCATTTCTATTCTATCCTATATTATTATATGGATCACCATTTCTAATCTATCCTCTATTACTATACGGATCACCATTTCTATTATATCCTCTATTACTATACGGATCACCATTTCTATTCTATCATCTATTACAATACAGATAACCATTTCTATTCTATCCTCTATTACTATACGGATCACCATTTCTATTCTATCCTCTACTACTATACGGATCACCATTTCTATTCTATCCTCTATTACTATACGGATCACCATTTCTATTCTATCCTCTATTAATATACGGATCACCATTTCTATTCTATCCTCTATTACTATACGGATCACCATTTCTATTCTAACCTCTATTACTATACGGATCACCATTTCTAGTCTATCCTGTATTATTATACGGATCACCATTTCTATTCTATCCTCTATTACTATACGGATCACCATTTCTATTCTATCCTCTATTACTATACGGATCACCATTTCTATTCTATCCTCTTTTACTATACGGATCACCATTTCTATTCTATCCTCTATTACTATACGGATCACAATTTCTATTCTATCCTCTATTACTATACGGATCACCATTTCTATTCTATCCTCTATTAATATACGGATCACCATTTCTAGTCTATCTTCTATTACTATACGGATCACCATTTCTAGTCTATCCTCTATTACTATACGGATCACCATTTCTATTCTATCCTCTATTACTATACGGATCACCATTTCTATTCTATCCTCTATTACTATACGGATCACCATTTCTAGTCTATCCTGTATTATTATAGGGATCTCCATTTCTATTCTATCCTCTATTACTATACGGATCACCATTTCTAGTCTATCTTCTATTACTATACGGATCACCATTTCTAGTCTATCCTCTATTACTATACGGATCACCATTTCTATTCTATCCTCTATTACTATACGGATCACCATTTCTATTCTATCCTCTATTACTATACGGATCACCATTTCTAGTCTATCCTGTATTATTATAGGGATCGCCATTTCTATTCTATCCTCTATTACTATACGGATCACCATTTCTATTCTATCCTCTATTACTATACGGATCACCATTTCTATTCTATCCTCTATTAATATACGGATCACCATTTCTATTCTATCCTCTATTACTATACGGATCACCATTTCTATTCTATCCTCTATTACTATACGGATCACCATTTCTAGTCTATCCTCTATTACTATACGGATCACCATTTCTATTCTATCCTCTATTACTATACGGATCACCATTTCTATTCTATCCTCTATTAATATACGGATCACCATTTCTATTCTATCATCTATTACTATACGGATCACCATTTCTATTCTATCCTCTATTACTATACGGATCACGATTTCTAGTCTATCCTCTATTACTATACGGATCACCATTTCTATTCTATCCTCTATTACTATACGGATCACCATTTCTATTCTATCCTCTATTAATATACGGATCACCATTTCTATTCTATCCTCTACTACTGTACTGATCACCATTTCTATTCTATCCTCTATTACAATACGGATCACCATTTCTATTCTATCCTCTACTACTATACGGATCACCATTTCTATTCTATCCTCTATTACTATACGGATCACCATGTCTATTCTATCCTCTATTACTATACGGTTCACCATTTCTATTCTATCCTCTACTACTATACGGATCACCATTTCTATTCTATCCTCTACTACTATACGGATCACCATTTCTATTCTATCCTCTATTAATATACGGATCACCATTTCTATTCTATCCTCTATTACTATACGGATCACTATTTCTATTCTATCCTCTATTACTATACGGATCACCATTTCTATTCTATCCACTATTACTATACGGATCACCATTTCTATTCTATCCTTTATTACTATATGCATCACCATTTCTATTCTATCCTCTATTATTTTACGGATCACCATTTCTATTCTATCCTCTATTACTATACGGATCACCATTTCTATTCTTTCCTCTATTACTATACGGATCACCATTTCTATTCTATCCTATATTACTCTTTGGATCACCATTTCTATTCTATCCTCTATTACTATAGAGATCACCATTTCTGTTCTATCCTCTATTAATATACGGATCACCATTTCTAGTCTATCCTCTATTACTATACGGATCACCATTTCTATTCTATCCTCTATTACTCTGTGGATCACCATTTCTATTCTATCCTCTATTACTATACAGGTCACCATTTCTATTCTATCCTCTATTACTATAGAGATCACCATTTCTATTTTATCCTCTATTACTATACGGATCACCATTTCTAGTCTATCCTCTATTACTATACGGATCACCATTTCTATTCTATCCTCCATTACTATACGGATCACCATTTCTATTCTATCCTCTATTATTTTACGGATCACCATTTCTATTCTATCCTCTATTACTATACAGGTCACCATTTCTATTATATCCTCTATTACTATAGAGATCACCATTTCTATTCTATCCTCTATTAGATACGGATCACCATTTTTAGTCTATCCTCTATTACTATACGGATCACCATTTCTATACTATCCTCTATTACTATACGGATCACCATTTCTATTCTATCCTCCATTACTATACGGATCACCATTTCTATTCTATCCTCTATTAATATACGGATCACCATTTCTATTCTATCCTCTATTACTATACGGATCACCATTTCTACTCTATCCTCTATTACTATACGGATCACCATTTCTATTCTATCCTCTATTACTCTACGGATCACCATTTCTATTCTATCCTCTATTACTATACGGATCACCATTTCTATTCTATCCTCTACTACTATACGGATCACCATGTCTATTCTATCCTCTATTACTATACGGATCACCATTTCTATTCTATCCTCT
Source organism: Acanthosepion esculentum (assembly GCA_964036315.1). Lineage (NCBI taxonomy): Eukaryota > Metazoa > Mollusca > Cephalopoda > Sepiida > Sepiidae > Acanthosepion > Acanthosepion esculentum. Next base: position 92,274,803 of record OZ038502.1, on the reverse strand, counting down.
ATTAATATACGGATCACCATTTCTATTCTATCCTCTATTACTATACGGATCATCATTTCTAGTCTATCTTCTATTACTATACGGATCACCATTTCTAGTCTATCGTCTATTACTATACGGATCACCATTTCTATTCTATCCTCTATTACTATACGGATCACCATTTCTATTCTATCCTCTATTACTATACGGATCACCATTTCTATTCTATCCTCTATTACTATACGGATCACCATTTCTATTCTATCCTCTACTACTATACGGATCACCATGTCTATTCTATCCTCTATTACTATACGGATCACCATTTCTATTCTATCCTCTATTAATATACGGATCACCATTTCTATTCTATCCTCTACTACTATACGGATCACCATTTCTATTCTATCCTCAATTACTATACGGATCACCATTTCTATTCTATCCTCTACTACTATACCGATAACCATTTCTATTCTATCCTCTATTACTATAAGGATCACCATGTCTATTCTATCCTCTATTACTATACGGATCACCATTTCTATTCTATCCTCTACTACTATACGGATCACCATTTCTATTCTATCCTCTACTAATATACGGATCACCATTTCTATTCTATCCTCTATTACTATACGGATCACCATTTCTATTCTATCCTCTATTACTATACGGATCACCATATCTATTCTATCCTCTATTACTATACGGATCACCATTTCTATTCTATCCTCTATTACTATACGGATCACCATTTCTATTCTATCCTCTACTACTATACGGATCACCATGTCTATTCTATCCTCTATTACTATACGGATCACCATTTCTATTCTATCCTCTACTACTATACGGATCACCATGTCTATTCTATCCTCTATTACAATACGGATCACCATTTCTATTCTATCCTCTACTACTATACGGATCACCATTTCTATTCTATCCTCTACTACTATACGGATCACCATTTCTATTCTATCCTCTATTACTATACGGATCACCATTTCTATTCTATCCTCTATTACTATACGGATCACCATTTCTATTCTATCCTCTATTAGTATACGGATCACCATTTCTATTCTATCCTCTATTACTATACGGATCACCATTTCTATTCTATCCTCTATTACTATACGGATCACCATTTCTATTCTATCCTCCATTACTATACGGATCACCATTTCTATTCTATCCTCTATTAATATACGGATCACCATTTCTATTCTATCCTTTATTACTATATGCATCACCATTTCTATTCTATCCTCTATTATTTTACGGATCACCATTTCTATTCTATCCTCTATTACTATACGGATCACCATTTCTAGTCTATCCTCTATTACTATACGGATCACCATTTCTAGTCTATCCTCTATTACTATACGGATCACCATTTCTATTCTATCCTCTATTATTTTACGGATCACTATTTCTATTCTATCCTCTATAACTATACGGATCACCATTTCTATTATATCCTCTATTATTTTACGGATCACCATTTCTATTCTATCCTCTATTACTATACGGATCACCATTTCTATTATATCCTCTATTATGATACGGATCACCATTTCTATTCTATCCTCTATTACTATACGGATCACCATTTCTATTCTATCCTCTATTACTATACGGATCACCATTTATATTCTATCCTCTATTAATATATGGATCACCATTTCTATTCTATCCTCTATTATTTTACGGATCACCATTTCTATTCTATCCTCAATTACTATAAGGATCACCATTTCTATTCTATCCTCTATTATTTTACGGATCACCATTTCTATTCTATCCTCTATTATTTTACGGATCACCATTTCTATTCTATCCTCTATTATTTTACGGATCACCATTTCTATTCTATCCTCTATTGCTATACGGATCACCATTTCTATTCTATCCTCTATTACTATACGGATCACCATTTCTATTCTATCCTCTATTACTATACGGATCACCATTTCTAGTCTATCCTCTATTACTATACGGATCACTATTTCTATTCTATCCTCTATTACTATACGGATCACTATTTCTATTGTATCCTCTATTACTATACGGATCACCATTTCTATTCTATCCTCTATTACTATACGGATCACCATTTCTATTCTATCCTCTACTACTATACGGATCACCATTTCTATTCTATCCTCTATTACTATACGGATCACCATTTCTAGTCTATCCTCTATTACTATACGGATCACCATTTCTATTCTATCCTCTATTACTATATGGATCACCATTTCTAATCTATCCTCTATTACTATACGGATCACCATTTTTATTATATCCTCTATTACTATACGGATCACCATTTTTATTATATCCTCTATTACTATACGGATAACCATTTCTATTCTATCATCTATTACAATACAGATCACCATTTCTATTCTATCCTCTATTACTATACGGATCACCATTTCTATTCCATCCTCTACTACTATACGGATCACCATTTCTATTCTATCCTCTATTAATATACGGATCACCATTTCTATTCTATCCTCTATTACTATACGGATCACCATTTCTATTCTATCCTCTATTACTATACGGATCACCATTTCTATTCTATCCTCTATTACTATACGGATCACCATTTCTATTCTATCCTCTATTATTTTACGGATCACCATTTCTATTCTATCCTCTATTACTATACGGATCACCATTTCTATTCTATCCTTTATTACTATATGCATCACCATTTCTATTCTATCCTCTATTATTTTACGGATCACCATTTCTATTCTATCCTCTATTATTATACGGATCACCATTTCTAGTCTATCCTCTATTACTATACGGATCACCATTTCTAGTCTATCCTCTATTACTATACGGATCACCATTTCTATTCTATCCTCTATTATTTTACGGATCACTATTTCTATTCTATCCTCTATAACTATACGGGTCACCATTTCTATTCTATCCTCTATTATTTTACGGATCACCATTTCTATTCTATCCTCTATTACTATACGGATCACCATTTCTATTCTATCCTCTATCACCATACGGATCACCATTTCTAGTCTATCCTGTATTATTATACTGATCACCATTTCTATTATATCCTCTAATACTATACGGATCACCATTTCTATTCTATCCTCTATTACTATACGGATCACCATTTCTATTCTATCCTCTATTACTATACGGATCACCATTTCTATTCTATCCTCTATTACTATACGGATCACCATTTCTATTCTATCCTCTATTACTATACGGATCACCATTTCTAGTCTATCCTCTATTACTATACGGATCACTATTTCTATTCTATCCTCTATTACTATACGGATCACTATTTCTATTTTATCCTCTATTACTATACGGATCACCATTTCTATTCTATCCTCTACTACTATACGGATCACCATTTCTATTCTATCCTCTATTACTATACGGATCACCATTTCTAGTCTATCCTCTATTACTATACGGATCACCATTTCTAGTCTATCCTCTATTACTATATGTATCACCATTTCTATTCTATCCTCTATTATTTTACGGATCACCATTTCTATTCTATCCTCAATTACTATAAGGATCACCATTTCTATTCTATCCTCTATTATTTTACGGATCACCATTTCTATTCTATCCTCTATTACTATACGGATCACCATTTCTAGTCTATCCTCTATTACTATACGGATCACCATTTCTAGTCTATCCTCTATTACTATACGGGGCACCATTTCTAGTCTATCCTCTATTACTATACGGATCACCATTTCTATTCTATCCTCTATTACTCTACGGATCACCATTTCTATTCTATCCTGTATTACTCTGTGGATCACCATTTCTATTCTATCCTCTATTACTATACGGATCACCATTTCTATTCTATCCTCTAATATTTTACGGATCACCATTTCTATTCTATCTTCTATTACTATACGGATCACCATTTCTATTCTATCCTCTATTATTTTACGGATCACCATTTCTATTCTATCCTCTATTGCTATACGGATCACCATTTCTATTCTATCCTCTATTACTATACGGATCACCATTTCTATTCTATCCTCTATTACTATACGGATCACCATTTCTAGTCTATCCTCTATTACTATACGGATCACCATTTCTATTCTATCCTCTATTACTCTACGGATCACTATTTCTATTGTATCCTCTATTACTATACGGATCACCATTTCTATTCTATCCTCTATTACTATACGGATCACCATTTCTATTCTATCCTCTACTACTATACGGATCACCATTTCTATTCTATCCTCTATTACTATACGGATCACCATTTCTAGTCTATCCTCTATTACTATACGGATCACCATTTCTATTCTATCCTCTATTATTATATGGATCACCATTTCTAATCTATCCTCTATTACTATACGGATCACCATTTCTATTATATCCTCTATTACTATACGGATCACCATTTCTATTCTATCATCTATTACAATACAGATCACCATTTCTATTCTATCCTCTATTACTATACGGATCACCATTTCTATTCTATCCTCTACTACTATACGGATCACCATTTCTATTCTATCCTCTATTACTATACGGATCACCATTTCTAGTCTATCCTCTATTACTATACGGATCACCATTTCTATTCTATCCTCTATTACTATACGGATCACCATTTCTATTCTAACCTCTATTACTATACGGATCACCATTTCTAGTCTATCCTCTATTACTATACGGATCACCATTTCTAGTCTATCCTCTATTACTATACGGAGCACCATTTCTAGTCTATCCTCTATTACTATACGGATCACCATTTCTATTCTATCCTCTATTACTCTACGGATCACCATTTCTATTCTATCCTCTATTACTCTGTGGATCACCATTTCTATTCTATCCTCTATTACTATACGGATCACCATTTCTATTCTATCCTCTAATATTTTACGGATCACCATTTCTATTCTATCCTCTATTACTATACGGATCACCATTTCTATTCTATCCTCTATTATTTTACGGATCACCATTTCTATTCTATCCTCTATTGCTATACGGATCACCATTTCTATTCTATCCTCTATTACTATACGGATCACCATTTCTATTCTATCCTCTATTACTATACGGATCACCATTTCTAGTCTATCCTCTATTACTATACGGATCACCATTTCTATTCTATCCTCTATTACTATACGGATCACTATTTCTATTGTATCCTCTATTACTATACGGATCACCATTTCTATTCTATCCTCTATTACTATACGGATCACCATTTCTATTCTATCCTCTACTACTATACGGATCACCATTTCTATTCTATCCTCTATTACTATACGGATCACCATTTCTAGTCTATCCTCTATTACTATACGGATCACCATTTCTATTCTATCCTATATTATTATATGGATCACCATTTCTAATCTATCCTCTATTACTATACGGATCACCATTTCTATTATATCCTCTATTACTATACGGATCACCATTTCTATTCTATCATCTATTACAATACAGATAACCATTTCTATTCTATCCTCTATTACTATACGGATCACCATTTCTATTCTATCCTCTACTACTATACGGATCATCATTTCTACTCTATCCTCTATTACTATACGGATCACCATTTCTAGTCTATCCTGTATTATTATACGGATCACCATTTCTATTCTATCCTCTATTACTATACGGATCCCCATTTCTATTCTATCCTCTATTACTATACGGATCACCATTTCTATTCTATCCTCTTTTACTATACGGATCACCATTTCTATTCTATCCTCTATTACTATACGGATCACAATTTCTATTCTATCCTCTATTACTATACGGATCACCATTTCTATTCTATCCTCTATTAATATACGGATCACCATTTCTAGTCTATCTTCTATTACTATACGGATCACCATTTCTAGTCTATCCTCTATTACTATACGGATCACCATTTCTATTCTATCCTCTATTACTATACGGATCACCATTTCTATTCTATCCTCTATTACTATACGGATCACCATTTCTAGTCTATCCTGTATTATTATAGGGATCGCCATTTCTATTCTATCCTCTATTACTATACGGATCACGATTTCTAGTCTATCCTCTATTACTATACGGATCACCATTTCTATTCTATCCTCTATTACTATACGGATCACCATTTCTATTCTATCCTCTATTAATATACGGATCACCATTTCTATTCTATCCTCTACTACTATACTGATCACCATTTCTATTCTATCCTCTACTACTATACTGATCACCATTTCTATTCTATCCTCTATTACAATACGGATCACCATTTCTATTCTATCCTCTACTACTATACGGATCACCATTTCTATTCTATCCTCTATTACTATACGGATCACCATGTCTATTCTATCCTCTATTACTATACGGATCACCATTTCTATTCTATCCTCTACTACTATACGGATCACCATATCTATTCTATCCTCTACTACTATACGGATCACCATTTCTATTCTATCCTCTATTAATATACGGATCACCATTTCTATTCTATCCTCTCTTACTATACGGATCACTATTTCTATTCTATCCTCTATTACTATACGGATCACCATTTCTATTCTATCCTCTATTACTATACGGATCACCATTTCTATTCTATCCTTTATTACTATATGCATCACCATTTCTATTCTATCCTCTATTATTTTACGGATCACCATTTCTATTCTATCCTCTATTACTATACGGATCACCATTTCTATTCTTTCCTCTATTACTATACGGATCACCATTTCTATTCTATCCTATATTACTCTTTGGATCACCATTTCTATTCTATCCTCTATTACTATAGAGATCACCATTTCTGTTCTATCCTCTATTAATATACGGATCACCATTTCTAGTCTATCCTCTATTACTATACGGATCACCATTTCTATTCTATCCTCTATTACTCTGTGGATCACCATTTCTATTCTATCCTCTATTACTATACAGGTCACCATTTCTATTCTATCCTCTATTACTATAGAGATCACCATTTCTATTTTATCCTCTATTACTATACGGATCACCATTTCTAGTCTATCCTCTATTACTATACGGATCACCATTTCTATTCTATCCTCCATTACTATACGGATCACCATTTCTATTCTATCCTCTATTATTTTACGGATCACCATTTCTATTCTATCCTCTATTACTATACAGGTCACCATTTCTATTATATCCTCTATTACTATAGAGATCACCATTTCTATTCTATCCTCTATTAGATACGGATCACCATTTCTAGTCTATCCTCTATTACTATACGGATCACCATTTCTATACTATCCTCTATTACTATACGGATCACCATTTCTATTCTATCCTCCATTACTATACGGATCACCATTTCTATTCTATCCTCTATTAATATACGGATCACCATTTCTATTCTATCCTCTATTACTATACGGATCACCATTTCTACTCTATCCTCTATTACTATACGGATCACCATTTCTATTCTATCCTCTATTACTCTACGGATCACCATTTCTATTCTATCCTCTATTACTATACGGATCACCATTTCTATTCTATCCTCTATTACTATACGGATCACCATTTCTATTCTATCCTTTATTATTATACGGATCACCATTTCTATTCTATCCTCTATTATTATACGGATCACCATTTCTATTCTATCCTCTATTACTATACGGATCACCATTTCCATTCTATCCTCTATTACTATACGGATCACCATTTCTATTCTATCCTCTATTACTATACGGATCACCATTTCTATTCTATCCTATATTACTATACGGATCACCATTTCTATTCTATCCTCTATTACTCTGTGGATCACCATTTCTATTCTATCCTCTATTACTATACAGGTCACCATTTCTATTCTATCCTCTATTACTATAGAGATCACCATTTCTATTCAATCCTCTATTACTATACGGATCACCATTTCTAGTCTATCCTCTATTACTTTACGGATCACCATTTCTATTCTATCCTCCATTACTATACGGATCACCATTTCTATTCTATCCTCTATTAATATAGGGATCACCATTTCTATTCTATCCTCTATTACTATACGGATCACCATTTCTATTCTATCCTCTATTACTATACGGATCACCATTTCTATTCTATCCTCTATTACTATAAGGATCACCATTTCTATTCTATCCTCTATTACTATACGGATCACCATTTCTATTATATCCTATATTACTATAAGGATCACCATTTCTATTCTATCCTCTATTACTATACGGATCACCATTTCTATTCTATCCTCTATTACTATACGGATCACCATTTCTATTCTATCCTCTATTACTATACGGATCACCATTTCTATTATATCCTATATTACTATAAGGATCACCATTTCTATTCTATCCTCTATTACTATACGGATCACCATTTCTATTCTATCCTCTATTAATATACGGATCACCATTTCTATTCTATCCTCTATTACTATAAGGATCACCATTTCTATTCTATCCTCTATTACTATACGGATCACCATTTCTATTATATCCTATATTACTATAAGGATCACCATTTCTATTCTATCCTCTATTAATATACGGATCACCATTTCTATTCTATCCTTTATTACTATACGGATCACCATTTCTATTTTATCCTCTATTACTATACGGATCACCATTTCTATTCTATCCTCTATTACTATACGGATCACCATTTCTATTCTATCCTCTATTACTATACGTATCACCATTTCTATTATATCCTATATTACTATAAGGCTCACCATTTCTATTCTATCCTCTATTACTATACGGATCACCATTTCTATTCTATCCTCTATTACTATACGGATCACCATTTCTATTCTATCCTCTATTACTATACGGATCACCATTTCTATTCTATCTTCTATTACTATACGGATCACCATTTCTATTCTATCCGCTATTACTATACGGATCACCATTTCTATTCTATCCTCTATTACTATACGGATCACCATTTCTATTCCATCCTCTATTACTCTGTGGATCACCATTTCTATTCTATCCTCTATTACTATACGGATCACCATTTCTATTCTATCCTCTATTATTTTACGGATCACCATTTCTATTCTATCCTCTATTATTATACAGGTCACCATTTCTATTATATTCTCTATTACTATAGAGATCACCATTTCTATTCTATCCTCTATTAGATACGGATCACCATTTCTAGTCTATCCTCTATTACTATACGGATCACCATTTCTATTCTATCCTCTATTACTATACGGATCACCATTTCTATTCTATCCTCCATTACTATACGGATCACCATTTCTATTCTATCCTCTATTAATATACGGATCACCATTTCTATTCTATCCTCTATTACTATACGGATCACCATTTCTAGTCTATCCTCTATTACTATACGGATCACCATTTCTATTCTATCCTCTATTACTCTACGGATCATCATTTCTATTCTATCCTCTATTACTATACGGATCACCATTTCTATTCTATCCTCTATTACTATAAGGATCACCATTTCTATTCTATCCGCTATTACTATACGGATCACCATTTCTATTTTATCCTCTATTACTATACGGATCACCATTTCTATCATATCCTATATTACTATACGGATCACCATTTCTATTATATCCTATATTACTATGAGGATCACCATTTCTATTTTATCCTCTATTACTATACGGATCACCATTTCTATCATATCCTATATTACTATACGGATCACCATTTCTATTCTATCCTCTATTACTATACGGATCACCATTTCTATTCTATCCTCTATTACTATACGGATAACCATTTCTATTATATCCTATATTACTATAAGGATCACCATTTCTATTCTATCCTCTATTACTATACGGATCACCATTTCTATTCTAACCTCTATTACTATACGGATCACCATTTCTATTATATCCTATATTACTATAAGGATCACCATTTCTATTCTATCCTCTATTACTATACGGATCACCATTTCTATTATATCCTATATTACTATACGGATCACCATTTCTATTCTATCCTCTATTACTATACGGATCACCATTTCTATTCTATCCTCTATTACTATACGGATCACCATTTCTATTCTATCCTTTATTATTATATGGATCACCATTTCTATTCTATCCTCTATTACTATACGGATCACCATTTCTATTCTATCCTTTATTATTATATGGATCACCATTTCTATTCTATCCTCTATTACTATACGGATCACCATTTCTATTATATCCTATATTACTATAAGGATCACCATTTCTATTCTATCCTCTATTACTATACGGATCACCATTTCTATTATATCCTATATTACTATACGGATCACCATTTCTATTCTATCCTCTATTACTATACGGATCACCATTTCTATTCTATCCTCTATTACTATACGGATCACCATTTCTATTCTATCCTTTATTATTATATGGATCACCATTTCTATTCTATCCTCTATTACTATACGGATCACCATTTCTATTCTATCCTCTATTACTATACGGATCACCATTTCTATTTTATCCTTTATTATTATATGGATCACCATTTCTATTCTATCCTCTATTACTATGCGGACCACCATTTCTATTCTATCCTCTATTACTATACGGATCACCATTTCTATTCTATCCTCTATTACTATACGGATCACCATTTCTATTATATCCTCTATTACTATACGGATCACCATTTCTATTATATCCTATATTACTATACGGATCACCATATCTATTCTATCCTATATTACTATACGGATCACCATTTCTATTCTATCCTCTTTTACTATACGGATCACCATTTCTATTATATCCTATATTACTATAAGGATCACCATTTCTATTCTATCCTCTATTACTATACGGATCACCATTCTATTATATCCTATATTACTATACGGATCACCATTTCTATTCTATCCTCTATTACTATACGGATCACCATTTCTATTCTATCCTATATGACTATAAGGATCACCATTTCTATTCTATCATCTATTACAATACAGATCACCATTTCTGTTCTATCCTCTATTACTATACGGATCACCATTTTTATTCTATCCTCTATTACTATAAGGATCACCATTTCTATTATATCCTATATTACTATACGGATCACCATTTCTATTCTATCCACTATTACTATACGGATCACCATTTCTATTCTATCCTCTATTAATATACGGATCACCATTTCTATTCTATCCTATATGACTATAAGGATCATCATTTCTATTCTATCCTCCATTACTATACGGATCACCATTTCTATTATATCCTATATTACTATACGGATCACCATTTCTATTCTATCCTCTATTACTATACGGATCACCATTTCTATTATATCCTATATTACTATACGGATCACCATTTCTATTCTATCCTCTATTAATATACGGATCACCATTTCTATTCTATCCTATATTACTATACGGATCACCATTTCTATTCTATCCTCTATTACTATAAGGATCACCATTTCTATTATATCCTATATTACTATACGGATCACCATTTCTATTATATCCTATATTACTATACGGATCACCATTTCTATTCTATCCTATATGACTATAAGGATCATCATTTCTATTCTATCCTCTATTACTATACGGATCACCATTTCTATTATATCCTATATTACTATACGGATCACCATTTCTATTCTATCCTCTATTACTATACGGATCACCATTTCTATTATATCCTATATTACTATACGGATCACCATTTCTATTCTATCCTCTATTAATATACGGATCACCATTTCTATTCTATCCTATATTACTATACGGATCACCATTTCTATTATATCCTATATTACTATACGGATCACCATTTCTATTCTATCCTCTATTACTATACGGATCACCATTTCTATTATATCCTATATTACTATACGGATCACCATTTCTATTCTATCCTCTATTAATATACGGATCACCATTTCTATTCTATCCTATATTACTATACGGATCACCATTTCTATTATATCCTATATTACTATAAGGATCACCATTTCTATTCTATCCTCTATTACTATACGGATCACCATTTCTATTATATCCTATATTACTATACGGATCATCATTTCTGTTCTATCCTCTATTACTATACGGATCACCATTTCTATTCTATCCTCTATTACTATACGGATCACCATTTCTATTCTATCCTTTATTATTATATGGATCACCATTTCTATTCTATCCTCTATTACTATACGGATCACCATTTCTATTCTATCCCCTATTACTATACGGATCACCATTTCTATTCTATCCTCTATTACTATACGGATCACCATTTCTATTATATCCTATATTACTATAAGGATCACCATTTCTATTCTATCCTCTATTACTATACGGATCACCATTTCTATTATATCCTATATTACTATACGGATCACCATTTCTATTCTATCCTCTATTACTATACGGATCACCATTTCTATTCTATCCTCTATTACTATACGGATCACCATTTCTATTCTATCCTTTATTATTATATGGATCACCATTTCTATTCTATCCTCTATTACTATACGGACCACCATTTCTATTCTATCCTCTATTACTATACGGATCACCATTTCTATTCTATCCTCTATTACTATACGGATCACCATTTCTATTATATCCTATATTACTATACGGATCACCATTTCTATTATATCCTATATTACTATACGGATCACCATATCTATTCTATCCTATATTACTATACGGATCACCATTTCTATTCTATCCTCTTTTACTATACGGATCACCATTTCTATTATATCCTATATTACTATAAGGATCACCATTTCTATTCTATCCTCTATTACTATACGGATCACCATTTCCATTCTATCCTCTATTACTATACGGATCACCATTTCTATTCTATCCTTTATTATTATACGGATCACCATTTCTATTCTATCCTTTATTATTATATGGATCACCATTTCTATTCTATCCTCTATTACTATACGGATCACCATTTCTATTATATCCTATATTACTATAAGGATCACCATTTCTATTCTATCCTCTATTACTATACGGATCACCATTTCTATTATATCCTATATTACTATACGGATCACCATTTCTATTCTATCCTCTATTACTATACGGATCACCATTTCTATTCTATCCTCTATTACTATACGGATCACCATTTCTATTATATCCTATATTACTATACGGATCACCATTTCTATTATATCCTATATTACTATACGGATCACCATATCTATTCTATCCTATATTACTATACGTATCACCATTTCTATTCTATCCTCTTTTACTATACGGATCACCATTTCTATTATATCCTATATTACTATAAGGATCACCATTTCTATTCTATCCTCTATTACTATACGGATCACCATTTCTATTATATCCTATATTACTATACGGATCACCATTTCTATTCTATCCTCTATTACTATACGGATCACCATTTCTATTCTATCCTCTATTACTATACGGATCACCATTTCTATTCTATCCTTTATTATTATATGGATCACCATTTCTATTCTATCCTCTATTACTATACGGATCACCATTTCTATTCTATCCTTTATTATTATATGGATCACCATTTCTATTCTATCCTCTATTACTATACGGATCACCATTTCTATTATATCCTATATTACTATAAGGATCACCATTTCTATTCTATCCTCTATTACTATACGGATCACCATTTCTATTATATCCTATATTACTATACGGATCACCATTTCTATTCTATCCTCTATTACTATACGGATCACCATTTCTATTCTATCCTCTATTACTATACGGATCACCATTTCTATTCTATCCTTTATTATTATATGGATCACCATTTCTATTCTATCCTCTATTACTATACGGATCACCATTTCTATTCTATCCTCTATTACTATACGGATCACCATTTCTATTTTATCCTTTATTATTATATGGATCACCATTTCTATTCTATCCTCTATTACTATGCGGACCACCATTTCTATTCTATCCTCTATTACTATACGGATCACCATTTCTATTCTATCCTCTATTACTATACGGATCACCATTTCTATTATATCCTCTATTACTATACGGATCACCATTTCTATTATATCCTATATTACTATACGGATCACCATATCTATTCTATCCTATATTACTATACGGATCACCATTTCTATTCTATCCTCTTTTACTATACGGATCACCATTTCTATTATATCCTATATTACTATAAGGATCACCATTTCTATTCTATCCTCTATTACTATACGGATCACCATTCTATTATATCCTATATTACTATACGGATCACCATTTCTATTCTATCCTCTATTACTATACGGATCACCATTTCTATTCTATCCTATATGACTATAAGGATCACCATTTCTATTCTATCATCTATTACAATACAGATAACCATTTCTGTTCTATCCTCTATTACTATACGGATCACCATTTTTATTCTATCCTCTATTACTATAAGGATCACCATTTCTATTATATCCTATATTACTATACGGATCACCATTTCTATTCTATCCACTATTACTATACGGATCACCATTTCTATTCTATCCTCTATTAATATACGGATCACCATTTCTATTCTATCCTATATGACTATAAGGATCATCATTTCTATTCTATCCTCTATTACTATACGGATCACCATTTCTATTATATCCTATATTACTATACGGATCACCATTTCTATTCTATCCTCTATTACTATACGGATCACCATTTCTATTCTATCCTATATGACTATAAGGATCACCATTTCTATTCTATCATCTATTACAATACAGATCACCATTTCTGTTCTATCCTCTATTACTATACGGATCACCATTTTTATTCTATCCTCTATTACTATAAGGATCACCATTTCTATTATATCCTATATTACTATACGGATCACCATTTCTATTCTATCCACTATTACTATACGGATCACCATTTCTATTCTATCCTCTATTAATATACGGATCACCATTTCTATTCTATCCTATATGACTATAAGGATCATCATTTCTATTCTATCCTCTATTACTATACGGATCACCATTTCTATTATATCCTATATTACTATACGGATCACCATTTCTATTCTATCCTCTATTACTATACGGATCACCATTTCTATTATATCCTATATTACTATACGGATCACCATTTCTATTCTATCCTCTATTAATATACGGATCACCATTTCTATTCTATCCTATATTACTATACGGATCACCATTTCTATTCTATCCTCTATTACTATAAGGATCACCATTTCTATTATATCCTATATTACTATACGGATCACCATTTCTATTATATCCTATATTACTATACGGATCACCATTTCTATTCTATCCTATATGACTATAAGGATCATCATTTCTATTCTATCCTCTATTACTATACGGATCACCATTTCTATTATATCCTATATTACTATACGGATCACCATTTCTATTCTATCCTCTATTACTATACGGATCACCATTTCTATTATATCCTATATTACTATACGGATCACCATTTCTATTCTATCCTCTATTAATATACGGATCACCATTTCTATTCTATCCTATATTACTATACGGATCACCATTTCTATTATATCCTATATTACTATAAAGATCACCATTTCTATTCTATCCTCTATTACTATACGGATCACCATTTCTATTATATCCTATATTACTATACGGATCATCATTTCTGTTCTATCCTCTATTACTATACGGATCACCATTTCTATTCTATCCTCTATTACTATACGGATCACCATTTCTATTCTATCCTTTATTATTATATGGATCACCATTTCTATTCTATCCTCTATTACTATACGGATCACCATTTCTATTCTATCCCCTATTACTATACGGATCACCATTTCTATTCTATCCTCTATTACTATACGGATCACCATTTCTATTATATCCTATATTACTATAAGGATCACCATTTCTATTCTATCCTCTATTACTATACGGATCACCATTTCTATTATATCCTATATTACTATACGGATCACCATTTCTATTCTATCCTCTATTACTATACGGATCACCATTTCTATTCTATCCTCTATTACTATACGGATCACCATTTCTATTCTATCCTTTATTATTATATGGATCACCATTTCTATTCTATCCTCTATTACTATACGGACCACCATTTCTATTCTATCCTCTATTACTATACGGATCACCATTTCTATTCTATCCTCTATTACTATACGGATCACCATTTCTATTATATCCTATATTACTATACGGATCACCATTTCTATTATATCCTATATTACTATACGGATCACCATATCTATTCTATCCTATATTACTATACGGATCACCATTTCTATTCTATCCTCTTTTACTATACGGATCACCATTTCTATTATATCCTATATTACTATAAGGATCACCATTTCTATTCTATCCTCTATTACTATACGGATCACCATTTCCATTCTATCCTCTATTACTATACGGATCACCATTTCTATTCTATCCTTTATTATTATACGGATCACCATTTCTATTCTATCCTTTATTATTATATGGATCACCATTTCTATTCTATCCTCTATTACTATACGGATCACCATTTCTATTATATCCTATATTACTATAAGGATCACCATTTCTATTCTATAATCTATTACAATACAGATCACCATTTCTATTCTATCCTCTATTACTATACGGATCACCATTTCTATTCTATCCTCTATTACTATACGGATCACCATTTCTATTCTATCCTCTATTACTATACGGACCACCATTTCTATTATATCCTATATTACTATAAGGATCACCATTTCTATTCTATCCTCTATTACTATACGGATCACCATTTCTATTATATCCTATATTACTATACGGATCACCATTTCTATTCTATCCTCTATTACTATACGGATCACCATTTCTATTCTATCCTCTATTACTATACGGATCACCATTTCTATTCTATCCTTTATTATTATATGGATCACCATTTCTATTCTATCCTATATTACTATAAGGATCACCATTTCTATTCTATCCTCTATTACTATACGGATCACCATTTCTATTCTATCCTCTATTACTATAAGGATCACCATTTCTATTCTATCCTATATTACTATACGGATCACCATTTCTATTCTATCCTCTATTACTATACGGATCACCATTTCTATTCTATCCTATATGACTATAAGGATCACCATTTCTATTCTATCATCTATTACAATACAGATCACCATTTCTATTCTATCCTCTATTACTATACGGATCACCATTTCTATTATATCCTATATTACTATAAGGATCACCATTTCTATTCTATCCTCTATTACTATACGGATCACCATTTCTATTATATCCTATATTACTATACGGATCACCATTTCTATTCTATCCTCTATTACTATACGGATCACCATTTCTATTCTATCCTCTATTACTATACGGATCACCATTTCTATTCTATCCTCTATTACTATACGGATCACCATTTCTATTCTATCCTCTATTACTATACGGATCACCATTTCTATTCTATCCTTTATTATTATATGGATCACCATTTCTATTATATCCTATATCACTATAAGGATCACCATTTCTATTCTATCATCTATTACAATACAGATCACCATTTCTATTCTATCCTCTATTACTATACGGATCACCATTTCTATTCTATCCTCTATTACTATACGGATCACCATTTCTATTCTATCCTCTATTACTATACGGATCACCATTTCTATTATATCCTATATTACTATAAGGATCACCATTTCTATTCTATCCTCTATTACTATACGGATCACCATTTCTATTATATCCTATATTACTATACGGATCACCATTTCTATTCTATCCTCTATTACTATACGGATCACCATTTCTATTCTATCCTCTATTACTATACGGATCACCATTTCTATTCTATCCTATATTACTATAAGGATCACCATTTCTATTCTATCCTCTATTACTATACGGATCACCATTTCTATTCTATCCTCTATTACTATACGGATCACCATTTCTATTCTATCCTCTATTACTATACGGATCACCATTTCTATTCTATCCTATATTACTATAAGGATCACCATTTCTATTCTATCCTCTATTACTATACGGATCACCATTTCTATTATATCCTATATTACTATACGGATCACCATTTCTATTCTATCCTCTATTACTATACGGATCACCATTTCTATTCTATCCTCTATTACTATACGGATCACCATTTCTATTCTATCCTTTATTATTATATGGATCACCATTTCTATTCTATCCTATATTACTATAAGGATCACCATTTCTATTCTATCCTCTATTACTATACGGATCACCATTTCTATTCTATCCTCTATTACTATACGGATCACCATTTCTATTCTATCCTCTATTACTATACGGATCACCATTTCTATTCTATCCTATATTACTATAAGGATCACCATTTCTATTCTATCCTCTATTACTATACGGATCACCATTTCTATTCTATCCTCTATTACTATACGGATCACCATTTCTATTCTATCCTCTATTACTATACGGATCACCATTTCTATTATATCCTATATTACTATAAGGATCACCATTTCTATTCTATCCTCTATTACTATACGGATCACCATTTCTATTATATCCTATATTACTATACGGATCACCATTTCTATTCTATCCTCTATTACTATACGGATCACCATTTCTATTCTATCCTCTATTACTATACGGATCACCATTTCTATTCTATCCTTTATTATTATATGGATCACCATTTCTATTCTATCCTATATTACTATAAGGATCACCATTTCTATTCTATCCTCTATTACTATACGGATCACCATTTCTATTCTATCCTCTATTACTATACGGATCACCATTTCTATTCTATCCTCTATTACTATACGGATCACCATTTCTATTCTATCCTATATTACTATAAGGATCACCATTTCTATTCTATCCTCTATTACTATACGGATCACCATTTCTATTCTATCCTCTATTACTATACGGATCACCATTTCTATTCTATCCTCTATTACTATACGGATCACCATTTCTATTATATCCTATATTACTATAAGGATCACCATTTCTATTCTATCCTCTATTACTATACGGATCACCATTTCTATTATATCCTATATTACTATACGGATCACCATTTCTATTCTATCCTCTATTACTATACGGATCACCATTTCTATTCTATCCTCTATTACTATACGGATCACCATTTCTATTCTATCCTTTATTAATATATGGATCACCATTTCTATTATATCCTATATTACTATAAGGATCACCATTTCTATTCTATCCTCTATTACTATACGGATCACCATTTCTATTCTATCCTCTATTACTATACGGATCACCATTTCTATTCTATCCTGTATTACTATACGGATCACCATTTCTATTCTATCCTATATTACTATAAGGATCACCATTTCTATTCTATCCTCTATTACTATACGGATCACCATTTCTATTCTATCCTCTATTACTATACGGATCACCATTTCTATTCTATCCTCTATTACTATACGGATCACCATTTCTATTCTATCCTATATTACTATAAGGATCACCATTTCTATTCTATCCTCTATTACTATACGGATCACCATTTCTATTATATCCTATATTACTATACGGATCACCATTTCTATTCTATCCTCTATTACTATACGGATCACCATTTCTATTCTATCCTCTATTACTATACGGATCACCATTTCTATTCTATCCTTTATTATTATATGGATCACCATTTCTATTCTATCCTATATTACTATAAGGATCACCATTTCTATTCTATCCTCTATTACTATACGGATCACCATTTCTATTCTATCCTCTATTACTATACGGATCACCATTTCTATTCTATCCTCTATTACTATACGGATCACCATTTCTATTCTATCCTATATTACTATAAGGATCACCATTTCTATTCTATCCTCTATTACTATACGGATCACCATTTCTATTCTATCCTCTATTACTATACGGATCACCATTTCTATTCTATCCTCTATTACTATACGGATCACCATTTCTATTATATCCTATATTACTATAAGGATCACCATTTCTATTCTATCCTCTATTACTATACGGATCACCATTTCTATTATATCCTATATTACTATACGGATCACCATTTCTATTCTATCCTCTATTACTATACGGATCACCATTTCTATTCTATCCTCTATTACTATACGGATCACCATTTCTATTCTATCCTTTATTATTATATGGATCACCATTTCTATTCTATCCTATATTACTATAAGGATCACCATTTCTATTCTATCCTCTATTACTATACGGATCACCATTTCTATTCTATCCTCTATTACTATACGGATCACCATTTCTATTCTATCCTCTATTACTATACGGATCACCATTTCTATTCTATCCTATATTACTATAAGGATCACCATTTCTATTCTATCCTCTATTACTATACGGATCACCATTTCTATTCTATCCTCTATTACTATACGGATCACCATTTCTATTCTATCCTCTATTACTATACGGATCACCATTTCTATTATATCCTATATTACTATAAGGATCACCATTTCTATTCTATCCTCTATTACTATACGGATCACCATTTCTATTATATCCTATATTACTATTCGGATCACCATTTTTATTCTATCCTCTATTACTATACGGATCACCATTTCTAATCAATCCTCTATTACTATACGGATCACCATTTCTATTCTATCCTTTATTATTATATGGATCACCATTTCTATTATATCCTATATTACTATACGGATCACCATTTCTATTCTATCCTCTATTACTATACGGATCACCATTTCTATTCTATCCTCTATTACTATACGGATCACCATTTCTATTCTATCCTCTATTACTATAAGGATCACCATTTCTATTCTATCCTATATTACTATACGGATCACCATTTCTATTCTATCCTCTATTACTATACGTATCACCATTTCTATTCTATCCTTTATTACTATACGGGTCACCATTTCTATTCTATCCTCTATTACTATACGGATCACCATTTCTATTCTATCCTCTATTACTATACGGATCACCATTTCTATTATATCCTATATTACTATAAGGATCACCATTTCTATTCTATCCTCTATTACTATACGGTTCACCATTTCTATTCTATCCTCTATTACTATACGGATCACCATTTCTATTCTATCCTCTATTACTATACGGATCACCATTTCTATTCTATCCTTTATTATTATATGGATCACCATTTCTATTCTATCCTATATTACTATAAGGATCACCATTTCTATTCTATCCTCTATTACTATACGGATCACCATTTCTATTCTATCCTCTATTAGTATACGGATCACCATTTCTATTCTATCCTCTATTACTATACGGATCACCATTTCTATTCTATCCTCTATTACTATACGGATCACCATTTCTATTATATCCTATATTACTATAAGGATCACCATTTCTATTCTATCCTTTATTATTATATGGATCACCATTTCTATTATATCCTATATTACTATACGGATCACCATTTCTATTCTATCCTCTATTACTATACGGATCACCATTTCTATTCTATCCTCTATTACTATACGGATCACCATTTCTATTATATCCTATATTACTATAAGGATCACCATTTCTATTCTATCCTCTATTACTATACGGATCACCATTTCTATTATATCCTATATTACTATAAGGATCACCATTTCTATTCTATCCTCTATTACTATACGGATCACTATTTCTATTATATCCTATATTACTATACGGTTCACCATTTCTATTCTATCCTCTATTACTATACGGATCACCATTTCTATTCTATCCTCTATTACTATACGGATCACCATTTCTATTCTATCCTTTATTATTATATGGATCACCATTTCTATTCTATCCTCTATTACTATACGGATCACCATTTCTATTCTATCCTCTATTACTATACGGATCACCATTTCTATTCTATCCTCTATTACTATACGGATCACCATTTCTATTATATCCTATATTACTATAAGGATCACCATTTCTATTCTATCCTCTATTACTATACGGATCACCATTTCTATTATATCCTATATTACTATACGGATCACCATTTCTATTCTATCCTCTATTACTATACGGATCACCATTTCTATTCTATCCTCTATTACTATACGGATCACCATTTCTATTCTATCCTTTATTATTATATGGATCACCATTTCTATTCTATCCTATATTACTATAAGGATCACCATTTCTATTCTATCCTCTATTACTATACGGATCACCATTTCTATTCTATCCTATATTACTATACGGATCACCATTTCTATTCTATCCTCTATTACTATACGGATCACCATTTCTATTATATCCTATATTACTATACGGATCACCATTTCTATTCTATCCTCTATTACTATACGGATCACCATTTCTATTATATCCTATATTACTATACGGATCACCATTTCTATTCTATCCTCTATTACTATATGGATCACCATTTCTATTCTATCCTCTATTACTATACGGATCACCATTTCTATTATATCCTATATTACTATAAGGATCACCATTTCTACTATATCCTATATTACTATATGGATCACCATTTCTATTCTATCCTATATTACTATATGGATCACCATTTCTATTCTATCCTATATTACTATAAGGATCACCATTTCTATTCTATCCTCTATTACTATACGGATCACCATTTCTATTATATCCTATATTACTATAAGGATCACCATTTCTATTATATCCTATATTACTATATGGATCACCATTTCTATTCTATCCTATATTACTATATGGATCACCATTTCTATTCTATCCTATATTACTATAAGGATCACCATTTCTATTCTATCCTCTATTACTATACGGATCACCATTTCTATTATATCCTATATTACTATAAGGATCACCATTTCTATTATATCCTATATTACTATATGGATCACCATTTCTATTCTATCCTATATTACTATAAGGATCACCATTTCTATTCTATCCTCTATTACTATACGGATCACCATTTCTATTCTATCCTCTATTACTATACGGATCACCATTTCTATTATATCCTATATTACTATAAGGATCACCATTTCTATTATATCCTATATTACTATATGGATCACCATTTCTATTCTATCCTCTATTACTATACGGATCACCATTTCTATTATATCCTATATTACTATAAGGATCACCATTTCTATTATATCCTATATTACTATACGGATCAACATTTCTATTATATCCTATATTACTATACGGATCACCATTTCTATTCTATCCTCTATTACTATACGGATCACCATTTCTATTCTATCCTCTATTACTATACGGATCACCATTTCTATTATATCCTATATTACTATAAGGATCACCATTTCTATTATATCCTATATTACTATATGGATCACCATTTCTATTCTATCCTATATTACTATACGGATCACCATTTCTATTATATCCTATATTACTATAAGGATCACCATTTCTATTCTATCCTCTATTACTATACGGATCACCATTTCTATTATATCCTATATTACTATAAGGATCACCATTTCTATTATATCCTATATTACTATACGGATCACCATTTCTATTCTATCCTCTATTACTATATGGATCACCATTTCTATTCTATCCTATATTACTATAAGGATCACCATTTCTATTCTATCCTATATTACTATAAGGATCACCATTTCTATTCTATCCTCTATTACTATACGGATCACCATTTCTATTCTATCCTCTATTACTATACGGATCACCATTTCTATTATATCCTATATTACTATAAGGATCACCATTTCTATTCTATCCTCTATTACTATATGGATCACCATTTCTATTCTATCCTCTATTACTATACGGATCACCATTTCTATTATATCCTATATTACTATAAGGATCACCATTTCTATTATATCCTATATTACTATATGGATCACCATTTCTATTCTATCCTATATTACTATAAGGATCACCATTTCTATTCTATCCTCTATTACTATACGGATCACCATTTCTATTCTATCCTCTATTACTATACGGATCACCATTTCTATTATATCCTATATTACTATAAGGATCACCATTTCTATTATATCCTATATTAATATATGGATCACCATTTCTATTCTATCCTCTATTACTATACGGATCACCATTTCTATTATATCCTATATTACTATAAGGATCACCATTTCTATTCTATCCTCTATTACTATACGGATCACCATTTCTATTATATCCTATATTACTATACGGATCACCATTTCTATTCTATCCTCTATTACTATACGGATCACCATTTCTATTCTATCCTCTATTACTATACGGATCACCATTTCTATTATATCCTATATTACTATAAGGATCACCATTTCTATTATATCCTATATTACTATATGGATCACCATTTCTATTCTATCCTCTATTACTATACAGATCACCATTTCTATTCTATCCTCTACTACTATACGGATCACCATTTCTATTCTATCCTCTATTACTATACGGATCACCATTTCTATTCTATCCTCTATTACTATACGGATCACCATTTCTATTCTATCCTCTATTACTATACGGATCACCATTTCTATTCTATCCTCTATTACTATACGGATCACCATTTCTATTATATCCTATATTACTATATGGATCACCATTTCTATTCTATCCTATATTACTATAAGGATCACCATTTCTATTCTATCCTCTATTACTATACGGATCACCATTTCTATTATATCCTATATTACTATACGGATCACCATTTCTATTCTATCCTCTATTACTATACGGATCACCATTTCTATTCTATCCTCTATTACTATACGGATCACCATTTCTATTATATCCTATATTACTATAAGGATCACCATTTCTATTATATCCTATATTACTATATGGATCACCATTTCTATTCTATCCTCTATTACTATACAGATCACCATTTCTATTCTATCCTCTACTACTATACGGATCACCATTTCTATTCTATCCTCTATTACTATACGGATCACCATTTCTATTCTATCCTCTATTACTATACGGATCAACATTTCTATTCTATCCTCTATTACTATACGGATCACCATTTCTATTCTATCCTCTATTACTATACGGATCACCATTTCTATTATATCCTATATTACTATATGGATCACCATTTCTATTCTATCCTATATTACTATAAGGATCACCATTTCTATTCTATCCTCTATTACTATACGGATCACCATTTCTATTATATCCTATATTACTATAAGGATCACCATTTCTATTCTATCCTCTATTACTATACGGATCACCATTTCTATTCTATCCTCTATTACTATACGGATCACCATTTCTATTCTATCCTCTATTACTATACGGATCACCATTTCTATTATATCCTATATTACTATATGGATCACCATTTCTATTATATCCTATATTACTATAAGGATCACCATTTCTATTCTATCCTCTATTACTATACGGATCACCATTTCTATTCTATCCTCTATTACTATACGGATCACCATTTCTATTCTATCCTCTATTACTATACGGATCACCATTTCTATTCTATCCTCTATTACTATACGGATCACCATTTCTATTATATCCTATATTACTATATGGATCACCATTTCTATTCTATCCTATATTACTATAAGGATCACCATTTCTATTCTATCCTCTATTACTATACGGATCACCATTTCTATTATATCCTATATTACTATACGGATCACCATTTCTATTCTATCCTCTATTACTATACGGATCACCATTTCTATTCTATCCTCTATTACTATACGGATCACCATTTCTATTCTATCCTCTATTACTATACGGATCACCATTTCTATTCTATCCTCTATTACTATACGGATCACCATTTCTATTATATCCTATATTACTATACGGATCACCATTTCTATTATATCCTATATTACTATAAGGATCACCATTTCTATTCTATCCTCTATTACTATACGGATCACCATTTCTATTATATCCTATATTACTATACGGATCACCATTTCTATTCTATCCTCTATTACTATACGGATCACCATTTCTATTCTATCCTCTATTACTATACGGATCACCATTTCTATTATATCCTATATTACTATAAGGATCACCATTTCTATTATATCCTATATTACTATATGGATCACCATTTCTATTCTATCCTCTATTACTATACAGATCACCATTTCTATTCTATCCTCTACTACTATACGGATCACCATTTCTATTCTATCCTCTATTACTATACGGATCACCATTTCTATTCTATCCTCTATTACTATACGGATCACCATTTCTATTCTATCCTCTATTACTATACGGATCACCATTTCTATTCTATCCTCTATTACTATACGGATCACCATTTCTATTCTATCCTCTATTACTATATGGATCACCATTTCTATTCTATCCTATATTACTATAAGGATCACCATTTCTATTCTATCCTCTATTACTATACGGATCACCATTTCTATTATATCCTATATTACTATAAGGATCACCATTTCTATTATATCCTATATTACTATATGGATCACCATTTCTATTCTATCCTATATTACTATATGGATCACCATTTCTATTCTATCCTATATTACTATAAGGATCACCATTTCTATTCTATCCTCTATTACTATACGGATCACCATTTCTATTATATCCTATATTACTATAAGGATCACCATTTCTATTATATCCTATATTACTATATGGATCACCATTTCTATTCTATCCTATATTACTATAAGGATCACCATTTCTATTCTATCCTCTATTACTATACGGATCACCATTTCTATTCTATCCTCTATTACTATACGGATCACCATTTCTATTATATCCTATATTACTATAAGGATCACCATTTCTATTATATCCTATATTACTATATGGATCACCATTTCTATTCTATCCTCTATTACTATACGGATCACCATTTCTATTATATCCTATATTACTATAAGGATCACCATTTCTATTATATCCTATATTACTATACGGATCACCATTTCTATTATATCCTATATTACTATACGGATCACCATTTCTATTCTATCCTCTATTACTATATGGATCACCATTTCTATTCTATCCTCTATTACTATACGGATCACCATTTCTATTATATCCTATATTACTATAAGGATCACCATTTCTATTATATCCTATATTACTATATGGATCACCATTTCTATTCTATCCTATATTACTATATGGATCACCATTTCTATTCTATCCTCTATTACTATACGGATCACCATTTCTATTCTATCCTCTATTACTATACGGATCACCATTTCTATTCTATCCTCTATTACTATATGGATCACCATTTCTATTATATCCTATATTACTATACGGATCACCATTTCTATTCTATCCTCTATTACTATATGGATCACCATTTCTATTATATCCTATATTACTATACGGATCACCATTTCTATTCTATCCTCTATTACTATATGGATCACCATTTCTATTCTATCCTCTATTACTATACGGATCACCATTTCTATTATATCCTATATTACTATAAGGATCACCATTTCTATTATATCCTATATTACTATATGGATCACCATTTCTATTCTATCCTCTATTACTATACGGATCACCATTTCTATTCTATCCTTTATAACTATACGGATCACCATTTCTATTCTATCCTCTATTACTATACGGATCACCATTTCTATTATATCCTATATTACTATAAGGATCACCATTTCTATTATATCCTATATTACTATATGGATCACCATTTCTATTCTATCCTATATTACTATAAGGATCACCATTTCTATTCTATCCTCTATTACTATACGGATCACCATTTCTATTCTATCCTCTATTACTATACGGATCACCATTTCTATTATATCCTATATTACTATAAGGATCACCATTTCTATTATATCCTATATTACTATATGGATCACCATTTCTATTCTATCCTCTATTACTATACGGATCACCATTTCTATTATATCCTATATTACTATAAGGATCACCATTTCTATTATATCCTATATTACTATACGGATCACCATTTCTATTATATCCTATATTACTATACGGATCACCATTTCTATTCTATCCTCTATTACTATATGGATCACCATTTCTATTCTATCCTCTATTACTATACGGATCACCATTTCTATTATATCCTATATTACTATAAGGATCACCATTTCTATTATATCCTATATTACTATATCGATCACCATTTCTATTCTATCCTATATTACTATATGGATCACCATTTCTATTCTATCCTCTATTACTATACGGATCACCATTTCTATTCTATCCTCTATTACTATACGGATCACCATTTCTATTCTATCCTCTATTACTATATGGATCACCATTTCTATTATATCCTATATTACTATACGGATCACCATTTCTATTCTATCCTCTATTACTATATGGATCACCATTTCTATTATATCCTATATTACTATACGGATCACCATTTCTATTCTATCCTCTATTACTATATGGATCACCATTTCTATTCTATCCTCTATTACTATACGGATCACCATTTCTATTATATCCTATATTACTATAAGGATCACCATTTCTATTATATCCTATATTACTATATGGATCACCATTTCTATTCTATCCTCTATTACTATACGGATCACCATTTCTATTCTATCCTTTATAACTATACGGATCACCATTTCTATTCTATCCTCTATTACTATACGGATCACCATTTCTATTCTATCCTCTATTACTATACGGATCACCATTTCTATTATATCCTATATTACTATACGGATCACCATTTCTATTCTATCCTCTATTACTATACGGATCACCATTTCTATTCTATCCTCTATTACTATACGGATCACCATTTCTATTCTATCCTCTATTACTATACGGATCACCATTTCTATTCTATCCTCTATTACTATACTGATCACCATTTCTATTATATCCTCTATTACTATACGGATCACCATTTCTATTATATCCTCTATTACTATACGGATCACCATTTCTATTCTATCCTCTATTACTATACGGATCACCATTTCTATTCTATCCTCTATTACTATACGGATCACCATTTCTATTATATCCTCTATTACTATACGGATCACCATTTCTATTCTATCCTCTATTACTATACGGATCACCATTTCTATTCTATCCTCTATTACTATACGGATCACCATTTCTATTATATCCTATATTACTATACGGATCACCATTTCTATTCTATCCTCTATTACTATACGGATCACCATTTCTATTCTATCCTCTATTACTATACGGACCACCATTTCTATTCTATCCTCTAATACTATACGGATCACCATTTCTATTCTATCCTCTATTACTATACGGATCACCATTTCTATTCTATCCTCTATTACTATACGGATCACCATTTCTATTCTATCCTCTATTACTATACGGATCACCATTTCTATTCTATCCTCTATTACTATACGGATCACCATTTCTATTATATCCTATATTACTATACGGATCACCATTTCTATTCTATCCTCTATTACTATACGGATCACCATTTCTATTCTATCCTATATTACTATACGGATCACCATTTCTATTCTATCCTCTATTATTATACGGATCACCATTTCTATTATATCCTATATTACTATACGGATCACCATTTCTATTATATCCTATATTACTATACGGATCACCATTTCTATTATATCCTCTATTACGATACGGATCACCATTTCTATTCTATCCTCTATTACTATACGGATCACCATTTCTATTCTATCCTCTATTACTATACGGATCACCATTTCTATTCTATCCTATATTACTATACGGATCACCATTTCTATTCTATCCTCTATTACTATACAGATCACCATTTCTATTCTATCCTCTATTACTATACGGATCACCATTTCTATTCTAACCTCTATTACTATACGGATCACCATTTCTATTCTATCCTCTATTACTATACGGATCACCATTTCTATTCTATCCTCTATTATTATACGGATCACCATTTCTATTCTATCCTCTATTACTATACGGATCACCATTTCTTTTCTATCCTCTATTACTATACGGATCATCATTTCTATTCTATCCTCTATTACTATACGGATCACCATTTCTATTCTATCCTGTATTACTATACGGATCACCATTTCTATTATATCCTATATTACTATACGGATCACCATTTCTATTCTATCCTCTATTACTATACGGATCACCATTTCTATTCTATCCTGTATTACTATACGGATCACCATTTCTCTTATATCCTCTATTACTATACGGATCACCATTTCTATTCTATCCTCTATTACTATACGGATCACCATTTCTATTATATCCTATATTACTATACGGATCACCATTTCTATTCTATCCTATATTACTATACGGATCACCATTTCTATTCTATCCTCTATTACTATACAGATCACCATTTCTATTCTATCCTCTATTACTATACGGATCACCATTTCTATTCTAACCTCTATTACTATACGGATCACCATTTCTATTCTATCCTCTATTACTATACGGATCACCATTTCTATTCTATCCTCTATTATTATACGGATCACCATTTCTATTCTATCCTCTATTACTATACGGATCACCATTTCTTTTCTATCCTCTATTACTATACGGATCATCATTTCTATTCTATCCTCTATTACTATACGGATCACCATTTCTATTCTATCCTGTATTACTATACGGATCACCATTTCTATTATATCCTCTATTACTATACGGATCACCATTTCTATTCTATCCTCTATTATTATACGGATCACCATTTCTATTCTATCCTGTATTACTATACGGATCACCATTTCTATTCCATCCTCTATTACTATACGGATCACCATTTCTATTCTATCCTCTATTACTATACGGATCACCATTTCTATTCTAACCTCTATTACTATACGGATCACCATTTCTATTCTATCCTCTATTACTATACGGATCACCATTTCTATTCTATCCTCTATTATTATACGGATCACCATTTCTATTCTATCCTGTATTACTATACGGATCACCATTTCTATTCTATCCTCTATTACTATAGGGATCACCATTTCTATTCTATCCTCTATTATTATACGGATCACCATTTCTATTCTATCCTCTATTACTATACGGATCACCATTTCTTTTCTATCCTCTATTACTATACGGATCATCATTTCTATTCTATCCTCTATTACTATACGGATCACCATTTCTATTCTATCCTCTATTATTATACGGATCACCATTTCTATTCTATCCTGTATTACAATACGGATCACCATTTCTATTCCATCCTCTATTACTATACGGATCACCATTTCTATTCTAACCTCTATTACTATACGGATCACCATTTCTATTCTATCCTCTATTACTATACGGATCACCATTTCTATTCTATCCTCTATTATTATACGGATCACCATTTCTATTCTATCCTGTATTACTATACGGATCACCATTTCTATTCTATCCTCTATTACTATACGGATCACCATTTCTATTCTAACCTCTATTACTATACGGATCACCATTTCTATTCTATCCTCTATTACTATACGGATCACCATTTCTATTCTATCCTCTATTATTATACGGATCACCATTTCTATTCTATCCTGTATTACTATACGGATCACCATTTCTATTCTATCCTCTATTACTATAGGGATCACCATTTCTATTCTATCCTCTATTATTATACGGATCACCATTTCTATTCTATCCTGTATTACTATACGGATCACCATTTCTCTTATATCCTCTATTACTATACGGATCATCATTTCTATTCTATCCTGTATTACTATACGGATCACCATTTCTATTCTATACTCTATTACTATACAGATCACCATTTCTATTCTATCCTCTATTACTATACGGATCACCATTTCTATTATATCCTCTATTACTATACGGATCACCATTTCTATTCTATCCTCTATTATTATACGGATCACCATTTCTATTCTATCCTCTATTATTATACGGATCACCATTTCTATTCTATCCTCTATTACTATACGGATCACCATTTCTTTTCTATCCTCTATTACTATACGGATCACCATTTCTATTCTATCCTGTATTACTATACGGATCACCATTTCTATTATATCCTATATTACTATACGGATCACCATTTCTATTCTATCCTCTATTACTATACGGATCACCATTTCTATTCTATCCTGTATTACTATACGGATCACCATTTCTATTCTATCCTCTATTACTATACGGATCACCATTTCTATTCTATCCTCTATTACTATACGGATCACCATTTCTATTCTATCCTCTATTATTATACGGATCACCATTTCTATTCTATCCTGTATTACTATACGGATCACCATTTCTCTTATATCCTCTATTACTATACGGATCACCATTTCTATTCTATCCTCTATTATTATACGGATCACCATTTCTATTCTATCCTCTATTACTATACGGATCATCATTTCTATTCTATCCTCTATTACTATACGGATCACCATTTCTATTCTATACTCTATTACTATACGGATCACCATTTCTCTTATATCCTCTATTACTATACGGATCATCATTTCTATTCTATCCTGTATTACTATACGGATCACCATTTCTATTCTATACTCTATTACTATACAGATCACCATTTCTATTCTATCCTCTATTACTATACGGATCACCATTTCTATTCTATCCTCTATTACTATACGGATCACCATTTCTATTATATCCTCTATTACTATACGGATCACCATTTCTATTCTATCCTCTATTATTATACGGATCACCATTTCTATTCTATCCTCTATTATTATACGGATCACCATTTCTATTCTATCCTCTATTACTATACGGATCACCATTTCTTTTCTATCCTCTATTACTATACGGATCACCATTTCTATTCTATCCTGTATTACTATACGGATCACCATTTCTATTATATCCTATATTACTATACGGATCACCATTTCTATTCTATCCTCTATTACTATACGGATCACCATTTCTATTATATCCTCTATTACTATACGGATCACCATTTCTATTCTATCCTCTATTACTATACGGATCACCATTTCTATTCTATCCTCTATTACTATACGGATCACCATTTCTATTCTATCCTCTATTATTATACGGATCACCATTTCTATTCTATCCTGTATTACTATACGGATCACCATTTCTCTTATATCCTCTATTACTATACGGATCACCATTTCTATTCTATCCTCTATTATTATACGGATCACCATTTCTATTCTATCCTCTATTACTATACGGATCATCATTTCTATTCTATTCTCTATTACTATACGGATCACCATTTCTATTCTATACTCTATTACTATACGGATCACCATTTCTCGTATATCCTCTATTACTATACGGATCATCATTTCTATTCTATCCTGTATTACTATACGGATCACCATTTCTATTCTATACTCTATTACTATACAGATCACCATTTCTATTCTATCCTCTATTACTATACGGATCACCATTTCTATTCTATCCTCTATTATTATACGGATCACCATTTCTATTATATCCTCTATTACTATACGGATCACCATTTCTATTCTATCCTCTATTATTATACGGATCACCATTTCTATTCTATCCTCTATTATTATACGGATCACCATTTCTATTCTATCCTCTATTACTATACGGATCACCATTTCTTTTCTATCCTCTATTACTATACGGATCACCATTTCTATTCTATCCTGTATTACTATACGGATCACCATTTCTATTATATCCTATATTACTATACGGATCACCATTTCTATTCTATCCTCTATTACTATACGGATCACCATTTCTATTCTATCCTGTATTACTATACGGATCACCATTTCTATTCTATCCTCTATTACTATACGGATCACCATTTCTATTCTATCCTCTATTACTATACGGATCACCATTTCTATTCTATCCTCTATTATTATACGGATCACCATTTCTATTCTATCCTGTATTACTATACGGTTCACCATTTCTCTTATATCCTCTATTACTATACGGATCACCATTTCTATTCTATCCTCTATTATTATACGGATCACCATTTCTATTCTATCCTCTATTACTATACGGATCATCATTTCTATTCTATCCTCTATTACTATACGGATCACCATTTCTATTCTATACTCTATTACTATACGGATCACCATTTCTATTCTATCCTCTATTACTATACGGATCACCATTTCTATTCTATCCTGTATTACTATACGGATCACCATTTCTATTCTATCCTCTATTACTATAGGGATCACCATTTCTATTCTATCCTCTATTATTATACGGATCACCATTTCTATTCTATCCTGTATTACTATACGGATCACCATTTCTCTTATATCCTCTATTACTATACGGATCATCATTTCTATTCTATCCTGTATTACTATACGGATCACCATTTCTATTCTATACTCTATTACTATACAGATCACCATTTCTATTCTATCCTCTATTACTATACGGATCACCATTTCTATTCTATCCTCTATTACTATACGGATCACCATTTCTATTATATCCTCTATTACTATACGGATCACCATTTCTATTCTATCCTCTATTATTATACGGATCACCATTTCTATTCTATCCTCTATTATTATACGGATCACCATTTCTATTCTATCCTCTATTACTATACGGATCACCATTTCTTTTCTATCCTCTATTACTATACGGATCACCATTTCTATTCTATCCTGTATTACTACACGGATCACCATTTCTATTATATCCTATATTACTATACGGATCACCATTTCTATTCTATCCTCTATTATTATACGGATCACCATTTCTATTCTATCCTGTATTACTATACGGATCACCATTTCTATTCCATCCTCTATTACTATACGGATCACCATTTCTATTCTATCCTCTATTACTATACGGATCACCATTTCTATTCTAACCTCTATTACTATACGGATCACCATTTCTATTCTATCCTCTATTACTATACGGATCACCATTTCTATTCTATCCTCTATTATTATACGGATCACCATTTCTATTCTATCCTGTATTACTATACGGATCACCATTTCTATTCTATCCTCTATTACTATACGGATCACCATTTCTATTCTATCCTCTATTACTATACGGATCACCATTTCTATTCTATCCTGTATTACTATACGGATCACCATTTCTATTCTATCCTCTATTACTATACGGATCACCATTTCTATTCTATCCTCTATTACTATACGGATCACCATTTCTATTCTAACCTCTATTACTATACGGATCACCATTTCTATTCTATCCTCTATTACTATACGGATCACCATTTCTATTCTATCCTCTATTATTATACGGATCACCATTTCTATTCTATCCTGTATTACTATACGGATCACCATTTCTATTCTATCCTCTATTACTCTACGGATCACCATTTCTATTCTATCCTCTATTACTATACGGATCACCATTTCTATTCTATTCTGTATTACTATACGGATCACCATTTCTATTCTATCCTCTATTACTATACGGATCACCATTTCTATTCTATCCTCTATTACTATACGGATCACCATTTCTATTCTAACCTCTATTACTATACGGATCACCATTTCTATTCTATCCTCTATTACTATACGGATCACCATTTCTATTCTATCCTCTATTATTATACGGATCACCATTTCTATTCTATCCTCTATTACTATACGGATCACCATTTCTATTCTATCCTCTATTACTCTACGGATCACCATTTCTATTCTATCCTCTATTACTATACGGATCACCATTTCTATTCTATCCTGTATTACTATACGGATCACCATTTCTATTCTATCCTCTATTATTATACGGATCACCATTTCTATTCTATCCTCTATTACTATACGGATCACCATTTCTATTCTATCCTCTATTATTATACGGATCACCATTTCTATTCTATCCTCTATTACTATACGGATCACCATTTCTATTCTATCCTCTATTATTATACGGATCACCATTTCTATTCTATCCTCTATTACTATACGGATCACCATTTCTATTCTATCCTCTATTACTCTACGGATCACCATTTCTATTCTATCCTCTATTACTATACGGATCACCATTTCTATTCTATCCTGTATTACTATACGGATCACCATTTCTATTCTATCCTCTATTACTATACGGATCACCATTTCTATTCTATCCTCTATTACTATACGGATCACCATTTCTATTCTATCCTCTATTATTATACGGATCACCATTTCTATTCTATCCTGTATTACTATACGGATCACCATTTCTATTCTATCCTCTATTACTATACGGATCACCATTTCTATTCTAACCTCTATTACTATACGGATCACCATTTCTATTCTATCCTCTATTACTATACGGATCACCATTTCTATTCTATCCTCTATTATTATACGGATCACCATTTCTATTCTATCCTCTATTACTATACGGATCACCATTTCTATTCTATCCTCTATTATTATACGGATCACCATTTCTATTCTATCCTCTATTACTATACGGATCACCATTTCTATTCTATCCTCTATTATTATACGGATCACCATTTCTATTCTATCCTCTATTACTATACGGATCACCATTTCTATTCTATCCTCTATTACTATACGGATCACCATTTCTATTCTATCCTCTATTATTATACGGATCACCATTTCTATTCTATCCTGTATTACTATACGGATCACCATTTCTATTCTATCCTCTATTACTATACGGATCACCATTTCTATTCTATCCTCTATTACTATACGGATCACCATTTCTATTCTATCCTCTATTATTATACGGATCACCATTTCTATTCTATCCTGTATTACTATACGGATCACCATTTCTATTCTATCCTCTATTACTATACGGATCACCATTTCTATTCTAACCTCTATTACTATACGGATCACCATTTCTATTCTATCCTCTATTACTATACGGATCACCATTTCTATTCTATCCTGTATTACTATACGGATCACCATTTCTATTCTATCCTCTATTACTATACGGATCACCATTTCTATTCTATCCTCTATTACTATACGGATCACCATTTCTATTCTATCCTCTATTACTATACGGATCACCATTTCTATTCTATCCTGTATTACTATACGGATCACCATTTCTATTCTATCCTTTATTATTATATGGATCACCATTTCTATTCTATCCTTTATTATTATATGGATCACCATTTCTATTCTATCCTTTATTATTATATGGATCACCATTTCTATTCTATCCTGTATTACTATACGGATCACCATTTCTATTCTATCCTCTATTACTATACGGATCACCATTTCTATTCTATCCTCTATTACTATACGGATCACCATTTCTATTCTATCCTCTATTATTATATGGATCACCATATCTATTCTATCCTCTATTATTATACGGATCACCATTTCTATTCTATCCTTTATTATTATATGGATCACCATTTCTATTCTATCCTTTATTATTATATGGATCACCATTTCTATTCTATCCTTTATTATTATATGGATCACCATTTCTATTCTATCCTTTATTATTATATGGATCACCATATCTATTCTATCCTGTATTACTATACGGATCACCATTTCTATTCTATCCTCTATTACTATACGGATCACCATTTCTATTCTATCCTCTATTACTATACGGATCACCATTTCTATTCTATCCTCTATTATTATATGGATCACCATTTCTATTCTATCCTCTATTATTATACGGATCACCATTTCTATTCTATCCTTTATTATTATATGGATCACCATTTCTATTCTATCCTTTATTATTATATGGATCACCATTTCTATTCTATCCTTTATTATTATATGGATCACCATTTCTATTCTATCCTGTATTACTATACGGATCACCATTTCTATTCTATCCTCTATTACTATACGGATCACCATTTCTATTCTATCCTCTATTACTATACGGATCACCATTTCTATTCTATCCTCTATTATTATATGGATCACCATTTCTATTCTATCCTCTATTATTATACGGATCACCATTTCTATTCTATCCTTTATTATTATATGGATCACCATTTCTATTCTATCCTTTATTATTATATGGATCACCATTTCTATTCTATCCTTTATTATTATATGGATCACCATTTCTATTCTATCCTTTATTATTATATGGATCACCATTTCTATTCTATCCTGTATTACTATACGGATCACCATTTCTATTCTATCCTCTATTACTATACGGATCACCATTTCTATTCTATCCTCTATTACTATACGGATCACCATTTCTATTCTATCCTCTATTACTATACGGATCACCATTTCTATTCTATCCTCTATTATTATACGGATCACCATTTCTATTATATCCTATATTACTATACGGATCACCATTTCTATTCTATCCTCTATTACTATACGGATCACCATTTCTATTCTATCCTCTATTACTATACGGATCACCATTTCTATTCTATCCTCTATTACTATACGGATCACCATTTCTATTCTATCCTCTATTACTATACGGATCACCATTTCTATTCTATCCTCTATTACTATACGGATCACCATTTCTATTATATCCTATATTACTATACGGATCACCATTTCTATTATATCCTATATTACTATACGGATCACCATTTCTATTCTATCCTCTATTACTATACGGATCACCATTTCTATTCTATCCTGTATTACTATACGGATCACCATTTCTATTCTATCCTCTATTACTATACGGATCACCATTTCTATTATATCCTATATTACTATACGGATCACCATTTCTATTCTATCCTCTATTACTATACGGATCACCATTTCTATTCTATCCTCTATTACTATACGGATCACCATTTCTATTCTATCCTCTATTATTATACGGATCACCATTTCTATTCTATCCTCTATTACTATACGGATCACCATTTCTATTCTATCCTCTATTACTATACGGATCACCATTTCTATTCTATCCTCTATTACTATACGGATCACCATTTCTATTCTATCCTCTATTACTATACGGATCACCATTTCTATTCTATCCTCTATTACTATACGGATCACCATTTCTATTCTATCCTGTATTACTATACGGATCACCATTTCTATTCTATCCTCTATTATTATACGGATCACCATTTCTATTCTATCCTCTATTATTATACGGATCACCATTTCTATTCTATCCTCTATTATTATACGGATCACCATTTCTATTCTATCCTATATTACTATACGGATCACCATTTCTATTCTATCCTCTATTACTATACGGATCACCATTTCTATTCTATCCTATATTACTATACGGATCACCATTTCTATTCTATCCTGTATTACTATACGGATCACCATTTCTATTCTATCCTCTATTACTATACGGATCACCATTTCTATTCTATCCTCTATTATTATACGGATCACCATTTCTATTCTATCCTCTATTATTATACGGATCACCATTTCTATTCTATCCTCTATTACTATACGGATCACCATTTCTATTCTATCCTCTATTACTATACGGATCACCATTTCTATTCTATCCTGTATTACTATACGGATCACCATTTCTATTCTATCCTCTATTACTATACGGATCACCATTTCTATTCTATCCTCTATTACTATACGGATCACCATTTCTATTCTATCCTCTATTATTATACGGATCACCATTTCTATTCTATCCTGTATTACTATACGGATCACCATTTCTATTCTATCCTCTATTACTATACGGATCACCATTTCTATTCTAACCTCTATTACTATACGGATCACCATTTCTATTCTATCCTCTATTACTATACGGATCACCATTTCTATTCTATCCTCTATTACTATACGGATCACCATTTCTATTCTAACCTCTATTACTATACGGATCACCATTTCTATTCTATCCTCTATTACTATACGGATCACCATTTCTATTCTATCCTGTATTACTATACGGATCACCATTTCTAGTCTATCTTCTATTACTCTACGGATCACCATTTCTATTCTATCCTCTATTACTATACGGATCACCATTTCTATTCTATCCTGTATTACTATACGGATCACCATTTCTATTCTATCCTCTATTACTATACGGATCACCATTTCTATTCTATCCTCTATTACTATACGGA
Organism: Acanthosepion esculentum; assembly: GCA_964036315.1. Lineage (NCBI taxonomy): Eukaryota > Metazoa > Mollusca > Cephalopoda > Sepiida > Sepiidae > Acanthosepion > Acanthosepion esculentum. The sequence goes on along the minus strand of OZ038502.1, from coordinate 92,234,330 downwards.
TCACCATTTCTATTCTATCCTCTATTACTATACGGATCACCATTTCTATTCTATCCTGTATTACTATACGGATCACCATTTCTAGTCTATCTTCTATTACTCTACGGATCACCATTTCTATTCTATCCTCTATTACTATACGGATCACCATTTCTATTCTATCCTCTATTACTATACGGATCACCATTTCTATTCTATCCTCTATTACTATACGGATCACCATTTCTATTCTATCCTCTATTACTATACGGATCACCATTTCTATTCTATCCTCTATTACTATACGGATCACCATTTCTATTCTAACCTCTATTACTATACGGATCACCATTTCTATTCTATCCTCTATTACTATACGGATCACCATTTCTATTCTAACCTCTATTACTATACGGATCACCATTTCTATTCTAACCTCTATTACTATACGGATCACCATTTCTATTCTATCCTCTATTACTATACGGATCACCATTTCTATTCTATCCTGTATTACTATACGGATCACCATTTCTATTCTATCCTCTATTACTATACGGATCACCATTTCTATTCTAACCTCTATTACTATACGGATCACCATTTCTATTCTATCCTCTATTACTATACGGATCACCATTTCTTTTCTATCCTCTATTATTATACGGATCACCATTTCTATTCTATCCTCTATTACTATACGGATCACCATTTCTTTTCTATCCTCTATTACTATACGGATCATCATTTCTATTCTATCCTGTATTACTATACGGATCACCATTTCTATTCTATCCTCTAATACTATACAGATCACCATTTCTATTCTATCCTCTATTACTATACGGATCACCATTTCTATTATATCCTATATTACTATACGGATCACCATTTCTATTCTATCCTCTATTACTATACAGATCACCATTTCTATTCTATCCTCTATTACTATACGGATCACCATTTCTTTTCTATCCTCTATTACTATACGGATCACCATTTCTATTCTATCCTCTATTATTATACGGATCACCATTTCTATTCTATCCTCTATTACTATACGGATCACCATTTCTTTTCTATCCTCTATTACTATACGGATCATCATTTCTATTCTATCCTCTATTACTATACGGATCACCATTTCTATTCTATCCTGTATTACTATACGGATCACCATTTCTATTCTATCCTCTATTACTATACAGATCACCATTTCTATTCTATCCTCTATTACTATACGGATCACCATTTCTATTCTATCCTCTATTACTATACGGATCACCATTTCTATTCTATCCTCTATTATTATACGGATCACCATTTCTATTCTATCCTCTATTACTATACGGATCACCATTTCTTTTCTATCCTCTATTACTATACAGATCACCATTTCTATTCTATCCTCTACTACTATACGGATCATCATTTCTATTCTATCCTGTATTACTATACGGATCACCATTTCTATTCTATCCTCTATTACTATACGGATCACCATTTCTATTCTATCCTGTATTACTATACGGATCACCATTTCTATTCTATCCTCTATTACTATACAGATCACCATTTCTATTCTATCCTCTACTACTATACGGATCACCATTTCTATTCTATCCTCTATTACTATACGGATCACCATTTCTATTCTATCCTGTATTACTATACGGATCACCATTTCTATTCTATCCTCTATTATTATACGGATCACCATTTCTATTCTATCCTCTATTACTATACGGATCACCATTTCTATTCTATCCTCTATTACTATACGGATCACCATTTCTATTCTATCCTCTATTATTATACGGATCACCATTTCTATTCTATCCTGTATTACTATACGGATCACCATTTCTATTCTATCCTCTATTACTATACAGATCACCATTTCTATTCTATCCTCTACTACTATACGGATCACCATTTCTATTCTATCCTCTATTACTATACGGATCACCATTTCTATTCTATCCTCTATTACTATACGGATCACCATTTCTATTCTATCCTCTATTACTATACGGATCACTATTTCTATTGTATCCTCTATTACTATACGGATCACCATTTCTATTCTATCCTCTATTACTATACGGATCACCATTTCTATTCTATCCTCTACTACTATACGGATCACCATTTCTATTCTATCCTCTATTACTATACGGATCACCATTTCTATTCTATCCTGTATTACTATACGGATCACCATTTCTATTCTATCCTCTATTATTATACGGATCACCATTTCTATTCTATCCTCTATTACTATACGGATCACCATTTCTATTCTATCCTCTATTACTATACAGATCACCATTTCTATTCTATCCTCTATTACTATACGGATCACCATTTCTATTCTATCCTCTATTACTATACGGATCACCATTTCTATTCTATCCTCTATTATTATACGGATCACCATTTCTATTCTATCCTCTACTACTATACGGATCATCATTTCTATTCTATCCTGTATTACTATACGGATCACCATTTCTATTCTATCCTCTAATACTATACAGATCACCATTTCTATTCTATCCTCTATTACTATACGGATCACCATTTCTATTATATCCTATATTACTATACGGATCACCATTTCTATTCTATCCTCTATTACTATACAGATCACCATTTCTATTCTATCCTCTATTACTATACGGATCACCATTTCTATTCTATCCTCTATTACTATACGGATCACCATTTCTATTCTATCCTCTATTATTATACGGATCACCATTTCTATTCTATCCTCTATTACTATACGGATCACCATTTCTTTTCTATCCTCTATTACTATACGGATCATCATTTCTATTCTATCCTCTATTACTATACGGATCACCATTTCTATTCTATCCTGTATTACTATACGGATCACCATTTCTATTATATCCTATATTACTATACGGATCACCATTTCTATTCTATCCTCTATTACTATACGGATCACCATTTCTATTCTATCCTCTATTACTATACAGATCACCATTTCTATTCTATCCTCTATTACTATACGGATCACCATTTCTATTCTATCCTCTATTACTATACAGATCACCATATCTATTCTATCCTCTATTATTATACGGATCACCATTTCTATTCTATCCTATTATACGGATCACCATTTTAAGACGAGAAATAGTCCGAATAATGTAAATCCCTTTGAGTAAATATGTAACATTTTTAAGATTTAGACAATAGTCCGAGAAATGTAAATCCCTTTGAGTAAATATGTAAATTTTTTTAGATGAGGACAACACTCCGAATAATGTAAATCCCTTTTTGTAAATCTGTATAAGTTTTAGATGAGGACAATAGTCCGAAGTATGTAAATCCCTTTGAGTAAATATGTAAAATATTTGAGATGCGGACAATACTCCGAATAATGTAAATCCAGTTGAGAAGATATTTAAAAATTTTCAGATGAGGACAATTGACCGAATAATGTAAATCCCTTTGAGGAAATATGCAATATTTTTAATTTTAAGACAATTGTCCGAATTATGTAAATCCCTTTGAGTAAATATGTCAAATTTTTCAGATGAGGACGATTGTCCGAAATATGTAAATCCCTTTCAGTAAATATGTAAAATTTTTAGATGAGGACAATAGTCTGAATAATGTAAATCCCTTTGTGTAAATTTGTAAAATTTTTCAGATGAAGTCAATATTCCGAATAATGTAAATCCCTTTAAGTAAATATGTAACATTTTTCAGATCAGGGCAATGGTCCGAATAATGTAAATCTCTCTTTGTAAATATGTAAAAGTTTTAGATGATGACAATAGTCCGAAGTATGTAAGTCCATTTGGGTAAATATATAAAATTTTTCAGATGAAGCCAGCAGTCGGAATAATGTAAATCCCTTTGAATATATATGTAAAATTTTTCAGATGAGGACAATAGTCCGAATAATGTAAATCCCTTTGAGTAAACATGTAAAATCTTTGAGGTGAGGACAACAGTCCGAATAATGCAAATCCCTTTTTGTAAATATGTAAAAGTTTTAGATGAAGACAATAGTCCGAATAATGTAAATCCCTTTGAGTAAATATGTAAAACTTTTTAGATGTAGACAATAGTCCGAATAATGTAAATCCATTTGAGTAAATATGTAAAATTTTTTAGATGTAGACAATAGTCCGAATAATGTAAATCCCTTTGAGTAAATATGTAAATTTTTTAAGATGAGGACAATAGTCTGTATAATGTAAATGCCTTTTTGTAAATATGTAGAATTTTTAAGGTGAGGACTATATTCCGAAGTATGTAAATCCCTTTGAGTACATATGTAATTTTTTCAGAATAGGACAATAGATCGAATAATGTAAATCCCTTTGAGTATATATTTAAACTTTTTCAGGTGAGGACAATATTCCGAATAATGTAAATCCTTTTTTGTAAATATGTAAAATTTTATATGAGGACAATGGTCCGAAGTATGTAAATGCCTTTGAGTAAATATGTAAATTTTTTCAGATGAGGACAAGTGTTTGAATAATGTAAATCCCTTTGAGTAAATATGTTTATTTTTTAAGATGAGGACAATATTCCGAATAAAGTAAATCCCTTTGAGTAAATATGTTAATTTTTTAAGATGAGGACAATATTCCGAATAATGTAAATCCCTTTGAGTAAATATGTAAAATTTTTAAGTTAGGATAATGTTTGTAAGCTGCCACTCAATCTGTCCACGTTGTGCTAATCCAAAGCTAAGACAATAAAGACTAAACAACAGTAAATATTGAAGCTGTTAAAATTCAATTTAATGAATTTATTAAAATGAACGACTATACAGAAAATAAAGAGACTTTATAAAATGTCACAATCATGTTTAAACGACATTGTTGTTTATTGGTGCGCGCCTTAATGGGACTTACCTGTATTTAAAATACGAATTTCGTTTCAAAATATTTGGTGTAATATTTTTATCGTAACCTTTATCGATGAAAATCAATTACCCAGACATCGAAAGATTTTATCTGGTTATTCATCGACTGTTGGCGAGAATTCAACTGACAGTGGATGTCAAAACTGGGGAAAATGTGACTGTTGCAGGAATGTCATGTTATGGTTAACTTGTAGTATTAACGAGGTCAGCAAATGTGGCAAAATACTCGATGTTGACATCGGAAAGATAATCAGGACTCGGGGCAATGACAGGGACGCCGGTTTCGTTGACAGTGATGGCGGACTCGCCTCAAGACTTCAAACCAACGAATCAGTTTAACACGGAAAACATGATTTAAGGAAGAAGATAAAAAAGCGACACTGGTTGACAGGAACATGACCTTTAGCAGATCTAACGTCGTCGTTAAACCCTCCACCTGTGTACACAGCCTGAAACCTGTGTACATGTATGTTCCTTACGGCTCTATTTCATAAAAATGAAGCATGTTGTTGCTGACAAGAATGCATTTCTCTCGGGGTGTTCAATATTTTCAGTTGGCTGACAATCAAAGTCCGTATACATTTACGTTCCGATTTGTTTCTTCCTTTTCTTCTTCTTCTTCTTCTTCTTCTTCTTATTATTATTATTATTATTCCCCTCTTAGTTTTTTCTTCTTCTTTCCTCTTCTTCTTCTTCTCCTCCTTCTTCACTTCCACACTTCTTTTTCTTCCTTTTTCGTCTTCTGCGTTCTTCTTCTTCTTCTTCTTCTTCTTCTTCTTCACTTCCACTTACTTCTTTTTCTTCCTTTTTCGTCTTCTGCGTTCGTCTTCTGCGTTCTTCTTCTTCTTCTTCTTCTTCTTCTTCTTCTTCTTCTTCTTCTTCATTACTCGTTTTCTTCTTTTCACTTCTTCTTCCTCTTTAAAAAAAGACCAAACACGTTTCACGGCTGAATCTATAGGGAAGAAACACTATTTCCTGCACAATTACATACCAACATGACTGACGAGGCAGATTTTTTCCCACAGTAGGTTGCCATTTCATTCTGCGATAGACCAATTTCCAAGGCTATAGAACCTGGTCTGTCCTGTTATTTGCCCATAGCTGGCGGGGGAAGAAGAAGTGGATTCATATCTTTTCCTAAGAGTATTAGCACGTAAGTGAATGAAATGGATTTGACTGAAATTCGAACTCGGCTCTCCGATTCTTCAATCCGAGCCACTATCCATTACTTCAAATGTAATTAATACTGTTCAATTAAAAAAGAGAGTATTTACTTGAATAAATTGTATCTGTAGAAATAACGTATGAACAAAAAATATATTAAATTATTATCGGACGTAATCATATATATATATATATATATATATATATATATATATATAACTAATACAAATATAAAATTTATCACTTGGCTGATTGATGTTATATTCAGCATCCCAATTCCAGAGTTTTGGAGACGGACGCTTCAGCAATCGCTTTGCCCACTTGTCAGGAGATACCAGCAACCGACTGTTTATTTTGTCGTTTTCGTCAATTTTATAATGTTAAAAAATATTTGTGCACTTTTTACTGGTGTAAGGTGGATTTTTCTTCTTCTTTTATTGTGTGTGCATGCGTGCGTGTGTGTACGTATGTGTGTGTGTGCACGTCTACACATATATATATATATATATATATATATATATATATATATATATATATATATATACGTGTGTATGTGTCTATGTGTGTACGTTTGATAAAAATAGTCTTAATATATGCTATATTTATGGGTAAAAGTACTCAATATCAGAGATAGAGCATATGCAAATACAAAAGTGTACACTGAGGTCCGCACCGAGTGGTGACAGTCTGTTTCAGGCTTGAACGCAATCCTGAGGCAAGCTCGGAGTTAAGAACGTAATTTTACTTAAGCGACAGGACATAGGAAAGAAATGGAAAGAGACAAAGAAATAAAGTATAACAAAAGGCAGCGTTTTTTTCTTTTCTTGAATATTTCTATCTCGCTTCCTGGATATGTTCGGATTTTCTTGATTTAGAAAAGCTGATCTCAGCGTGATTCATGAGACAAGCAACTCGCTCACCTCTTTTTAGTCACGCGATTCTTAAGGGTCAGGTTTTTACCAATCGATCCCTCCCACTGCTTCTATCTCTCTACTCTCACTACTTTTACCTCCTTCTCTTTCTCTCCATCTATGACTAATGAATGCAAACGAGAAAACAAGAATGGGTGAATATTGCATTAGCAATTTTTTACACTATTTACATTATTCGGACTATTGTCCTCATCTTTGTCGCCATATTTATTACAACGTTTCGGCCGTTGTACGCTGCGGCCTTCTTCAGGTGGTTGGGATATCGAACTGAACATCTGTATATATTTCTGAGAAGAGGTATTATGTACCCTATTTACATTATTCGGACTATTGTACTCATCTTTGTCGCGATATTTATTACAACGTTTCGGCCGTTGTACGCTCAGCCCTTCTTCAATTGATTGGAATGTCGAACTGAACATCTCTCTATACTTCTGAGATGAGGTATTATGTAAACTATTTAGATTATTCGGACTATTGTCCTCATCATTGCCGCCATATTTATTACAACGTTTCGGCCGTTGTTCGCTCCGGCCTTCTTCAGGTGGTTGGAATGTCCAAATGATTTTTTTTTCGCTCACTGGGGTAGACTGTTCTAGTTCCACGTACCATGTCTAATGGATGTCATTTATCAGTTATCTGCTGTTAATTCCCCTCTGCAAGTTTTCCACTGCCTTAACCGGGTATTGAACTCACACTATTTTGGGTCCTGTCATTGGATCTAACCATGCCTTCATCCACTATGCCATCTACCCCAGTGATCGAACTAAAGGATTCAGTTCAACATTCCAACCACCTGAAGAAGGCCGCAGCGCACAACGGCCGAAATGTTGTAATAAATATGGCGACAAAGATGAGAACAATAGTCTGAATAATGTAAATAATGTAAATAATACCTCATCTCAGAAATATAGACAGATACTGAAAGGCCGAAACGTTGTAATAAATATGGCGACAAAGATGAGGACTATAATCCGAATAATGTAAATAGTGTACATAATACCTCATCTCAGAAATATAGATAGATACTGAAAGGCCGAAACGTTGTAATAAATATGGCGACAAAGATGAGAACAATAGTCCGAATAATGTAAATTGTGTACATAATACCTCATCTCAGAAATATAGATAGATACTGAAAGGCCGAAACGTTGTAATAAATATGGCGACAAAGATGAGAACAATAGTCCGAATAATGTAAACAGTGTACGTAATACCTCATCTCAGAAATATAGACAGATACTGAAGGGCCGAAACGTTGTAATAAATATGGCGACAAAGATGAGGACTATAGTCCGAATAATGTAAATAGTGTACATAATACCTCATCTCAGAAATATAGACAGATATTGAAAGGCCGAAACGTTGTAATAAATATGGCGACAAATGTGAGGACAATCGTCCGAATAATGTAAACAGTGTACATAATACCTCATCTCAGAAATATAGACAGATACTGAAAGGCCGAAACGTTGTAATAAATATGGCGACAAAGATGAGGACTATAGTCCGAATAATGTAAATAGTGTACATAATACCTCATCTCAGAAATATAGACAGATACTATAAAAAAAAATTATTTGAGAATTCCCCTTTTTCTTTTTAGAAATTGTTGTGAATAAGTTATGCTATTTTGTCTATAGCTGGATTCATATCTTCTCAGAGGGTATTGGCGCTTAAATGAGTGCAACAAAGCTGACTGGAATTCGAATTCGACTCTGATCTGCTATACATTGCACCACCCTCACATTAACTCGAATAGGCACCACATATTTTAAATATAATCTCAAGCCTATATTATTCATGAATTAAGCGATCTTTTTAGGATAAGAGTTTTTACTATAAACAGTATTTGCAGCCAAACAAATGATTTCATCATTGTTGTTGAATTTGATATTCAACACGACTTCGAACAAAAGGTTAGCAAGGAAACTCCCATCAATACTGGAAAGAGTGATAACAGTTACCCGTCTTGAAAGGCCAATTTTCTTGAAAAATGTTACAATAGAAATAGTTTATAGTTTTCAACCGACGCTAACACTAGGTGCTTGGTCAGTTAATTTTCATCATTAGGCTATGGACTCGTTAATGTACTTATATATTCATCATTGAATTAGGGGCAGTGACAAAAAAGGAAATTATGTTGAAAAATAATTCTTGTTTAAAATAAATGTTTTTTTTTTGTCATTACACTGAGGACTTGGGGGTGGGGGAAGGAACCTACGTAGATACATTTAGGAACCGTTGAAGGAAAACAATATTTAATTTTTATGCTCTTTTTTTTTTTTGCTTTCTTTCCTATTTTATTTCATTATTATTCTCTCTTTCTTTCTTTCTTTCTTTCATTCATTCTTTCATCTTCCTTTTTTTCTTTCTTTCATTCTATCTTTTTCTTTTTTATTTCTTTCTTTATTTATTTCCTTCTTTCTTTTTTCTTTAATTCTTTCATTTTTCTTTCTTTCTTTCCTTATTTCTTTTTTCTTTCTTTCTTTCTTTCCTTCTTTCTTTTTCTTTCTTTCTTTCTTTCTTTCTTTGTGTTTCTACTTTAAATTTAATTCTTTGTTATTTTTTGTCCTTTCTTTTGTTTTTCTCGTATTTTTTAAATTTTTAGCTGACTTTTCCTTTAAATATTTTCAATTGAAATTTATTTTGGAAATATATTACAGAATTTATTAAAAAAAGGAAGTGTATGCGGTTTTATTCTAAAAAATTAATTAAAACAAAATATTCGAATTATATTTTGAGAAACTCATAAAACTGTAATGTCAAATTTTATTTTGAAAAAATAAGATAAAATTGAAATGCCCCGGTGTTATATTGAAAATGAATTTGTAAAAATATAATGTCATGTTCACAGGTGACTGTTGCTCATTATATCGATTTCAATCCAATACAACCCCTAAAATTATCTACCCAGTCTGTAGCCTGTATTCATTTGATGTTTATGACTGTTCAATATTATTTTAAAAAAAAAAAACGTTACTTAAGAGAAGAAATTTCTGTAACGAACTCTCGGTGTATTAAATAATTTTCAGTCTGCCAAAGGTGTTTTCAATTGCATTCGGATTATCTCAAAACGATGTCAACAATGGTTCGCGGACAATCACTGACGTTAAGCAGTGTCGAGCCTGGCTACCATTTAGATGTGGAACTGCTTGGGAAGACCGGGGATTCTGTAAGCGACCTCCTACACTTTGAAATATGTCCCGGATTTAAATAACCCACAAAAGTCTGATAAGTCGTCAAGAAAATAAATTAATCAATCGAGGGTGAAACCTCTAGCTTCGACCCTTCCTCAGTTTTTTTTTTGTCGTTAAAATGCAAATCTCATCGGCGATGAGATTAAATTTTGGTCTCGTCTGTTGCCTTTATTTGGTACAAATGCTCTCGAGTAAGACGTGAATTTATTTCTTTATCTATTCAGCTATTGGTTAAATAGCAGGGTAAACTGGGCTGACTAGATTTGAGTGGCAGCTAGTCTAGAAAAATGACAATTCTAAAATCAAAAACGTGAAGAAGGCAAGGAGGAACTACTCCATTTTCTTGCCCACGCTGACATATTAATTCACAGATAGTAAAGAAAAAGAATATGTGGCGAGTAATGGTTACCTACGTCCTGAAGTGTCATGCCATTAAAAGGCCCTTTTTTATTATTTGAAGTTTTTATTTATTGAAAGCCTCCAGTTTTGTCGCCAGGGTCGTTGTCGATCAAAATTTAGTCGAATGGTTGAGGAGTGAAGGGTTTTTAAGAGGGGCCACGGAATTCATATTTGTTAAGCTTCTTTGTGAATTATTTTTAATGGTGTTTTCCTTTCACAAGTAAATTCAAGATAACGGTATTCAATTTGCAATCGAAGATCATCAACTCCAAAAGAAAAAAAATGTGTTATATAAGAATAAAATGTCGCTGCCGACACTTGAATTTGAACATACATCGCCAGTGAGCAAACACAGGCGATCCCATTATTGAATTACGTAGACCAAGTGACCATACAGGAAACGCATAAGTAGGAAGTCGTATGACATCTAATCGATCGCCATTTCTATTCTATCCTCTGTTACTATTCGAACTGCTATTCTTTATAATATTTCTCTATTCAGATCAGTATACGGGTTACTTGTAGAGCGAGTATTACTGAGCAAGTACTATTAGCGCGTGTGCTATTCGAAAGCATCTGACACTAGTATTGTTCCACGGCGTTACTATAGTTGTAATCTGCGATTACAAAGTCTCTACTACAACGAATATTGCAAAAGTGACAACGAGTATTCGTTTCATCACAAAAAATGTTCATTGACCGAGCAGCCAGTGCCACCATTGGTTGAAATTTATAAAACGTTTCTATTAAAATTTTTTTCAGGAAAACAGATTTCTCAAATCCAGTAACTTTTATCGCTCTTTCCAGTACTGATGGGAGTTTCCTTCCTAACTTTTTGTTTCAAGTAGTGTGGAACGTCAACATCTTGATTTCGCCTTTATTTTCTCTTTGAGTTGCATATGATATATCTATTTTAGTTGTTGTTCTTGTTGAAAGCCGTCATGTGAAGTGGATGCTAATTTTTTTATACAGTTTTTTTTTGTTTTTGTATTTCTGTAGGACCGGATTTTAAGAAGAATGGTCCTTGCTAACACCTACAGGTTTTATTTACTCGCAGCTAAACTATTACCATATAGGAAAATATCTTTAGAAACAAAGACAAGATCCCCAAGCTGCTAGGTAGTGTCTAATCTGCTAGAAGACAGTGTAATCTGGACAATCTCCTCACAGATGACGAAGAGTTCTGAAGCGACAGAGATGAATGCTAAATAGACGAGGGACAAAACATATGAAAGCAACGTGGAAATCTTACGGAAGATGACAACTAGAAGAACTTACAATTTAAGAACTGACTTAGAATTTAACACTCACGGGATATAATGCAGCAAAGGGAAACAGAAGAAACAATGAGCAACCGACTTAACGAATGTCAGTGAATGGATAGGGACAAAGACGGGGTTAATAAAATGGAGCAGAGAGGAACCCGGACGAGCCTCCGCCGAAGGGCAGAGTCTCGTTCGGGGAAGTTGACCAACCCGATCCCATTTACAGGGGATCTACGGGCATTTTTGGCCGAGCCTACGGGCTCGGGAATACCCCACTTTAAACCCGGCCTTGTGCCACATCTATCCCTCGTGGGGGAGGGGTACAGTAAATACTGTTGACGAGTTGACTACAGTTGACGAGTTGACAGACGGTCGAACTCTCTGCCTCTGAGCAGAGAGGAACCCGGACGAGCCTCCGCCGAAGGGCAGTCTCTCGTTCGGGGAGGCTGACCAACCCGATCCCATTTATACGGGATCTACGGGCATTTTTGGCCGAGCCTACGGGCTCGGGAATACCCCACTTTAAACCCGGCCTTGTGCCACATCTATCGCTCGTGGGGGTGACAGTAAATACTGTTGACGAGTTGACTAATGTATTTAGCCGTCAGTCGGACGTGCAACACTTCTGTATCCGTTCATTTTGTTAATAATACGTTTTCACTGAATTACTAAGTTCCAGTTACCTTTCGGACCTCCTATTCCGGGTCCACAACACTGATCTCATCCTCGTCGCCAGTATAATATAATCATAAGACGAGTCTATTTTGTCCATGAAGGTAGGTCCACATAACACTTTCCCATAAACTTTTCACGGTGTTTTATTCTCTCTTTCATTTTTCGTAGATTTTTTTTATCTATTTTATTTTTGTGCTTAAATATGTTTATGAATTTAAAAAAAATTTAATTTCACTATTTTGCTGTTTTTTTTTCAATTGTTTTGATTTCTATATATTTTGTCAATTGTCTTGAATTATCACGTGTTTTATTCTTAATTGTCTCTTCTGTAAATGTTTTGTCAATTGTTTTAATTTCTACATGATTTTTTGTTTCAAGTGCTATGATTTCTACATGTTTTTCTATTGTTGCTTATATATTTTATAATTTCCTTTCTTTTCATTTTTTTTTTCGTGTTTTCGCTGTTTGTACCTCGTAATTCCTGACTTGTCATTTTCTTCATCCAATAATTTCTATTAATTTTTCTACTTCCAATTTCCTATATGATTCACAATTTTTCCAGTTAATTATTTTGCAGCAAATTTATGTTTTCTTTCAGTTTAAGCTTAAGGCTTAAATTTTGAATGGATAATAATAACTTTTTCATTTTTATGGTTTTTCTTCATTTTCCATGATTTGCATCTTTTTTTTCCTACTATTATTTATTGTTTTTATCCTTTCCTTTCATTCTGTTGGATTTAAACCAGTCTTTTCTATTCATTTCTGAATTTTTATTCACTTCATTCTGTTTTCAGCATTTTTCTGGCTTTTCCTTCCATCTTAAGACGTAGCGTTTTCTCTTATTTACAAGACACATTTTTTTCTATGATTTTTATATTTTGTGTGTTTCTTCGCTCATTACACCGGTTGACATTTTTTTCGACCCAAATGATGTTGATCACTGGGGACATGTTTCTTTTATAATTTATTCTAACCTGAAAACTATTAAGGTTAGTTCTACTTGGCCCTGGCATATCACGGTTAAATTCGTATTTTGGCCTATTTTAAGAAAAAATAGAAATTACCTGTACTAAGAAAATGTGATTTGATGAGGGGAAAATGGACTTGATTTTCAGATTCAGCTTGAAAAAATAGCCCAGAAACATGTGCCCATAGCCCAAGATTTTTGGGCCGGAAAAAATGCCGCCCAGTGTTATTTATAAATTCATGTTCTTTTCATTATTTTCTTTTCTTTTTTTTCCCTATTTTCCCCATTTTTTTATACATAATTTCCTATAATTTTTCACAATTTCTTCTTGTATTTTAAATTTTAGCACATTTATTTTTATTTTTGTGTCTGTCTATATTTCTGAGATGAGGTATTATGTACACTATTTACATTGCTCGGACTATCATCCTGATCTTTGTTCCTTAAGGATATATGGCACAGTGGATAAAGGCTTTAGTTAGATCCAGTGACAGGACCCAAAGAGTTGTGAGTTCAATACCTGGTTAAGGCGGTGGAGAATTTGGAGAGGGGAATTAACAGGAGATAACTGATAACCGACATCCATTAGACATGGTACGTGGAACTAGAACAGTCTACCCCAGTGAGCGAAAAAAAAAAAAGGGGTTCAGTTGGACATTCCAACCACCTGAAGAAGGCCGGAGCGTACAACAGCCGAAACGTTGTAATAAATATGGCAACAAAGATGAGGATGATAGTCTGAGCAATGTATTTTTATTTTTAGGACGTTTTATTTTTACGGTATTGTTTATAAATTCATGTTTCTTTCATTATTTTCTTTTTTATTTACTTTTCCCCCCACTTTTTTTCTATACATAATTTCCTATAATTTTTCACAAGTTCTTCTTGTATTTGAAATGTCTATATTTCTGAGATAAGGTATTATGTACACTATTACTGACTCCTCAGTGGCACTCAGCTGATTTTTTTAAGCGTATCACCCCAAGCAAGGTTGGAGGCCACTATCACGCAAGGGGTTATAGAAGGGTTGGAGGAAGAGCAGATAGGAGTGGTAAAGGAGAGGATGTGGAGAAAGAGAAAGACAGTGGGTCGATCAAGGCAAGGGGGTTACAGAAGATTTGCAGCGAGAGCAGATGGGAATGAAAGGTGAAAGAATGTGGAGAAGGGAAGTGGATAGAACAAGGCAACTGGAGATGTCGATTGACGCTACACTTAAACCGTTGGAGATTGTATTTGCCAGGGAAACAGTAATAGGGAAGGGAGTTCCATAGGCGAGATGTGCGAGACATGAAGCTATTGGAGTAGAAGAGACGTCTACATCTAACAGTTTCCACGGTGTAGGGGTGGGAACGGGATACCAGCCTCGTAGGACGTTTAAATTCACGAGGCCTAGGGACAAGCGAAAGCAGCTCCTCGGAGCAATTACCGTGAAAGTATTTGTAAAAAAGACAGAGCGAGGCAACATCGCGTCTGATGTTGATTACTGCTTTCACTGGTGGGTGATGGACCTTGTGCGTTACCTTCTGATCTTGCAATCTGTTTAATTTGTGTACTTGGCGAGCCTTGACTACATTGAATTCATGTCTGAAGGATTTATCCAGGTCATTTTGGACCCTTCTCTGGTAATTGGTAATTCTGTTGAAGAAATCCTCGAGCCTCGTTTATTAAATAGGGGTCTCAACGTCGCCACAACTATCAGGCGAGTGCCATACTTGAACATCATTACCAGAGTTGAGGAGGTAGCCTTGAACTTCCCTCGGGCTCAGGCGGATGAACTAAGGTGGAAGATGGGACAGACATTGGAGAAGGCCAAGCCGCCCAAGTCAAACATCACGAAACTGGAGAGGCTGGCGATCGGATCCCTACAGAGGAACGAAAACATCATCATACTACCGGTTGACAAATGCAATGCGACTGTAGTGATGGACAAATCAGATTATACAAGAAAGCTGAAAGACCTCATTAGTAATGGTAGCTACAGGAAAGTAAAAAAGGATCCTACAATGAAAACGGAACGCAAACTGTCACAGATATTAATCAAGACGAAGGATCGCTTTGCACCTAAGATGTATAAGCAGTTGTCGCAGAGTTACACTAACCTACCTGACATATACGGTCTCCCTCAGATTCATAAAGACGGTATTCCGCTCAGGCCGATTGTTAGTTGCCAAGGCTCTGTGTGCTACTCTCTGAGTCACTTCCTTGTAGATATAATTGACCCATTGATTGGAAAGTCTCCTTCTGAAACTCCGCCCACTTCGTGGAAATAATCAAAGATGCCCCCATCCTATCCAACCAGATATTGAGCTCTCAGTAGTCAGACACAGATTGGCCTCTGACTCATCTCTAGAAGAACGGACTAGTATTCCAATAGATAATCTGATGGAGATGCTGACTTTCTGTACACAAACAACACACTTCAGAATGGGATCACACATATATAGACAGGATGAGGGCTTAGCAATGGGCTCGCCATTATCACCAACAAAGGCGAATATATACATGCAATACTTTGAGGAAATGGCATTAGAATCTATATCTCTAAAGTCAAATCTATGGTTACGTTACGTAGATCACACCTTCGTATTCTGGCCACACCAGGAAGATGTTCAGGTTCTACTGGGCCATGTGAATTCAATAAGACCTTCGATACAGAGAAAGAAAGTAACAACACACTCCCATTCCTGGATGGTCTCATATTTCGAACAGAGCATGGTTTCAAGACATCCGTATACCGTAAGCCGACATTCACCGGACAGTACCTCAATTTCAACTCCCACCACCCATACAGCGTAAAGAAAGAGGTCGCCCGCTGCTTACAACACCAAGCAAAATCATAAGTGGCGGCCCAGAGACATTAGATAAAAAATTGGTCAGTATAATTAGTACCCTACAACGTAACAACTACCCTGAGTACATAGCATCATCCCTCGAAAACTGAGATAGGTGGGTACAAGAAGAGAAGGAGGACAACAACACTCAGAAACCAGTCTGCCTGCCTTATATGAAGGGGTTATCAGAGAAAATACAAAGGATCTGCGGTCCATATAACATCAGGACAACCTTCAAAAGCTGGACGACTCTTCGCAGATATCTCTCCCGAGTAAGACCTCCCCATAGAGGAGAACATGACTAAAGACTCTGTGTACGCTATTCCGTGCAGCTGCGAAAATAAATATAAAGGGGAGACAGGTCGCCTCCTCAAGGTATGGCTTCAAGGACACCAGAAAGCTGTAACACGAGGGGAAGTGGGAAAATCAGGCTTGGCTGACCACAAATGGGATCAGGTTGAGATCATAGACAAAGAATAAAAATGGAAAATTCGTAAACATATAATCGGCACATATGCTAGGCCACAAAAATCTCCTGAGCCGACCAAGCATAGAAATGAATACAATATGGGAACCAGTATTAAGGATTGCCAGAGAAAAGCAATAATAACAACGAAAATTGCAATAAGAGCTCTGTTAAAAAACATATAATGATAACAGCAAAAATTGCAATATGAGCACTAGTAAAAAATGAGCTGAAGACATTAAGTTTATAATACCCAGAAATTCATACACAGATGTCATGAAGGACACATGGCTCAGTGGATAAAGACGTTAGTGTCAGGACCCACAGATTGTCAGATCAATACCTGAAGGCGGTGGAGAACTTGTGAGACTTAGGAGGTAGTTAATAACTAACATCCATTAGACATGTCACGTGGAATTAGAGCAGTCTACCCCAAAATAAAGGGTTCGATTCGACATTCCAATCGGCCGGAGCGTTAACGTTGTGTTAAATTTCGTTATGAATTTTTGATTTCATCTGTCTTATTCAAATGGATTTTTTTCTTTATTACTCTTTCTGTTATTTTTGTGTTTTCTGCTTCTATTCTTTTATTATGCCTGAATTGTCTATTCCTTCCCCCTTGACTTATCTTCTATAAAGGTATTTCCTTTACTTTTACATAATTTGTCCTTCCAGATCATATTTTAGCATATTTTTTTTTAATAATATTTAGAATTACATGTTTGAAAATCTTGTGATTTCCACTACATTTGATATGAATAATTTCAAAATTCATGCGTCCTGGGTATGACGATAAACCACATCGAATATAAGGAGGTTTTGAGGAGCGTGGAACAACCCCTTAATTGCTGGTGTTCCCAGGTCCACCCTGACCCGAGGTGGGAGCACCTGTTAGGGGTCCCAACTATGGGCAAATCTTACACTATGAAATAAATTTTTGAAGAAAAAAAATTATTACTAGCAATACATGTTTGAAAAAATATTAACAGCAATATATTCTTGGAAAAAAATTTCAAAAATAATTTCATTCATTTGTGAATAAGTCACGAAAATTTCATTAAAATCCGACAAATATTTCAGTTTTGGAAGATTTTCGAAATTAATGTGGCTGCCACCGCAAAAAAGAGGCTAAATTTTGCTATGCTAAAAGTTAGTATAAGTGCTGACGGAAAAAAGGTTTATTTTTTTTGGGGGGGGGGGGCATCAAAATTTCGAATCTTAAAAAAGGAGTAAAAAAATTTCATTAAATATTCACAATATACTTTCCTCTTAATAACAACAAATATTTTAACGATAAAACTGTTTTATTAATTTTGATGATCCTTTTCATTACGGTATGCGCAATTTTTTAGCGATTTCCTGTATTAATCAAATGAAGAGAAAAAATAGAGTAAATTTTAAAGAAAACTTTCCATAAATAAAACAAGATTTAATTTAAATATGTCAAATTATTTAAAAACTGATGAAATGAAAAATGTTCACTTGAAAAACTGTTAAATTTATATATCGTATTTTGAAAAGTGGGGAAAATGTAAAAGCGTAACTTATTTTTGAAACTTCGATAGAATAGAAATATTCGGATAATTTTCTTTAAGAACTAAAAAGAATGAATGAATGTAATTTTGAAAATGGATATAGTTTTAATATTTCTAAAGAAAAGAAAAATAAATTTGACGAATGTCATTTTACGAATGTGAACATTTGAAAAATAAAAATTTCGGATATTATGTCGAAAAATAAAATCTGGAAATGTTATTTTAAATATGCAAATATTGAAATATATGGATGTTAGCGTGAAAAATATACTGAAGCGAAATTTAAGGATTTTTTTGGGTAAATATTGAAAATAGAATTTTTTGTTTTAAATAGTTAAAGTTGTTTTAAATGAAATTGATAAAAATCTATCATTTTCACTGGTGACTCATTGATTTCACTTTTGTCAAACCGACACAATCCTTTAACGTATTTATCAGGTTCGAAGCCTTTATACATTTGATATTCATTAAAGTCCAATTATATAAAGATGGAGCAGAATATTGGGTACTCGGACATTTGGCCGACGGATATTTAACCGAAAATCTAGTGGCGTACTTAAATGTATGTCACGCCCTTTTTCATAATGTGCTACATATATTTATTTGTAATGTATTAATTTATAAATTTTTATTTATAAATTTTTTTTACTGTTTTTTTTTTTAAATCTATTCTGTGTATATTATATTTTACTCCAAATATTACTGTAAGTATTTTGAGAAAAGGCGTATTTTACTACAGTAAAAATATTAAGGTTTTACAATATGAAAGATCTTTCAATTTCACTTTTAATGATCATTATCTTAAAGTGATGAACTAGATTTTATCTTCCTATTAAATACTAATTTAAATAATTAGGTGCTACTTTAAATCCAAATACACGCAAATATTTTTAAAATACTAATTTCAATAAATTTGAAATAAGACAACTTTAAATTTTCATTTAATAATTTAATGACTTAAAATTCAGTGGTAATTATTAGTCCTATTCTACCTTATTATACTGTTAATTAAAATATTTAAAGTATTCATTGTTACTGTTTTTACTTATACTTTTTCGGTGAAATGTCCGTCGGCCAAATGTCCGGCCACGGAATATTGCTATCGAAAATATATTTCCGTAATGAACTCTTGATGTGTTTAATATTAATCTTAATTAAAAAAAGAAAAGAAAATTGCAGTTTTTAGTGTGTTATTTTGAAAGGTTGGGTATATAGATAACTTTTTGCGTCTTTTTTGAAAATCTCATAAAATTGAATTACATTTTGAAAAATACACAAAATTTAGTTTGAAAAATGATTTAAAGTTTCGAATGAAACTGATAAAACCGTAAAATTATATTCATAGTTGCCTTCCATTTATTTAAATCCAACGCAATCATTAAATATAACTATAACCTGTCCGAAGCCTCTGTATATTTGATGTTCGTTACATTTCAATCTTATAACGACGAAGCAGAATGTTGCTGACGAGAAGATATTTCCAGAATTCATTTTCGATGTATTTAAATGTATGTATACACGGTGCGGCAGAAATAGCTCCCACATATTAAAATGTCACCTGTGTGGTGTTAGAGAACTTAGACAAGTGGCAATAATGTTTTCAGCTAACTAATATCTTACCGTTTTCTTTTTCAGCTACCATCATGGCTCGAAGTGATAAACACTGCATTTGCCGTTGAAACATTTTTTTTAAGACTGGTGACTCTGTAATTGCAACACAGAGATCTTTTCCTTTACATTTCATGTTACGTCGGAATGATGCTGTTTCGGTTAGAAAATCGATATTGATATGGTTGAAAATTTCACGGTTACAGGTTCAGCGCTTAAAACAAAGCCACCTGCAAAGATCTATTACTGCAAATCCTTAAATATATCTTAATCTCTCTGAAGCCTGTGTATATTTGATGTTTCTTACATTTATAAAGACAAAGCAAAACGTTGCTGTCGAAAATATATTTTCGTAATGGACTCTTGATGTGTTTAAATCTTAATTCAAAATAAAGGAAGAAAATTGCAGTTTTTAGGATGTTATTTTAAAAAGAGTGAGTATATGTGTGCCTTTTTTGAAAATTTTATAAAGCTAAATTACATTTTGAAAAAAAAAAAAAAAAATTTAATTTAAAATGTTGTTTTGAATTTAATTAATATAGATAAAACCGTAAAATTATATTCATAGTTGCCTTTCTTTTATTTAAATACAACGCAATCCTTAAGCTGTCCGAAGCCTGCGTACATTTGAAGTTCGTTACATTTCAGTCTTATAAAGTCGAAACAGAATGTTGCTAACGAGAAGATATTTCCGGAAATAATTTTCCATGTATTAACACAGTGCGGCAGAAATAGCTCCAACATTTTAAACTGTCACCTGTGTGGTGTTAGAGAATTTAGACAATTGGCAATAGTCTTTTCATCTAGCTAATGTCTTATGCTTTTTATTTCAGCTATCATCATGGCTTGTATCAGTGCACACCGTTCGTGTGTTGTTGAAACGATTTTTTTAGACTGGCGAATCTGTAATAGCAGCACAGAGAGCTTTTCCTGTACATTTCATATTACGTCGGAATGATGCTGTTCTGGATAGAAATTCAATAGTTCTATGGTTGAAAATTTCAAGTTTAAATCGCGTAAAAGAAAGAAAGACCTGTTAACGCAGCCCTTAAATATATCTAGCCTGTCCGAAGTCTCTGTACATTTGATGTTCGTTATATTTCAATTTTATAAAGACGAAGCAGAATGTTGCTGACGAGAAGATATTTCCGTAATGAATTCTCGATGTGTTTAATATTTTTTAATTTGCAAACGGTAAAACCGTGTATTCGTTTGCGTTTGCTTTTTTTCTTCTTACGGCGAGTTAATGAGACGCGTTTCGCAGGCGGAACATCCAGCTTAAAATCTTCTGTTTTATCATCTTCAAAATTTAATTTATTATTGTTGTCAAATATGTTTTCGCTGATGTCGCAGCCATTGTTATGACGGTCGTCAGCAATGTTATTTTTTTTGTATTGGGTTAAAGAATTTATTCCTCCAGTGTTGCCAATTCTGGCGCTGTGGACATCGTTGATCAATCTGTTGTCGTTGGGTTGAGAGCTGTGGGCATACTCTGCCCTATTCAGTCGTGCGATACCGAAAATTAGATCATCAGCATTGAAGTCAGAGTATCTATCATTTTCCGTGGGATCTTTCATGGTGTCTTCTTCGAGCAAAACTTTGGCACGAGAACTCAAAGCGTCAATGTCCACATGCATTCCGTTATCATCATCTGAGAAAGAAAAGATTAAAAAAGAGATTTTTATAAAGTAAATATGTTGAGTGGGAATAAAATGAAAATAAGAAATAAAATGACAAAACTAAAAGCCTGAACGATAAATAACTTAAATACTAGACATAAACAAACAAGGGGGGTCTTATTTTCTCTATTTCACAGATGTCCACGTTGGATAGAGATAGCCTAGGTACCTCTACGAGATCGCTAAAAAAAAAAAAAAAGCATAGCATGACGAAAAAGACGCCAAACTTGACGAAAACAAACTTTTATCGTCTAAATGTTTATGCTATTATTAAGAGGAAAGATCAAAGTACTTTTGGGATATTTTTAACATTTTTTAATCGTTCCTAACATGTCCGAAATTTTCGTTAAAAATTTGTTGTTTTTTTTAGTCAAGAGAATTGACAGATGGCAACCATTTTTTTCCCATTTTATAAAAAAAATGAAAATCTCCGTTTGAAATTCTTTTAAATATCAATTATCATTTTTTCAAAACTTATTTTAAGAAAATCAGAAATTATAATTTTTATTTAAAATATTTTGAACCAAGCTTAACTTAGCTTCTGCGCCGAAAAGATGTAATTTGAAAATAAAACAAAGCAGGTCATAAACTTTCGTCTCACTTGACAGGTGATGAATTATATATTGACGGATTCCGTGGGGATAATTTGTTATACAGAAGGAGAAAAGTGAAATTATTTACATTTAAGTGAACAAATTATTTACCTCGTTATTTTTAAGGAAAACTTTCAGCGCTCTAATTTTTTTTGCTTTTGTACTTAGCTTTCACCTTTACGATGCTATATGGAAAATATATTATAAAGAAATTAAAATAAGACTGTTAAGAGTGAGATTAAATTTCATCAGAAAGGTATCTAATTAATTTATAGGTACCTTTCTTATGAAATTTTATCAGAAGTGTACATAAAATACTATAATTTGATGTACATTTACTGCATTTTACTGTGTTATTTGTATTTCCATTCATTTTATTATTAATTTTGATATTTCATTTATGGAAAAATGGCATAACTGAAATTAATATAAAAATAAGATCATATAAATTTCATAAGATGATACTGATACTTTTAGGTACCCTTCTCAGTTGAAATTGAAAAGTCAAATAAACTTCTACACACGTGTTTCGCAAAAGTAAAAGCCTTAACAGCGGAGAACAATGCTTAACTCAAATAACGCAACTTAATTGTATTCTGGTTGGTCTTCTGTACTTTATAATTACAGCCCAATTATAAACACAAAATTACATTTCTTAATTACTTCGGGTCTTCTGATTAGTCGAAACGATACAATTTACAACGCGCTAAAAAAAAGGATCTATTTCATAAGGACACTTACGAAAGTGGATGCGGCTTTTAACTAATTTTATAATATTTTAACAACTTAAATGTAAAAATATATTATAATTAAAAAATAACAAATAATTGTATTAAAAATTCATTCTTCATCAAAATTTTTTTTGCTTTCAGAAAATATTGTCCATATTCATAAAAACAACTAAAAGTAAGTAAAAGCATTTGAAATTAAATAGTATATTTGTTTTGAGTTTTATGTGTTACAATTCAGAGCCGATTTTCAGGTACGTGGGGTATAATTAAAACAAAAAAATAATCATTTGCATTCCTCAAAGCCTTTTCTTTTTAACTATTGTAATTACTAAAGTGGACTCGA
The DNA here is from genome assembly GCA_964036315.1 of Acanthosepion esculentum. NCBI lineage: Eukaryota > Metazoa > Mollusca > Cephalopoda > Sepiida > Sepiidae > Acanthosepion > Acanthosepion esculentum. Next base: position 92,211,042 of record OZ038502.1, on the reverse strand, counting down.
TCGAATTTCTAGAGTTTTCATAAAATTAGTTAGGGGGGGGTGCAATAAATCTAAAAAAAATATTTCTGCCATGACTTTCATAAAAGAAAAGATATTTATAATAATTTCGATCATCTGTGAATAGTTTCTTAAAGTTTTATTAACATCCGACAATTATTTTTATTTTTGCAAGATTTACCAAATTAATGTGTGTCATACAAAAAAATTATCCCGTGTAATTTCATTTAATTATCATTCGAATTAATTACATATTTAATCGATGTTTCCCTATATAACGAAATAACTATATATAGAAATGAAAGTTGGTCTTTATTAGCGATTCATACAATGATCTCCAGTTAGATCGCGCGATAAAATAACTTGTGGTGAATACGAAATAAAAATAACTTTCTTTTCTTCATTGTTTTGAAATTCGAGAGTCTGTGCAAAAATTTATTTTGACCAATAGAAAAAGGGATTGACTCCGGGCTGAAGAAAAGACCATGGCAAAGTTTAACGATCCTACGTGAAAATTTATCGTGATCAATGGAAAAGATAACGGCTTATAAACTGAGAAAAAAGTAACGAACCGATGTCAAATCGTTTTTCGATATAAATAAGACGAAAAAAAGAAACAGAAAAGGTAAAAAAGAAGCAGAGTTCCACACGCCTGAATAACGCCAGTGTCAAATTACACGCTGATATATTATCAGCCTCTAATGAAAGCAGGGCAATTTCAAAGATCTTTATTCAACTGCAAATCTAAGGACCTTATCGTGTCATTCATGTTGAATACAATCGTATAACGTTTATGTGTAAAACATACTCTCTCAAATTGTTTTAAATATTTTAGAATATTACTTTTTGTCCGAGGATTTAATATGAACATTTTTTCTTCGTGATAATTCATCGAAATTACGAACTTTAAGTATCTGATTCCTTTTCCTGAAACAAGCTACTGGCAACTCCAAATGTGTAAACTTATAAATAAATTCCTTATTTTGTTTTGTTAAATATAACACGTATATTTCCTCGTCATTTTCCCCATATACTTCAAACTAAACATTATATAAAATCCCACAAAATGGCAGCAAATGAAAGATTTGGATTTGGAAATACATGCGGTTGATCCAACGCAGAGAATTTGGTCCGGAGGAGTTACAAAAACGTGTACTCGAATCGCTAATTCAGATCGATTCTTGTCGTAAACTCTTTTCTATTTTTTCACATAATCGATCATTTTTGTGGAAAACTAAACATTAACTCTTAAACGCTACAAAATGTTATTTTAATTTTTTTTTGTGAGACAGAAAATGCCTTCTTTTATAATGATGCTAAAATAAAAAAAAAAGATATTAAACTATCAATACTAAACAACAAAAGGGAAAAAATAATTAAAAAATATTTACAGATAGAAGAGGAAGACTTTTAAAATATAGTTAATAACTTAAATCGACAAAAATAAAATCTGAGATCCACGGAAAGAAAAATAAAAACGAAATGTAAAATAAATAAACAAAAAAATAAATCATACTTACCAATTGCTGTGTTTTCGGTCACTGGATATCCAACTGGTAACTCGAAATCCATTTAAAAAGAAAAAAGTGTAAAGAAACAATTCGTTTTCGCTGAAATTAAATATGGAAGACTGTACATCAGTGCCGAAGTGTCTCTTCCACGTAACTAGCCATGCGTTAAAGGAAAAAGCGATCACGTGACAGAATACTCGTAATTCCCCTTCCTGATTGGTTAATTGTAACCACAGTGTGAAAAAATACAATCATATTTCACTGACTGAAATCCCAAAGCCTGAAATCAGATCATTTAGGTTGGCCCTGTGTCCTAATTGTATTTTAAGATACAATAAATCTCAATCATACTTACCTGCTGTAGGGATTCGTCCCTGCGCTAGTAGTATCACGGCTTCGACTAGCTTGGACCGGCTCTGGCCTGGACAGCTATGACAAGCCAAGACCAGCTATGACTAGCTTTGACCAGCTAAGACTAGGTTAGACCAGCTTGGAGAAGCTATGATCAGCTAAGACCAGCGGCCCGAGTGAAAACACTCGGGTCCCCACGTTAAAAACCGACCTTGTGTCACAACCTGACTCAGTGGGGGGGGGGGTCAAGTTAATATATACAATAAATCTCAATCAGTTCATTTAGACTTCTTCAAATGTAAGTAAGTAAGAATATAGGTAACTCATTTTTTAACCCGAATAAAAATACGAGCCCTTTCCAAAATTGTTACAAAATAAGGGTCATTCAGTACTTCTGCATAAAGTCATATATATGAAACAAAAAATCATTTATAAAATAGAATTGTTTACAGTGAAAAACTTCAGCGGGTCGATGGTGGGGGGGACTGGCTTCAGCTCTGGATCGTCACAGACATAAATCAACGACCATTGAGCAATAACATGGAGGTCCTTTCTTTTTTCGAAATGGCAATGATTTCAAAACAATTTAGCCACGAAAACACAAAATATGAAAAAAAAAATGTTCCTTTTTGCTATAGTCAAATTCAATATTATTTGAAAGCATAATGATGTGACGTCACTGAATCATTAATTAATTAATTTATTTATTTATTAGGGGAAAGTAATTGTTATTAATATTTATCCAATACAAAGTCTAAGGGTCACTCATGGTAGAGGGTTAGTGTGTGGAGTTGTATTTGCTTAAGAAAGGGCAAAAAATGCATGATAAACAACAGCGAACTCCGGACTTGAAAAAGTAAACATTTAAGTAGGGAATAAAATTTCAGAATTCAGGCGGTGACTTTAGAAGGAACCAGAAACCCAATCCTAAACATGAACCACGGAATGCACCTCAAAAGAGTGGAGGGGATTGTGAACCGGACTAATCTACTAATTATGAGGGTAAATAAAATCGTTTATTATATTAAGAAAGAAAATTAAATAATTGTATATGCTTATGTAGTGTGCGTGTTATGATTATTTAAAAAAAAAAAGTAGGTGTGGGTGGGGTCGCACCAGTAATTTTTAAGGGGTTGCAAATCACGCATTTTCGTTTACAAGGTGTACGATACACAAGTAATTTTTTCTGGACGGGTTAAAATTCATACAAAAAAATCAGGAGTTGCACTATACACGAAGACTGATTACACTTGAGTATATACGGTAATAACATTTATAATATTTAAAATAGTAGTAGTACTACTACTAATATTAATTGTTGTTATTATTATTATTATTATTATTATTATTATTTATTTCCTTTGCTATCTGCTGTTTACACATTTCTTTCCGGGTCCCGCCCAGGGACCTAAGGTTAGAAATGGCGTCATGACACTTTCCACTGCAAAAAAATTAAAAAAATAATTACATAGATAAAGCCCTTCGTAAAGTGTGGGCTGTACTTGTCAGAACAATTTTTTGTATCTCTTTGAGGCATGGACCTCTAGGGATCCCTTCAATCAGCCTACTGGAATCTTTTCCAACCAGTCCAAGGGCTCCAACTACAACAGGAATTGTTGATGTTCCCATGTGCCACATTTTTGTGATTTCTATTTCAAGGTCCTTGTATTTTGACAGTTTTTCGAATATCTTCAAAGACACATTGCAGTCTGCAGGGACTGCCATATCAATAAGGAGGCACTTATTTTGTTTGTGGTCTTTAATAACAATGTCTGGGCGGTTGGCTTTGATTGTTCTGTCAGTGTGTATTGTGTAGTCCCATAGAATTGTAACAGGTCCTATCTCCGTAACCGGGTCAGGGTGGTGTTCGTACCAATTTCTTCCAGTTTCCTTCCCATAGGAGTTGCAAATTTTCCAGTGCAGATATTGGCCCACTCTGTCATGCCGGGTTTTATATTCAGTGGGTGCCAATATCGTGCAACCTGATATAAGATGATCAATGGTTTCTGGATATTTGTCACAGAATCTGCATCTTGGTTTAACACAGTATTTTAGTATATGTGATTGATAATTCCTAGTTAACAATCATTGGTCTTGTGCGGCAATGATAAAACCCTCAGTTTCACCTTTCAACCCTGCACTACGTAGCCACTGATGAGTGCGGTTTTTGTCTACGTCAGCTTGTTTGGTACGGGCAGAGTATTGGCCATGGAGCGGTTTATTTTGCTATTGTTTCTTTATCTGGTCGGTCGCATTTCTCTTTGCATTCTTTTTTAAGTTTTTTACAGCTTCAGCCGGTGTACAGTGATGTATTTGAATTTCTGTGCCCATTTGAAGCTCCTTTTTGAATTTTTCGGCTTCCTTTACTACAGAGTAAAGACACTTACTACTTTCATGTTCCTTGACACATACCATCATCCAGTCTTCTGTATTTTCCAAGTATCTTTGGAGGCCAATTGTTGTACTTTTGTAGGATAGTTCTAGTTGAACTAGTCCTCTGCCTCCTTCGGATCTGGGCACATACAGGCGATCAATATCAGCTTTGGGATGATGCATGCGGTAGCAAGTGAGGAGCTTTCTCGTTTTGGCGTCCATTCGCTTAATTTCAGCTATGGTCCAGTTAAGTACATTAAAGCTGTATTGCACCACAGGAACAGCTAAGGTGTTTATAGCTGATATTCGGTTTTTTGAGTTTAGCTCGGTATTTAGTACCAGGCGTACACGCCTGTAGTACTCCTTTCTTACCTTCTCTTTCATTTGGGAGTGTTGTATGCCATCTCCCTCACTAATTCCTAGGTACTTATAAGCTTCATCATGCTCCAATTCTCTAATCTTCGTGGCAAAATCTAAATCTATTAAGGGTGCTTCTAAAATTCTACCTTTCTTAAATGTTACTTTAGCACATTTATCTAATCCGAAGCTCATGCATATGTCGTCACTAAAGTATTTTACAATATTAAGTAGGCCCTTCAACTCATTGTCGTCTTTGGCAAAGAGTTTGAGATCATCCATGTATAGTAGGTGATTGAATATGTTGTTATTTATTTTGTAGCCATAGCTACTGTTGTTCAGTTCATGCGTAAGGGGGAGTAAGGACAAACAAAACAGAAGGGGAGACAAAGAGTCTCCTTGAAAGATTCCACGTCGGATATTTAGTCGGTTGGATATGGCAGTGCCCCTCGTGTGACTAAGGTATAGTTTGGTGTTCCACATTCCCATGCTGTGCTTAAGGAAATTTTTATTATTATTATTATTATTATTATTTTTATTTTTATTATTATTATTATTATTATTATTATTATTATTATTATTATTATTAATGTGATTAATTTATTTCTGATGTGTACACATTTCTGTCCTGGTCCCGTCCAGAGGCTTAAGGTCAGAAATGGCGTCATAACATTTTCCACTGACCAATTAACACACACACAGATGTTTTACATAGATAAAGCCATTCGTAAGGTGTGGGCTTTACTCGTGGACTGTACTTTATTATTATTATTATTATTATTATTATTATTATTACAACAAGAACAACAACAATAACAATAACAATACTACTACTACTACTACTACTACTACTAATAATAATAATAATATGGATTTTGTTACTCATAAAATTATTTTGTTTGGTTTGTTTTGTTTTACGGCATATCATCCTCAATGGGTTATTTAACGCCGACAAGATTTTTTATTGCTGGTATTATTTTTTCTTCCAAAAATGTATTGTTAGTGATAATGTATTGCTGTTAATAATTTTTTCCACAATTTATTGCTGGCATTAAAACCTATTTTTACACTTTCATTGTGTTTTGATCCCAGTTTGGAGGTTAAGTATTTGCCCATAATTGGGACCCTAAAGGTATTACCACCCTGGGTCAGGGTGGACCTGGAAACACCAGCAATTAAGTGGTGGTTACACGTTATTCAAAATCTCCTGATCAGCGAGGTCTTGCTGCCGGATGTAGTTTATCGTCTTACCCAGGACGCATAAAATTATTTGATACATTTAATATTATGTTTAGATAATTTTAAATCGTACATTTATATAACAAAATCTTAGTGAACTTATGTTAAGAGAAACAATGGAATTTTAATTTTTTTTATAATTTTCATAAATAAAACCTTAAAAATACCTAAGTTGCTTTGATTACTACGTAATTTGTACAGACTTAAAAGTTTTAAATCATTAATAAATTAAAATTATATAATATATTCTTATGTAAATATCATATGAGTAACAAATATAAAAATGTTAATAATAAAATCCAGATTATTATTATTATTATTATTATTATTATGATTATTATTATGATTATTGTTGTTGTTGTTGTTGTTGTTATTGTTGGGGTTCTTCTTTTTGAACCATTTATTTTTAGAGTCAATCCTCTTTTGTAATTCGTACATCTTTTCTGATTATTGTTGTTGTGATTTAATTATTCATTCTTACAGTCATTTCTATTTTCTAATTATCATAATATTTCCTAGATATTTCATTCTTTTTGTTTCTGGGGCGTTAAATCTAGGTTTTTTGTTTTAAATAAAATTGGTCGCTATATTTGTAGTCGGCCTTTATGGCGAAAAAGTAACCCAGCGATAATTGCATTTACAATTGTTGGAAATTTATAGTCAGTATTTTTTTCTGATTAACCAATCACTTTGTTTTCTTATATTTCCGCCATGATAGCTAAACTTTATGAATGTAAGCGCTGTACTAGATTAGCAACAAGTTTTAATCAATTTACATTTGAATTGGCCCCATTAAACCGTAAGTTCTATGCTAATAGTTTCTTTTTTCTTTCACTTCTTGTCTACAGGGAAATGAATCTTGATTGTGCATACAAATTACAGAGTTGTTTAGTTGCTTATATCTGAAACTCTTAAGACAAAATTTATCGGTTAAAACAAAAAAAAAATCAGATGATAGAGAATCAGGTGTTTCATTAAGTTTGAATCTTTGGGTGAATGAACGAATATTTCTGAGATTCAGTTATGAAAATATTCACTAGTTATTTGCAACCGAGACAGACAAATTATTAATTAAAATTTGTGAACTGATATCAAGAGTTAATGTTTACCAACTTATTACAGGAATATCTGGTGTAAAACATGGTTTCCATCATTTTCGCTCATCCATTTACTTTCTGGAACATTAATTTCTTTAATTTTTAAATTACACTGGAATAATTTCATATAACACGATCGTAAATGTGTTGTGTAGTGAACAAAACAAGATCTAGATTTAAAATTAAAATGCCAAGCACTGACTCATTGATTTTATTAGAAATTAAAAAGACTCGAATTTACAAACTTGGCTTAACACACGCAAAAGCGAATCCAAAACAAAACTCGTGAAATTTCACACCTTGATGCGAAATGTTTTTCGGCCAATGGAAAACTAGGAAACATTTAAAATCAAAATTCAAATAATCTTCAACAAATTCTTTTACGGACCTTTTCGCGAGCCGACGCGAAGTTTTTGTCGTCGTCCAATGGAAAGGCCCGAATCATATCTGGAAGTGAATTCCCAAATGACTTTTTCAAGCCCCACAAACAAAAATAAAAGACGGGAAAGTTCGCCTGTCACCAGAGAGAAGGAGACGAGCGTATTAACACGTCCCTTGACAAACGTCAAGCGATCGTTATTATCCCTACCTTTGTCCCTCACCTCTTTTATACTTGATAAACGAACGGAACATTTTAAGACTGAGCGATTACTTCAAAGACATTCCTACCCTTCGATAACGCTCATACATACATACATACATACATACATACTGTTGTGGGGCTCTCCCATTTTACACAAGATGGACTCGTCTAAAGTATACTTATACTGACAGAGTTGGAGACAGGGTAGAAATACGTGATATACGTTGAGACAAGGTTGAGAAACGTAGAGTCCAGAGAGAGAGATAATTACGGCTTCACTTACAGAGACTTGTACATATACTTTCTACTAACCCGCATTCCTGGACTACTAATCTTCATTTCAAGTTTGTATTCTTACGTTCAATACACTTATTTTCCTATTTCAATTACTGGCGTTGTTTATTTATTTGTGAATGAATCCATCCCCGGAATCTACAACAAATTGGCGACGAGGACTTCGGACCCACACGAAAAAAAATTTTTCTGTCGCCACCATACACTCATACGTTCCTGCCTACGTACACATAAACTCATTCTTGCAAGGACTACTACGAACATTTTGACGATTTTGTATCAACCAAAATACATTAATTTTATTTGTAAAGACCTTAATTGATTTATATGTATATAAAATTGTTGTTTCACTTTACAATTTGATTTTCTTGTTTTATACCGCTCTTGTGGTAGGCTGTCTAACAAGGCCAAATCAAACTAATCTAGTTTCCGTACTCATACACTTCACTATAACCGATAACCCACTATAGTAGTCTGTATGTTCTCTGATTTATCAGTCCCAAAACTTAGTTTTCATGTAAACAGAATTCACAGATAATGAAGAGACATAAACTTTAATTTTGCAACTTATATATTCGTTTAGTGATTATTATCTGAAATTCTTAAGATAAAATTCCTCATTCAAAACAAAAACGTTAGATTCTAGAGACTCAGAATTTTCATTAAGTTTAAAATTTTGGGTGAGTGAACGAATATTTGAGGTTCAACCATGAAAATACACATCAGTTGTATGTAACCGACGCAGGCAACACATAAAAAAATTAGTAATAAAAATAGTGAACTGATATAAAAAAAGTAACATTTACCAACTTATGAGATCAGAAGAGACGGCAATTGTTTCAATAATAAATGTAAATTTATAAATAAAAGACATGATATCACTTGTTATATCAAAATACTGACAGATTTTACAGAATAAAAAAGGCATTCTCTTTACTTATTTTTAGCTGTTGCTGTTAAAATGCATTACCTTTTCTTATTGTTGGCTGTTGATATTAAAATGCATTCTGTTTTCCTATTTTCAGCTGTTGCTCTTAAAATGCATTCTAATATCCTATTTTTGGCAGGTGCAGTTAAAATGCATTTTCTTTTCCTATTTTTAGCCCTTGCTATTAAAATGCATTCTCACCTCCTAAATTGGCTGTAGCTCTGAAAATGCATTCTCATTTCCTATTTTTAGCTATTGCTCTTAAAATGCATTCTCATATCCTATTTTTGGCTGGTGCAGTTAAAATGCATTTTCTTTTCCTATTTTTAGCTATTGCTCTTAAAATGCATTCTCATATCCTATTTTTGGCTGGTGCAGTTAAAATGCATTTTCTTTTCCTATTTTTAGCTATTGTTCTTAAAATGCATTCTAATATCCTATTTTTGGCAGGTGCAGTTAAAATGCATTTTCTTTTCCTATTTTTAGCTATTGCTCTTAAAATGCATTCTAATATCCTATTTTTGGCTGGTGCAGTTAAAATGCATTTTCTTTTCCTATTTTTAGCTATTGCTCTTAAAATGCATTCTCATATCCTATTTTTGGCTGGTGCAGTTAAAATGCATTTTCTTTTCCTATTTTTAGCTATTGCTCTTAAAATGCATTCTAATATCCTATTTTTGGCTTGTGCAGTTAAAATGCATTTTCTTTTCCTATTTTTACCTATTGCTCTTAAAATGCATTCTAATATCCTATTTTTGGCAGGTGCAGTTAAAATGCATTTTATTTTCCTATTTTTAGCTATTGCTCTTAAAATGCATTCTAATATCCTATTTTTGGCTGGTGCAGTTAAAATGCATTTTCTTTTCCTATTTTTAGCTATTGCTCTTAAAATGCATTCTAATATCCTATTTTTGGCTGGTGCAGTTAAAATGCATTTTCTTTTCCTATTTTTAGCTATTGCTCTTAAAATGCATTCTCATATCCTATTTTTGGCTGGTGCAGTTAAAATGCATTTTCTTTTCCTATTTTTAGCTATTGCTCTTAAAATGCATTCTAATATCCTATTTTTGGCTGGTGCAGTTAAAATGCATTTTCTTTTCCTATTTTTACCTATTGCTCTTAAAATGCATTCTCATATCCTATTTTTGGCAGGTGCAGTTAAAATGCATTTTCTTTTCCTATTTTTAGCCCTTGCTATTAAAATGCATTCTCACCTCCTAAATTGGCGGTAGCTCTTAAAATGCATTCTCATTTCCTATTTTTAGCTATTGCTCTTAAAATGCATTCTCATATCCTATTTTTGGCTGGTGCAGTTAAAATGCATTTTCTTTCCTATTTTTAGCTATTGCTCTTAAAATGCATTCTCATATCCTATTTTTGGCTGGTGCAGTTAAAATGCATTTTCTTTTCCTATTTTTAGCTATTGCTCTTAAAATGCATTTTAATATCCTATTTTTGGCTGGTGCAGTTAATATGCATTTTCTTTTCCTATTTTTAGCTATTGCCCTTAAAATGCATTCTAATATCCTATCTTTGGCTGGCGCAGTTAAAATGCATTTTCTTTTCCTATTTTTAGCTATTGCTCTTAAAATGCATTCTCATATCCTATTTTTGGCTGGTGCAGTTAAAATGCATTTTCTTTTCCTATTTTTAGCTATTGCTCTTAAAATGCATTCTCATATCCTATTTTTGGCTGGTGCAGTTAAAATGCATTTTCTTTTCCTATTTTTAGCTATTGCTCTTAAAATGCATTCTCATATCCTATTTTTGGCTGGTGCAGTTAAAATGCATTTTCTTTTCCTATTTTTAGCTATTGCTCTTAAAATGCATTCTCATATCCTATTTTTGGCTGGTGCAGTTAAAATGCATTTTCTTTTCCTATTTTTAGCTATTGCTCTTAAAATGCATTCTAATATCCTATTTTTGGCAGGTGCAGTTAAATTGCATTTTCTTTTCCTATTTTTAGCTATTGCTCTTAAAATGCATTCTCATATCCTATTTTTGGCTGGTGCAGTTAAAATGCATTTTCTTTTCCTATTTTTAGCTATTGCTCTTAAAATGCATTCTCATATCCTATTTTTGGCTGGTGCAGTTAAAATGCATTTTCTTTTCCTATTTTTAGCTATTGCTCTTAAAATGCATTCTCATATCCTATTTTTGGCTGGTGCAGTTAAAATGCATTTTCTTTTCCTATTTTTAGCTATTGCTCTTAAAATGCATTCTAATATCCTATTTTTGGCAGGTGCAGTTAAATTGCATTTTCTTTTCCTATTTTTAGCTATTGCTCTTAAAATGCATTCTAATATCCTATTTTTGGCTGGTGCAGTTAAAATCCATTTTCTTTTCCTATTTTTAGCTATTGCTCTTAAAATGCATTCTCATATCCTATTTTTGGCTGGTGCAGTTAAAATGCATTTTCTTTTCCTATTTTTAGCTATTGCTCTTAAAATGCATTCTCATATCCTATTATTGGCTGGTGCAGTTAAAATGCATTTTCTTTTCCTATTTTTAGCTATTGCTCTTAAAATGCATTCTCATATCCTATTTTTGGCTGGTGCAGTTAAAATGCATTTTCTTTTCCTATTTTTAGCTATTGCTCTTAAAATGCATTCTAATATCCTATTTTTGGCTGGTGCAGTTAAAATCCATTTTCTTTTCCTATTTTTAGCTATTGCTCTTAAAATGCATTCTCATATCCTATTTTTGGCTGGTGCAGTTAAAATGCATTTTCGTTTCCTATTTTTAGCTATTGCTCTTAAAATGCATTCTAATATCCTATTTTTGGCTGGTGCAGTTAAAATGCATTTTATTTTCCTATTTTTAGCTATTGCTCTTAAAATGCATTCTAATATCCTATTTTTGGCTGGTGCAGTTAAAATCCATTTTCTTTTCCTATTTTTAGCTATTGCTCTTAAAATGCATTCTCATATCCTATTTTTGGCTGGTGCAGTTAAAATGCATTTTCTTTTCCTATTTTTAGCTATTGCTCTTAAAATGCATTCTAATATCCTATTTTCGGCTGGTGCAGTTAAAATGCATTTTCTTTTCCTATTTTTAGCTATTGCTCTTAAAATGCATTCTAATATCCTATTTTTGGCAGGTGCAGTTAAAATGCATTTTCTTTTCCTATTTTTAGCTATTGCTCTTAAAATGCATTATAATATCCTATTTTTGGCTGGTGCAGTTAAAATCCATTTTCTTTTCCTATTTTTAGCTATTGCTCTTAAAATGCATTCTCATATCCTATTTTTGGCTGGTGCAGTTAAAATGCATTTTCTTTTCCTATTTTTAGCTATTGCTCTTAAAATGCATTCTCATATCCTATTTTTGGCTGGTGCAGTTAAAATGCATTTTCTTTTCCTATTTTTAGCTATTGCTCTTAAAATGCATTCTAATATCCTATTTTTGGCAGGTGCAGTTAAATTGCATTTTCTTTTCCTATTTTTAGCTATTGCTCTTAAAATGCATTCTCATATCCTATTTTTGGCTGGTGCAGTTAAAATGCATTTTCTTTTCCTATTTTTAGCTATTGGTCTTCAAATGCATTCTCATATCCTATTTTTGGCTGGTGCAGTTAAAATGCATTTTCTTTTCCTATTTTTAGCTATTGCTCTTAAAATGCATTCTAATATCCTATTTTTGGCAGGTGCAGTTAAATTGCATTTTCTTTTCCTATTTTTAGCTATTGCTCTTAAAATGCATTCTCATATGCTATTTTTGGCTGGTGCAGTTAAAATGCATTTTCTTTTCCTATTTTTAGCTATTGCTCTTAAAATGCATTCTCATATCCTATTTTTGGCTGGTGCAGTTAAAATGCATTTTCTTTTCCTATTTTTAGCTATGGCTCTTAAAATGCATTCTAATATCCTATTTTTGGCAGGTGCAGTTAAATTGCATTTTCTTTTCCTATTTTTAGCTATTGCTCTTAAAATGCATTCTCATATCCTATTTTTGGCTGGTGCAGTTAAAATGCATTTTCTTTTCCTATTTTTAGCTATTGCTCTTAAAATGCATTCTCATATCCTATTTTTGGCTGGTGCAGTTAAAATGCATTTTCTTTTCCTATTTTTAGCTATTGCTCTTAAAATGCATTCTAATATCCTATTTTTGGCTGGTGCAGTTAAAATCCATTTTCTTTTCCTATTTTTAGCTATTGCTCTTAAAATGCATTCTCATATCCTATTTTTGGCTGGTGCAGTTAAAATGCATTTTCTTTTCCTATTTTTAGCTATTGCTCTTAAAATGCATTCTAATATCCTATTTTTGGCTGGTGCAGTTAAAATGCATTTTCTTTTCCTATTTTTAGCTATTGCTCTTAAAATGCATTCTAATATCCTATTTTTGGCTGGTGCAGTTAAAATGCATTTTCTTTTCCTATTTTTAGCTATTGCTCTTAAAATGCATTCTAATATCCTATTTTTGGCTGGTGCAGTTAAAATGCATTTTCTTTACCTATTTTTAGCTATTGCTCTTAAAATGCATTCTCATATCCTATTTTTGGCTGGTGCAGTTAAAATGCATTTTTTTTCCCTATTTTTAGCTATTGCTCTTAAAATGCATTCTCATATCCTATTTTTGGCTGGTGCAGTTAAAATGCATTTTCTTTTCCTATTTTTAGCTATTGCTCTTAAAATGCATTCTCATATCCTATTTTTGGCTGGTGCAGTTAAAATGCATTTTCTTTTCCTATTTTTAGCTATTGCTCTTAAAATGCATTCTCATATCCTATTTTTGGCTGGTGCAGTTAAAATGCATTTTCTTTTCCTATTTTTAGCTATTGCTCTTAAAATGCATTCTAATATCCTATTTTTGGCTGGTGCAGTTAAAATCCATTTTCTTTTCCTATTTTTAGCTATTGCTCTTAAAATGCATTCTCATATCCTATTTTTGGCTGGTGCAGTTAAAATGCATTTTCTTTTCCTATTTTTAGCTATTGCTCTTAAAATGCATTCTAATATCCTATTTTTGGCTGGTGCAGTTAAAATGCATTTTCTTTTCCTATTTTTAGCTATTGCTCTTAAAATGCATTCTAATATCCTATTTTTGGCTGGTGCAGTTAAAATCCATTTTCTTTTCCTATTTTTAGCTATTGCTCTTAAAATGCATTCTCATATCCTATTTTTGGCTGGTGCAGTTAAAATGCATTTTCTTTTCCTATTTTTAGCTATTGCTCTTAAAATGCATTCTAATATCCTATTTTTGGCAGGTGCAGTTAAATTGCATTTTCTTTTCCTATGTTTAGCCCTTGCTATTAAAATGCATTCTCATATTCTATTTTTGGCTGGTGCAGTTAAAATGCATTCTCATATCCTATTTTTGGCTGGTGCAGTTAAAATGCATTTTCTTTTCCTATTTTTAGCTATTGGTCTTCAAATGCATTCTCATATCCTATTTTTGGCTGGTGCAGTTAAAATGCATTTTCTTTTCCTATTTTTAGCTATTGCTCTTAAAATGCATTCTAATATCCTATTTTTGGCAGGTGCAGTTAAATTGCATTTTCTTTTCCTATTTTTAGCTATTGCTCTTAAAATGCATTCTCATATGCTATTTTTGGCTGGTGCAGTTAAAATGCATTTTCTTTTCCTATTTTTAGCTATTGCTCTTAAAATGCATTCTCATATCCTATTTTTGGCTGGTGCAGTTAAAATGCATTTTCTTTTCCTATTTTTAGCTATGGCTCTTAAAATGCATTCTAATATCCTATTTTTGGCAGGTGCAGTTAAATTGCATTTTCTTTTCCTATTTTTAGCTATTGCTCTTAAAATGCATTCTCATATCCTATTTTTGGCTGGTGCAGTTAAAATGCATTTTCTTTTCCTATTTTTAGCTATTGCTCTTAAAATGCATTCTCATATCCTATTTTTGGCTGGTGCAGTTAAAATGCATTTTCTTTTCCTATTTTTAGCTATTGCTCTTAAAATGCATTCTAATATCCTATTTTTGGCTGGTGCAGTTAAAATCCATTTTCTTTTCCTATTTTTAGCTATTGCTCTTAAAATGCATTCTCATATCCTATTTTTGGCTGGTGCAGTTAAAATGCATTTTCTTTTCCTATTTTTAGCTATTGCTCTTAAAATGCATTCTAATATCCTATTTTTGGCTGGTGCAGTTAAAATGCATTTTCTTTTCCTATTTTTAGCTATTGCTCTTAAAATGCATTCTAATATCCTATTTTTGGCTGGTGCAGTTAAAATCCATTTTCTTTTCCTATTTTTAGCTATTGCTCTTAAAATGCATTCTCATATCCTATTTTTGGCTGGTGCAGTTAAAATGCATTTTCTTTTCCTATTTTTAGCTATTGCTCTTAAAATGCATTCTAATATCCTATTTTTGGCAGGTGCAGTTAAATTGCATTTTCTTTTCCTATGTTTAGCCCTTGCTATTAAAATGCATTCTCATATCCTATTTTTGGCTGGTGCAGTTAAAATGCATTTTTTTTCCCTATTTTTAGCTATTGCTCTTAAAATGCATTCTCATATCCTATTTTTGGCTGGTGCAGTTAAAATGCATTTTCTTTTCCTATTTTTAGCTATTGCTCTTAAAATGCATTCTCATATCCTATTTTTGGCTGGTGCAGTTAAAATGCATTTTCTTTTCCTATTTTTAGCTATTGCTCTTAAAATGCATTCTCATATCCTATTTTTGGCTGGTGCAGTTAAAATGCATTTTCTTTTCCTATTTTTAGCTATTGCTCTTAAAATGCATTCTAATATCCTATTTTTGGCTGGTGCAGTTAAAATCCATTTTCTTTTCCTATTTTTAGCTATTGCTCTTAAAATGCATTCTCATATCCTATTTTTGGCTGGTGCAGTTAAAATGCATTTTCTTTTCCTATTTTTAGCTATTGCTCTTAAAATGCATTCTAATATCCTATTTTTGGCTGGTGCAGTTAAAATGCATTTTCTTTTCCTATTTTTAGCTATTGCTCTTAAAATGCATTCTAATATCCTATTTTTGGCTGGTGCAGTTAAAATCCATTTTCTTTTCCTATTTTTAGCTATTGCTCTTAAAATGCATTCTCATATCCTATTTTTGGCTGGTGCAGTTAAAATGCATTTTCTTTTCCTATTTTTAGCTATTGCTCTTAAAATGCATTCTAATATCCTATTTTTGGCAGGTGCAGTTAAATTGCATTTTCTTTTCCTATGTTTAGCCCTTGCTATTAAAATGCATTCTCATATTCTATTTTTGGCTGGTGCAGTTAAAATGCATTTTCTTTTCCTATTTTTAGCTATTGCTCTTAAAATGCATTCTAATATCCTATTTTTGGCTGGTGCAGTTAAAATGCATTTTCTTTTCCTATTTTTAGCTATTGCTCTTAAAATGCATTCTCATATCCTATTTTTGGCTGGTGCAGTTAAAATGCATTTTTTTTCCCTATTTTTAGCTATTGCTCTTAAAATGCATTCTCATATCCTATTTTTGGCTGGTGCAGTTAAAATGCATTTTCTTTTCCTATTTTTAGCTATTGCTCTTAAAATGCATTCTAATATCCTATTTTTGGCTGGTGCAGTTAAAATGCATTTTCTTTTCCTATTTTTAGCTATTGCTCTTAAAATGCATTCTAATATCCTATTTTTGGCTGGTGCAGTTAAAATCCATTTTCTTTTCCTATTTTTAGCTATTGCTCTTAAAATGCATTCTCATATCCTATTTTTGGCTGGTGCAGTTAAAATGCATTTTCTTTTCCTATTTTTAGCTATTGCTCTTAAAATGCATTCTCATATCCTATTTTTGGCTGGTGCAGTTAAAATGCATTTTCTTTTCCTATTTTTAGCTATTGCTCTTAAAATGCATTCTAATATCCTATTTTTGGCAGGTGCAGTTAAAATGCATTTTCTTTTCCTATTTTTAGCTATTGCTCTTAAAATGCATTCTCATATCCTATTTTTGGCTGGTGCAGTTAAAATGCATTTTCTTTTCCTATTTTTAGCTATTGCTCTTAAAATGCATTCTAATATCCTATTTTTGGCTTGTGCAGTTAAAATGCATTTTCTTTTCCTATTTTTACCTATTGCTCTTAAAATGCATTCTAATATCCTATTTTTGGCAGGTGCAGTTAAAATGCATTTTCTTTTCCTATTTTTAGCTATTGCTCTTAAAATGCATTCTAATATCCTATTTTTGGCTGGTGCAGTTAAAATGCATTTTCTTTTCCTATTTTTAGCTATTGCTCTTAAAATGCATTCTAATATCCTATTTTTGGCTGGTGCAGTTAAAATGCATTTTCTTTTCCTATTTTTAGCTATTGCTCTTAAAATGCATTCTCATATCCTATTTTTGGCTGGTGCAGTTAAAATCCATTTTCTTTTCCTATTTTTAGCTATTGCTCTTAAAATGCATTCTAATATCCTATTTTTGGCTGGTGCAGTTAAAATGCATTTTCTTTTCCTATTTTTACCTATTGCTCTTAAAATGCATTCTCATATCCTATTTTTGGCAGGTGCAGTTAAAATGCATTTTCTTTTCCTATTTTTAGCCCTTGCTATTAAAATGCATTCTCACCTCCTAAATTGGCGGTAGCTCTTAAAATGCATTCTCATTTCCTATTTTTAGCTATTGCTCTTAAAATGCATTCTCATATCCTATTTTTGGCTGGTGCAGTTAAAACGCATTTTCTTTCCTATTTTTAGCTATTGCTCTTAAAATGCATTTTAATATCCTATTTTTGGCTGGTGCAGTTAATATGCATTTTCTTTTCCTATTTTTAGCTATTGCCCTTAAAATGCATTCTAATATCCTATCTTTGGCTGGCGCAGTTAAAATGCATTTTCTTTTCCTATTTTTAGCTATTGCTCTTAAAATGCATTCTCATATCCTATTTTTGGCTGGTGCAGTTAAAATGCATTTTCTTTTCCTATTTTTAGCTATTGCTTTTAAAATGCATTCTCATATCCTATTTTTGGCTGGTGCAGTTAAAATGCATTTTCTTTTCCTATTTTTAGCTATTGCTCTTAAAATGCATTCTCATATCCTATTTTTGGCTGGTGCAGTTAAAATGCATTTTCTTTTCCTATTTTTAGCTATTGCTCTTAAAATGCATTCTCATATCCTATTTTTGGCTGGTGCAGTTAAAATGCATTTTCTTTTCCTATTTTTAGCTATTGCTCTTAAAATGCATTCTAATATCCTATTTTTGGCAGGTGCAGTTAAATTGCATTTTCTTTTCCTATTTTTAGCTATTGCTCTTAAAATGCATTCTCATATCCTATTTTTGGCTGGTGCAGTTAAAATGCATTTTCTTTTCCTATTTTTAGCTATTGCTCTTAAAATGCATTCTCATATCCTATTTTTGGCTGGTGCAGTTAAAATGCATTTTCTTTTCCTATTTTTAGCTATTGCTCTTAAAATGCATTCTAATATCTTATTTTTGGCAGGTGCAGTTAAATTGCATTTTCTTTTCCTATTTTTAGCTATTGCTCTTAAAATGCATTCTCATATCCTATTTTTGGCTGGTGCAGTTAAAATGCATTTTCTTTTCCTATTTTTAGCTATTGCTCTTAAAATGCATTCTCATATCCTATTTTTGGCTGGTGCAGTTAAAATGCATTTTCTTTTCCTATTTTTAGCTATTGCTCTTAAAATGCATTCTAATATCCTATTTTTGGCAGGTGCAGTTAAATTGCATTTTCTTTTCCTATTTTTAGCTATTGCTCTTAAAATGCATTCTAATATCCTATTTTTGGCTGGTGCAGTTAAAATCCATTTTCTTTTCCTATTTTTAGCTATTGCTCTTAAAATGCATTCTCATATCCTATTTTTGGCTGGTGCAGTTAAAATGCATTTTCTTTTCCTATTTTTAGCTATTGCTCTTAAAATGCATTCTCATATCCTATTATTGGCTGGTGCAGTTAAAATGCATTTTCTTTTCCTATTTTTAGCTATTGCTCTTAAAATGCATTCTCATATCCTATTTTTGGCTGGTGCAGTTAAAATGCATTTTCTTTTCCTATTTTTAGCTATTGCTCTTAAAATGCATTCTAATATCCTATTTTTGGCTGGTGCAGTTAAAATCCATTTTCTTTTCCTATTTTTAGCTATTGCTCTTAAAATGCATTCTCATATCCTATTTTTGGCTGGTGCAGTTAAAATGCATTTTCGTTTCCTATTTTTAGCTATTGCTCTTAAAATGCATTCTAATATCCTATTTTTGGCTGGTGCAGTTAAAATGCATTTTCTTTTCCTATTTTTAGCTATTGCTCTTAAAATGCATTCTAATATCCTATTTTTGGCTGGTGCAGTTAAAATCCATTTTCTTTTCCTATTTTTAGCTATTGCTCTTAAAATGCATTCTCATATCCTATTTTTGGCTGGTGCAGTTAAAATGCATTTTCTTTTCCTATTTTTAGCTATTGCTCTTAAAATGCATTCTAATATCCTATTTTTGGCTGGTGCAGTTAAAATGCATTTTCTTTTCCTATTTTTAGCTATTGCTCTTAAAATGCATTCTAATATCCTATTTTTGGCAGGTGCAGTTAAAATGCATTTTCTTTTCCTATTTTTAGCTATTGCTCTTAAAATGCATTCTAATATCCTATTTTTGGCTGGTGCAGTTAAAATCCATTTTCTTTTCCTATTTTTAGCTATTGCTCTTAAAATGCATTCTCATATCCTATTTTTGGCTGGTGCAGTTAAAATGCATTTTCTTTTCCTATTTTTAGCTATTGCTCTTAAAATGCATTCTCATATCCTATTTTTGGCTGGTGCAGTTAAAATGCATTTTCTTTTCCTATTTTTAGCTATTGCTCTTAAAATGCATTCTAATATCCTATTTTTGGCAGGTGCAGTTAAATTGCATTTTCTTTTCCTATTTTTAGCTATTGCTCTTAAAATGCATTCTCATATCCTATTTTTGGCTGGTGCAGTTAAAATGCATTTTCTTTTCCTATTTTTAGCTATTGGTCTTCAAATGCATTCTCATATCCTATTTTTGGCTGGTGCAGTTAAAATGCATTTTCTTTTCCTATTTTTAGCTATTGCTCTTAAAATGCATTCTAATATCCTATTTTTGGCAGGTGCAGTTAAATTGCATTTTCTTTTCCTATTTTTAGCTATTGCTCTTAAAATGCATTCTCATATGCTATTTTTGGCTGGTGCAGTTAAAATGCATTTTCTTTTCCTATTTTTAGCTATTGCTCTTAAAATGCATTCTCATATCCTATTTTTGGCTGGTGCAGTTAAAATGCATTTTCTTTTCCTATTTTTAGCTATGGCTCTTAAAATGCATTCTAATATCCTATTTTTGGCAGGTGCAGTTAAATTGCATTTTCTTTTCCTATTTTTAGCTATTGCTCTTAAAATGCATTCTCATATCCTATTTTTGGCTGGTGCAGTTAAAATGCATTTTCTTTTCCTATTTTTAGCTATTGCTCTTAAAATGCATTCTCATATCCTATTTTTGGCTGGTGCAGTTAAAATGCATTTTCTTTTCCTATTTTTAGCTATTGCTCTTAAAATGCATTCTAATATCCTATTTTTGGCTGGTGCAGTTAAAATGCATTTTCTTTTCCTATTTTTAGCTATTGCTCTTAAAATGCATTCTAATATCCTATTTTTGGCTGGTGCAGTTAAAATCCATTTTCTTTTCCTATTTTTAGCTATTGCTCTTAAAATGCATTCTCATATCCTATTTTTGGCTGGTGCAGTTAAAATGCATTTTCTTTTCCTATTTTTAGCTATTGCTCTTAAAATGCATTCTAATATCCTATTTTTGGCAGGTGCAGTTAAATTGCATTTTCTTTTCCTATGTTTAGCCCTTGCTATTAAAATGCATTCTCATATTCTATTTTTGGCTGGTGCAGTTAAAATGCATTTTCTTTTCCTATTTTTAGCTATTGCTCTTAAAATGCATTCTAATATCCTATTTTTGGCTGGTGCAGTTAAAATGCATTTTCTTTTCCTATTTTTAGCTATTGCTCTTAAAATGCATTCTCATATCCTATTTTTGGCTGGTGCAGTTAAAATGCATTTTTTTCCCTATTTTTAGCTATTGCTCTTAAAATGCATTCTCATATCCTATTTTTGGCTGGTGCAGTTAAAATGCATTTTCTTTTCCTATTTTTAGCTATTGCTCTTAAAATGCATTCTCATATCCTATTTTTGGCTGGTGCAGTTAAAATGCATTTTCTTTTCCTATTTTTAGCTATTGCTCTTAAAATGCATTCTCATATCCTATTTTTGGCTGGTGCAGTTAAAATGCATTTTCTTTTCCTATTTTTAGCTATTGCTCTTAAAATGCATTCTAATATCCTATTTTTGGCTGGTGCAGTTAAAATCCATTTTCTTTTCCTATTTTTAGCTATTGCTCTTAAAATGCATTCTCATATCCTATTTTTGGCTGGTGCAGTTAAAATGCATTTTCTTTTCCTATTTTTAGCTATTGCTCTTAAAATGCATTCTAATATCCTATTTTTGGCTGGTGCCTTTAAAATGCATTTTCTTTTCCTATTTTTAGCTATTGCTCTTAAAATGCATTCTAATATCCTATTTTTGGCTGGTGCAGTTAAAATCCATTTTCTTTTCCTATTTTTAGCTATTGCTCTTAAAATGCATTCTCATATCCTATTTTTGGCTGGTGCAGTTAAAATGCATTTTCTTTTCCTATTTTTAGCTATTGCTCTTAAAATGCATTCTAATATCCTATTTTTGGCAGGTGCAGTTAAATTGCATTTTCTTTTCCTATGTTTAGCCCTTGCTATTAAAATGCATTCTCATATTCTATTTTTGGCTGGTGCAGTTAAAATGCATTTTCTTTTCCTATTTTTAGCTATTGCTCTTAAAATGCATTCTAATATCCTATTTTTGGCTGGTGCAGTTAAAATGCATTTTCTTTTCCTATTTTTAGCTATTGCTCTTAAAATGCATTCTCATATCCTATTTTTGGCTGGTGCAGTTAAAATGCATTTTTTTTCCCTATTTTTAGCTATTGCTCTTAAAATGCATTCTCATATCCTATTTTTGGCTGGTGCAGTTAAAATGCATTTTCTTTTCCTATTTTTAGCTATTGCTCTTAAAATGCATTCTCATATCCTATTTTTGGCTGGTGCAGTTAAAATGCATTTTCTTTTCCTATTTTTAGCTATTGCTCTTAAAATGCATTCTCATATCCTATTTTTGGCTGGTGCAGTTAAAATGCATTTTCTTTTCCTATTTTTAGCTATTGCTCTTAAAATGCATTCTAATATCCTATTTTTGGCTGGTGCAGTTAAAATCCATTTTCTTTTCCTATTTTTAGCTATTGCTCTTAAAATGCATTCTCATATCCTATTTTTGGCTGGTGCAGTTAAAATGCATTTTCTTTTCCTATTTTTAGCTATTGCTCTTAAAATGCATTCTAATATCCTATTTTTGGCTGGTGCAGTTAAAATCCATTTTCTTTTCCTATTTTTAGCTATTGCTCTTAAAATGCATTCTCATATCCTATTTTTGGCTGGTGCAGTTAAAATGCATTTTCTTTTCCTATTTTTAGCTATTGCTCTTAAAATGCATTCTAATATCCTATTTTTGGCTGGTGCAGTTAAAATGCATTTTCTTTTCCTATTTTTAGCTATTGCTCTTAAAATGCATTCTAATATCCTATTTTTGGCAGGTGCAGTTAAAATGCATTTTCTTTTCCTATTTTTAGCTATTGCTCTAAAAATGCATTCTAATATCCTATTTTTGGCTGGTGCAGTTAAAATCCATTTTCTTTTCCTATTTTTAGCTATTGCTCTTAAAATGCATTCTCATATCCTATTTTTGGCTGGTGCAGTTAAAATGCATTTTCTTTTCCTATTTTTAGCTATTGCTCTTAAAATGCATTCTCACCTCCTAAAATGGCTGTAACTTATTTCTTTTTTTTTTCTCTTTTTATTTTCTTTTTCTTCTCTATTTCTTTTTTCTTTTTCTTTGTTTTCTATTCTTCTTTTAATTTCTTTTTCTTCTTTTCTTTTTCTTTTTCTTCACTATTTTCTTTTTCTCCTCTATTTCTTTTTCTTTTTCTTTGTTTTCTATTCTTCTTTTAATTTCTTTTTCTTCTTTTCTTTTTCTTCTCTATTTCTTTTTTTTCTTCTTTGTACTTTCCTTTTTATTTGAAAATACTGACGACCCCTCAGTTTTCCGTATATGTCTAATAAATACGCATCAAGAAGCAAATTAATTGAGTGAGAAAATTGCAGACGGATTTTGTTCGTGAGACATGCGCATTGCCTTATACTATGCACTGAAGAGCTTCACGTATATAAGGCAAACACCGGGGAAATGATGAAAAAGTAATCTATATTAATACAATAAAGAAAAAATAAAACAGATAATAAATAAATAATATTGTGGATAAAATTGATATTTTATTTTGGAAAAATACACAAGAATTATTTACAAATACAATCTGTGAATTTTATTTTTAAAATAGTTGATAAAAATGACAACGAACGGAAGCTGTATATATAGGGTGACCCCAAAAAAACGGGAATTTTTGAATTGCCAGACATGAGCAAGTGGCAAGTAAACATTTCGCCATTTTAGTAACGAGAACGAAATTCACAGTATCCCAGCTGAGATATTGCTGCAGTCAATGAGGAATCTCAACAGCAGATTTCAAGAATGCATTCGTACAGGAGGACGCCATCTACAGGACGTAATTTTAAAAAAATGAAAATTCCATCATTGTTTCTTAAATGGCATGTTTTAAGGTTTCAATTACTATGAATTAAATATTTTTCTTCCATCATTCTTGGTTTTATTGGATTGTTGAAAAGTTCCCGTTTTTTTTGGGGTCACCCTGTACTTGCGTATATTGTGATTTTTTATGATCTGTTGTTGTTTTTACGTAAAACATAAGTCGTTGCACTATACACGGGTAGTTTTTTTTTAAGAGGTTAAAAATCATGAATTTTTACTGACCGGTTGTTCTATACTCAGGTGTTTTTTTGTTCTGGAAGGGTTAAAATTCATGTAAAAAATCAGCGTCGCCTTATACATGAGTATTATGGTAAATAGATAAAACCGTAAAATCGTATTCGTAGGTAACTGTTATATTGTTATCAGTCCATTGTACACGATTTGCAGCCTGTATACGTTTCATACTTAATACAATTCAATCATATAAAGATGGAGCAAAATGTTTCTGACGAGAAGATATTTCCGTAACGAATTTTCAATGTGTTTAATATTTCGCAGTTTGCAAAAAACCTATCGGTATATTTAGTTGCTATCGGATTGTTTCACATTACGAGTATTTAACCCTAGAACACTAACCATGGGTATAATATACCCAGTGCAATTTTTCCTATTTTTAATTACAATTTTCAGTACCTGATTTTCTTACCTAAATAATATGTTTTTCAGTTCCTATTAATGTTAACTCAAAGTTTGAAATGCCTACATGTAAAATATTTCAAATAAAGATTTATATTTAATATTTTTTTTTATATTTTCAAAATCAGGTATGATATACACATGGTTAGTAGTAGTGTAACTTTAATTGACGGTTAGCGTTCTAGGATTAAAATAGATGAGACGCATTTCACGGGTGGAATATTGCCAGCTGTCACCATCCCCCAATCTGTTCATTGTCAAAATTTTCTTTTGAACATTTTATTATTGTTTCAAAAAGGTATTTTGTTGTTGCCCTTGTCATACTTACGACGATCAGCGTCAGTGTCTTTCTTGTTGGCAGTTTCGTTTCTCGACGAGGATGAATTTGAACTCAGAACACCGCAACCGCAGGTCAGTTTTTTGTCGACATCAAAGTCTTCGGCCAGCAATTGTTGCCAGCCATGTAAGTTTTTTTTAATTGCTCACTCAATAGAAGACGCAAGTGCCACTCAAGATAGAGGGTTACTGATTGAGCATGTTGCATGTAAGAGGAGGATGTATGGAGTGTAGTTTAAGAGGATATGTAGGCAATATATCGATATATGTAGACAATATATCAATATATATGGCGTCTCTTCCAGGGAGCAGCGGTTCTTGCGAAGAAGCTATGAAAACTAAATTTCTTACTTACCAATGGAATATGAAGAGAGTCAAGAGAGCTCGTTTCAGGGTACATGGCACGATTCCTATTTGGTTTACTAGTGATTTAAGCCATTATTATTATTATTATTTGATGATTTTAGCCTTTACTAATACTATTAATTCTTCTATGTGCCGCGTTCTTTCAGGACGTTGGTGATCATGACTCTCCACGATTTCCTTTCCTTTGTGACCCTTAGGAGCGTTTCTTCCTTTACAAAGCCTTCTTCTGTGTGCCGTGTTCTTTCAGGACGTGAGGAATCATGGCTCTCTACGATTTCCTTTTCTTTGTGAACCTTAGCAGCGTTTGCAAAGCCTCCTACCTCCCTTTCCGCTATCCATTCACACAAGTTCATCTGATACATGGCCTGCCGCTTCTCTTGCCCTCAAGAGTTAAGTCTTCCAGAAACTTCTTCCTTATTATGTATACAAGGTGTCTCTTTCTGATTCTGGATATAATTATTCTTTTTGTTAGCTTTTTCTTTTTTTCCTTATTGCTTACTCGCTCCATCCTCAGTATCCTACTGTAGAGCTATATTTCTTTTGCCTTCTGTTTCCATCTGTGGTGGCATTGTTCAGTATCCCCAGCCATGCAAGAGGACGGATGTCCCATAGCAATTCAGCACTCTAAGATAATATTATTATTGTCGTTTTTATTTATTCATTCATTCAGTCGTGCAAACACGCCCCTGGCTTACGGTCATATGACGTTGAACCACCGAACTCCGGCAACGTCGAGCCTGGCTTGTATCTAGATGGGTAACCGCTTGGATGTGCGGGCGTGTAATTGATAATGGCACGGAATTGGTAATCGGAGAACTGAGTTCCAATTCTTGTTGGATTCGTTATATTTACCCTTGGGACAGGTATCAATCCACTGCTTCTCCTCTCAGCTATGGGTTAATTAGTAAAACTTGTATAACTAAACCATTACGATTTAAAATAAAATTTAAAAAATCTAAAAATATTTTCTGGCTTTAAATAACCTATAAGAATTGATAAGCCGTAAAAAATGAATGAAATACTTTTGATTTATTTACATTCTCTGCTATATAAATATATAGAAACTAATGTGGCCACAAAATGAAAGATCAATTTATATATTGATTATAATAGAAAAATGATCCCCCACTTTATATCCACATTATAATTTATTGTTTGTTTATCAAATTCTGATTAGGTATGAATTCCCCTTCTCCTTCAGGAGCTATGGATTAATAAATAAGTTTTATTTTACTAAATCATTATTATTTAGACAAAAAGCATTCTTACAATCTAAAAATATTTTCTGGCTTTAAATAACCTGCTATGGGTTGATAAACCGTAGAATGAATGAATCATTCAAATACTGATTAACTACACAGGCGTGGCTCTTAGATTTATTTACATTCTCTTCTATAAAAATGCATAGAAACTAATATGGCCACAAAGTGAAGGGTCAATTTATATATTGATTATAATATTATTATATCCCCCACTTTATATTCATATTATAATTTACTGTTTGTTTATTAAATTCTGATTAGGTATGAATACCCCTCTTCTTCCCCAGCTATGGATTAATTAGTAAGTTTTATATCACTAAATCATTATTATCTCAAAAAAACTTCTGACAATCTAAAAATATTTTCTGGCTTTAAATAACCTGCAAAGGGTTGATAAGCCGTAAAAAACGAATCAGTCAATGAAATACTGATTAGCTACTGGCATGTCTTTTAGATTTTAGAATATAAATGTGTAGAAACTACTTTGACCTCAAAGTGAGGGGTCAATTTATATATTGATTGTAATTTGTAATTGACCCCCCTCTTTTATCCACAAATTCTGATTAAATATGAATTCCTCTCTTCTTCCCATCAGTTTTGGGTTAAGTTTTATATTACTGCATCATTATTATCTAAAAAAATTCTTACAATCTAAAAATATTTTCTGGCTTTAAATAACCTACAAGCCCATAGAAAACGAATCAAGGAAAACAAACAGACTCCTATTATTTAGAATTCTTTCCTGATGACCGTAATATTAAATATTTGATTCATTCCTCTTATTTATGCAGCGTTAGAAGTAGATTTTTGTTTTTAAATATAGATGGTCGACAAAGATTCTGTTCGTCTTCATTGCAAATACATTAAAGGTTAATGTAATTGAAGTAAATGTATTTGAAATTGATGAGAATTTGCACCCAGGAACTTTTCAAGTAAAACAATCGCAAGGATTGATGACATTTTCCAACATGGAAATATATTTGGACTAGTGTGTCCGTGCCATCAAAAATGACGGCAGTTGTTAGAAAAGTTTAATGGTGAGACGTAATGAATAAAATCTCTTCAATGTATTGAGATTCAATGAAGCGCAGATTCACAACTAAAATAAGGGCCAATGAACCATTTAATCTGTTCCCTTTTTATATATTAAACGTTCAATTTTCTTAATATCTTTTCCTGTGAAAGATTGTATGTGTTTAATATATCAACGAAATGGAAATATCTCTCGAAAGAAAAAAGATTAGCAACAGAACTACAAAGGCGGTGACGACAAAACTTATTTTAAAACCAGGTTCAAGCAAGACGATTACTTAATAGACTGAGAGCCTCACATGAAAAGCTTGAACAAATAAGACTGCAATCTTAGAAACGTAGGAGTAAAAAAAAAAACTTATTAACTGGTTCATATTGCTGGCGAAGTTATTTTGTCTAAACGCTGATAAATATTTTATTTGTATAGATTATTAAAACGACCAAGGGAAGTAATCACTATAAATTGAGTAATTTAAGTTGATTTACATCCCTTCCCACTACAGAGGAGACAGGAAATATATAAATAAATACAGATTGATAATTATTATACGGTTTGATTGTGCATGTAAAATACAGTAGCGGCCATAATATAAGGAATTTAAACAACAAATACACAAATATGTGTATTACTTAAAAAGTAATGCATGATTAGCAATGGAATTTTTACCGAATAAAGATTAGGGTGTAATGCATAAATATTATACAAAGTTACAAAAATTTACATAAGAGTTTTTTTTAAAAATAAAGATTAAATGGAACAAAGGAAATAAGCTACTGGACAAAAGTTAAGGAACGATCTGTTAATACTTGATTGTGAACAAAATATCAATTTTATTATGTAAATTTTTTTAAATTTGTATAATATTTATGTATTACATCCTAATCTTTATTCGGTAAAAATTTCATTGCTAATCATGCATTACTTTTTAAGTAATACACATATTTATGTCTTTGTTGTTTCCGTTCCTTATATTATGGCCGCTACTGTATATACATATATGTACGTGTATGAATGAAAGTTGCAGACAATTTCACGACCAAAATGTTGCACAAGAGTCAATATCTACAGCGTTAAAAGTTTCATTAAATTTAAATCCTTTGGGAGAAAATAATTTTTGTGTTATAGTCATAAAATTATTCACCAGTTACAAGTAAGCGGGACTTACAGAAAAATACAAATGAATTATTAATGAAAAGCTGCGAATTGACACCAAACGTTAACACTTACTAACTTATAATAGGCGAACGGGCGGTAAAATATTGTTTCACTTATCATTTGTTAACAGAGAAGAGATAATAACGGAATAAATTAGGATAATGATAAATTTCGTGGAAATAATTTTGATATATAAAAGTATGTACTTTAACTTTATGTTTAAATACTTTAATTAATTTCGTCCTGACCTGGCATCTCGACATTAATCTCTCTCCCACCGCCATGACGTGGCCTCTCTTTGTCTTTTCTATGAATATGTTCATGTCAATTGTTCTAATGAGCTCTGCTCCTTGATACCTCGACCACATAAATTTAAGCGTACTGGATGTGATGCAATGGATATCGGCTTGGAGTTCGAACTGTACTCGGGTTCGTTGCATTTACTTACGCGCAACTATTCTTGCGAAAGATATGAATCTATGTTTTACCCCACCAGCTATGGATTAAATAGCTAAGAGGTACTGAATCCTATGGCCTTGGTTGGCAAACAGCCTTACCACAGAAAGAAATGACAGCCTGCAGCGTGAATATCTTTTGCCTAGTCAATCATAAATTAAACGAGACGTGATTGCCTAAGCGTGTATCACGTATGGCAATTAACTAAAAGAGTCAACAGTGATATAGGGGAGGAAGTTGTGGAGAGACACCATCGACCAAACGAGTATAACGTATGGCAATTAAATGAAAATGTCAACAGTGATATAGGTGAGGAAGCTGTGGAGAGACATGGTCGCCCAAGGGTATATCACGTATGGTACTTAACTGAAAGAGGCAACAGTGATTTAGGCGGGGAAGTGGTGGAGAGGCATGTTCGCCCAAATGGATATTACGTATGTCACTTAACTGAAAGAGTCAACAGTGATATAGGGGAGGAAGTTGTGGAGAGACATCATCGGCCAAACGAGTATAACGTATGGCACTTAAATGAAAATATCAACAGTGATATAGGTGAGAAAGTTGTGGAGAGACATGTTCGCCGAAGTGTATATCACGTATAGTACTTAACTGAAAGAGTCAACAGTGATTTAGGCGGGGAAGTGGTGGAGAGACATGTTCGCCCAAATGGGTATTACGTATGTCACTTAACTGAAAGAGTCAACAGTGATATAGGGGAGGAAGTTGTGGAGAGACATCATCGGCCAAACGAGTATAACGTATGGCACTTAAATGAAAATGTCAACAGTGATATAGGTGAGGAATTTGTGGAGAGACATGTTCGCCGAAGGGTATATCACGTATGGTACTTAACTAAAAGAGACCACAGCGATTTAGGCGAGGAAGTTGTGGAGTGACATGATCGCCCAATCGTATATCACGTATGGCACTTTACTGAAAGACTAGATTGGCAATTAGATTTATTCGTTTTACTGTTGAATTCGCTAACTCTCTTCCCGCTTCTTGCTTTCATGTCAACTTTGATCATCAAAAGTGTAATACAATGTCAATCGTTATCGTCTGCCTTCTTAAATCATGTTCTTTTATTGACTTCTCTCCTTAATAGTAGTAATACTCGGTAGCCCCTTGCGTGTTAGTGGCTTTATTGCCTTGCTTGGGTGAAATGAAAAAGAAAAAATGTTGTTTTCATTGTCAGTATCTTGACGTTCATTGGCAATGTTAATTCTGTTGTTGTTAAATAAATGTTATGTCTTCATTTCTTCAGAGCATTCGGCCTCAGTGCTAGAGTTTTTAATAATTAATCTGTAATCGTCCAGTTGAGGCTTGTTTGCTTATTCCACGGTGTGGAATAGGTGAATTCATCGCCATGAAAGTCGGAATTGTCAGCCATTTTTACAAGACCTTAAAAGATGTGTTCCTCAAGTCAATCTTTCACTGTGAAAGTCGAATCATTGGCGCCAGTATGCATTCCAATCTGATCATCTACAAAAAGAGAGAGAAATGGAATTATCCATAACAGATATGCTGAGTGTGAATCGTAGATTTTACATGAATATATGTGCACTTCTTTTATTTATCAAGAAAAC
This sequence comes from Acanthosepion esculentum, assembly GCA_964036315.1. Lineage (NCBI taxonomy): Eukaryota > Metazoa > Mollusca > Cephalopoda > Sepiida > Sepiidae > Acanthosepion > Acanthosepion esculentum. The sequence continues at coordinate 92,180,824 of OZ038502.1, read as the reverse complement.
TTGTAATTTGCATAGCTGTTAATAAACTAGCAAGTATTTTTTTAAATTTAGGCATAACATGATTTCAACATGCCAGGCAATTGCTTCCATTAAGGCTATTTCACTTTTCACGGCGATTTATTCTTTCTCTTTTTCATAACCACCACACCTATATATATATATATATATATATATATATATATTAATAAATATATTCATCCCACACGCACATACACGCGCGTGCGCGCACACACACACAAACACACACACACAAACACACACACACAAACACACACACACACACATATATATATATATATATATATATATATATATATATATATATATATATATATATGAAAAATTTAGTTTTTTATACCCGGAGTTATATTTTCCGATTTCTTTTTGAATTTGTAGGTCTGATGAATTGGACCGTGATTACGATTCCAATGTAATAAATTACAACCATAGAATATTAGTATTTGAGCCTTTTATATTATATTCTTACTCTGTCCTGGACATTGAGTTCTACCTGGATTCTATCCTCTTGGGAATTTATATATATATATATATAAATTGACCACTAATATTATCAATATCTATCTATCTATCTATATATATCTATATATATATATATATATATATATATATATATATATATATATACATATATATATATATATATATATATATATATATATATATACATATATATATATATGAAGAAATATACTCTTAAGGTGTGCTATATTTATGGGATAAAGTGCTCAATATCAGAGATAGAGCGTGTGTAAATATAAAAGTGAACATAGATGTCAACACTTAGAGGCGACAGTCTGTTTCATGCTAGATGCAATCGTCAGGCCACGAGTGCTGTTATTTATTGTTATAACCTCTTCACAATATATTAATTATAATAACAGCACTCCCGACCTGACGATTGCGTCTAGCATGAAACAGACTGTCCCGTCTAAGTGTTGACTTCAATGTTCACTTATATATATATATATATATATATATATATATATATATATATATATATATATATATACAATAACCAAAAAATACTATTCTTAAAAGAGTGCTCAATACAGAGTAGAGCAAATATAATTTATTCGAAAATTATAACATGTTTATGTTATAATTTTCGAATAAATTATATATATATATTCAGGTATAAGATAAGTTATTGTGACTGTTAGGGATAATTCCAAGTAGGGTATTAATCCAGATCCTTCATCTCTTCCTTCTTCCTTTTCCTTTCTTTACCCTCTCTCTATTTCACTTTTTAAAAAAAGACCTTTAAAATCTGTCACTTGCCTTCTTCCTCCCCTTCTTTCTTTTCTCTGTAAACATAAGCACTCATTTTCTAACCCTAAACTAAAACATCAGACAGCACTTTCAAAGAAATTTTGGGAATTGAAGGAGAAAGGTTTGAGCTCACGGATAGTTTGGAAGATTATAGTTTCTGCACGTACTCCTAATAGCCTTAGAGATAGGTGTGACTTATGTTTAGAAGAAAAAAATTAGAATAATAAAATACAATAATCAAGGCCAACTATAAAATCATAGGAATGAATTAGTGTTAAAATGTCGACATAAAAACAAACTCAAATTTCCGTAATATAGTTTCAACTTAATTAGCTACTCTATTTCCATAATATTTAATCCCCTCTAACACATCAAATGTCGACATTATAATTAATTCTAATTTTCTTTATTTTATTTCCCGATCTCTATAACCTCATCACACTATATTAATTATAATTTATAAACTTTCCCCTCCTCTAAGATCTCCCCCCCAACTCTCTTTCAATTAATCCCTTATATCCTTTTATCTATACATTTTAAATTTACTTTTAGACCCCTTTTTATTCCATTTTTATTTTTAAATTAATATTTATTCTTCATATAATCCCAGATTAATGTCATAAGGTTAATATTTGGGTTTAATTTTATAAAACTTCTTCCTTTTAAGACAAATACTTTCTACCCAACCCTGACCCCTGTCTCATGCCTTTCGTCAGATTGAAACATTGAAAAGGATAAATGTTAGTTTTTCGACTGGTGTTATTTTTTTTTTTTTTAGCTTTCACATGTAAATTTCTACTTATGACACGAACTCTGTCCACACCGGGGTTAATAAGACAAACGACTGATATCTTCGTCTGCCGAAATAGACTATACCCCATATGAGGTAATTTGGGATTGTATTGTTTATTATATATATATATATATATATATATATATATATATATATATATATATATATATATATATATATAATCGATTAAACATGTCTGATCAAATGATGGTTGCACATAGGGGATGCAGGTTCAAATCCTACCAGAGGATGCATATTTTCTGACAAGATTTCTAGAATATTCATGCCGGTAAATGTAATTAAATAAAAATACAGTTTAATTAAATAAACAGAGCATTTACTCGAATATGAGTAGCCATCTAAAATTAAGTTTAAGTAAAACTAAATGAAAAATATATCGGATTTAATCCATTTCATATAAATAAAAATGTTTACGTTAGAGTACAGAAGTGCAGTTATGGATGTTTCGAGAATTGGCAGAGAATGTCAGTTCAAAAACACACATTTTTGTGTGTGTGTGTGTGTGTGTGTGTGTGTGTGTGTGTGTGTGTGTGTGTGTGTGTGTGTGTGTGTGTGTCTGAAGATGAAGAGAAAAGTGGAAAATCTATAAACGACGTGTTTCGACGAGAGCGTCTGCTCTATTTGGCTTCTACAGGTTTTGAATGAAAGAAAGACAAAATCGTATGTGAGGAAAAATGTGTAAGGATCTCTGAGGATAAGTGGTGGGCCATAAATCAGCCAGAGAGAGAGAGAGAGAGAGAGCTGATGCTTTCGATGAAACGCGTCGTTTATAGATTTTCCACATTCTCTCATCTTCACTTTTGTTTCGAATACTATTATTCCTCCTACACACACACACACACACACAGAGACACATACACACACACACATATATATATATATATATATATATATATAGATAGATAGATAGATAGATAGATAGATAGATATGTATATGAATTACATAGAATATAAATTCAAAATTACCCCAATTGAATAGCTATTTCACCCTACAAGAACTTACTTCTAGGCTTATGAACAACTTTTGAAGATCAGGCAAGGCTGAATAGTGTTTTTAAGCGAAATCCCTCTCGTCATAGATTCTTCGAAATTTTCATTATCGTTCGTATCCAAACGTAAACAAAGCAATTTTCTAAAGAAATAATGCATTCTTTTTTTTTACTAACGATAGCAAAAAAGAAGAAAAAGAAGACAGAAAGAAAGAGAGAAATAAAGTTAGAAGGAAATAATGAAAGAAAAAGAGACAATGAAAGAAAGAAAATGAAAGAAAGAAAAAGAAAGAAAGAAAAATTAGCACAGAACAATACATTTCGATAATTGATACTTTTAGCATTGTGTGACACAAGGTTAAAAGAGATGGGGAACTTTGGCAGAATAAACTGTTAATACCCGTGGATTAATCTTCGGAATGAAAGTTGTTCACCGTGAATCTGATTGAGAGAGAATATTCCAGGTGTGTGCGGTCAGCTTTATAAAAATCAATTAATGAAATGCAGTGTATCAACAATCGAAGGTCAAGGTGCTTTCTCATAATGGCAGTTTTGCTTTGGAGGAATTACTTATCTATGGAAGTAAATAGTTCTTGTTTTGAGTGTTCAACTTTGAGAGAATAATTTAATTTGCATCACGCTTTGTATAGATCGTGAGCCGAAGATTTTCAGGGTCCGCGAAATACAAATTCCTCTCACAAAAATCTGAATATTCTATGTCAGAATATCAGATCAGAATCATTCTCGTTTTCCCCCAAGGATTTAAACCTATTTAAACCAGATCCTGATTTGATCGTTAAATAATTATTAATTTTTTTTAACTCAATATAGGATTGACGAAAAACGAGAAAATAAAAATCAATTACTGGTATATCCTGACAAGTGGACGGAGCGTTTGCAGTAGTCTACGAATCTCTAGAGTTGGTATGCTGAAAATTACATCAATCAGCTAAGTGACATTTTTTTTCTTTATATTAATCATATATATATACACACATATATATATAAGAGTTATGGGTCCCTTAAAAAAGACAACACATACATACAATGACAGGCATATATAAGCGATCATACACACATACATTAATAAAGACACACACATATATACACACCAAGAAATATTCAAATTTGAAAGTGATAGCAAACGAATTCAAACATACTATTAAAATGTAACTTACATAGGCAAAGATATATAGATAAAAATGGTTCAATAGATAAAGTTTAATAGGGGTAGAATAGAAAAACAAATATTCGTCAATGAAGAACATAAAGAAATAAAGACACTAAAATATATAGAAATTGATAGAAAAATAAATATATACGCATACACACATAAAAGAAACACCAAATTCGAATGTCCAGGCAAAATGTAACACTTTAAAACTATCTAATATATAAAAAAAACCCTCATAAACACACAAAGATATATAAATATCTCATATATACTTATATACGCATGAGTACACATACACGAGTACAACTATATAACAATATGTCAAAAATACATGCATACGTATGTGTACACACATTCATCACTACAAATAGAAACACATAAATATACCTACGCACATACATACACATACACATATACACACATATATATATACCTATATACCCACATATAAATACACACACATATACATACACATATACGCATATGCATATATAGATACACAAAGAAATGAATATAAATATATCAACCAACACAGTAACATAAAAAAGAAAAAATATATATCTATATATATACATATATATATACACATACATACATATATGCAAACATATACACACACATATATATATATTACTATATATATACATATACATAAACACATACACACATATACACACACATATATATATATATACATATACATACATAAACCTACACATATACTAACAATATTATCCAAATGACAATAAAGGACTATAAAGTCCATACAAGATTAAAATATAACAAAACACAACTGTTGATCATTAAGTCCACAAGCAATTTTCAACTATCAAACAAAAGTAGATTATAGCATAGATAATACATCCCAAAACACTAAGATATACACATATACATATATATATACAAAGATATATATACACACACACACACACATATATATATATATATATATATATATATATATTGACAATATTAGTGGTAAATATACACATACATATGCAATTATATATGCACATACACATATGTGTATAAAAATAATTCCAAGAGGATATGATCCAGGTAGAACTCGATGTCCAGGACAGAGTAAGGATATAATAAAGACTTAAACACTAATATTCCATGGTCATAATTTATTCCATTGGAATCGCAAAAACGACCCAATTCATCAGACCTACAGATTCAAAATGAAAACGGAAAAACGACTCCGGGAGAAATTGGTGAGAGTATGTGTGAGAGTGTGGGGGTACCCGTGATCTATATAGAGGGGTAATAGACGAGAGAGACGGTGTGGACTTTAGGCGGAGAGGGCACTAAAATTTAACTGATACGCACATACGCTTACACACTCATACATATACAAGAGCATAAATATATAAACAAGCACATATATAAGAGCCATCAATACCAACACATATATATACACAAACATATAACTACAAGTACAAATATATTCACATCTAAATACACACACACACACACACACACACATATATATATATATATATATATATATATATATATATATATATATATACACCTACACATACATACACAAACATATACACACATACAAGTACATGCAAATACAAATACATACACACAGGCACACACACATACATATATATATGTATATATATGTATAAAAATTCACATACACATATATACATCTGTCTATAAAAATATACACACATATGCAGACACAAACAACATAATAAGCGTATACCTACATATATGTACATAGATAGGAGGATTATCAGATAATAAAAGTTATAACATACAAAACTTACAGGAACATTGCCTTATCGTTAAAAATATTACTCCCCCTATAGTAAGTTAAATTTAGAGCTATGTTTTCAGTTAACAGTGAGTTCATTCATTTTATTTAAGATAGATAAGATTCCTCATGTATTTTGATAAGATTACTTTTGTATTTTGATGAGATTTTATTTTGATTGGTCATTGCAGCTTATGTAGCAGTGTTTCCCCTAGCGAGGGCTGTTTGATCGATTTGAATATTTAAAATAATTTTATTCTATATTCAACACCATCACTTGATAAGACACCAGAAGTGTTGAAATAAAATGGCTATTTTGCAGTGATTTTTATAACATATTTATGTTAAAATTTTCGAATAAATTATATTTACTCTACTTTGTATTGAGCACTCTTTTAAGAGTAGTATTTTTTGGTTATTGGATTTTATTTTGTATGCACACACACACACACACACACACACACACACACACATATATATATATATATATATATATATATATATATATATATATATATATGTCCATACAGGTTTGGTTAAATAATTTAGACATATCATTTCGATTTATTTTGGTTGCGATCCTTTCAAGTTCTCGGATTAATTTCTTTGTAGCCTTAGAAATTTGATTAAGAAGTAATACCCAAATTTTCTTTTAAATAATTTTTATTTTCCCAAGTACTTTCACTCTTATCTGAAACCATCTTCAGGGGCTTAAATCTATCTGTGAATGTGTATATGTATTTCTGTAAATACAAAACACTTCAACTGTTCGTTTTACTGCGTTATACAGCGTTCTAGATTTCAAATTAAAAATTCACGTATTTTTCCCTTCCCACAGTATATGAAGGTAATTTTCATTTTATTTATTATTTATCATTATTGTTATATATATTGCTGCTACAGACATTTATGAACTTCGTTGTTGCACTCATAGTTGACTTTATTTATTTATTTTGTGCTTTAATTCTCTTCTAGGCTTCGAGGATTTTTAGTTTTTGCTTATTAATATTTTCATGTAATTTTCACTTAATATCTCTTTAAACTGTGAGTGTAGGCTTGAGTGTCCCTTTAAATGCTGTGAGATTAAACTATACACATCCAAATGGAACGTAAACCTTTTTGTTAGAATCGTCGTAGTAAAACCAACATACTTATTAACATTTTTTTAGATAAAATCTCCTAAAAGAGATTTAAATTGATATACAATGTTGGCCTTTTGTAAGATGCTGGTTGACGAAGAAAATCTTTGGGCAACTAGGTTGGTTGTATTAAATTTAGTATATATATATAATTAATTTGATTTTTTTTATTTCGATCAGTGGGGGGGATATATTAGTGTTTATGAGTGATTTTTAGAATATTTTCCTCCTGCTTATAGTTAGAATACATTTGATTAAGGTATAGTAGTTTGATATGTTTAGAGTTATTTGATGATGTATCATAGTCAATTTTATTCATGTGTATAATCCTAATAGCTCGTCTAATTTTTTCATCAACAATTTAATTAGGAAAGTCATTATTAATAAGAGTTTGTTTAATATACATATATGAGGGTTTGTTTAATATATATATATATATATATATATATATATATATATATATATATATATATGTGTGTGTGTGTGTGTGTGTGTGTGTGTGTGTGTGTGTGTGTGTGTGTGTGTTTAATAGCGAAACAGTACTGTCTGTGAATGACATAATTTAGCTCTTGAAAATACATTTCAATTGAGCACTGTTGAGTGATAAGCTAATTCTATAAAGAACAGCCACATGCACTAATGCAAAGCTCTTCAGTAAAATGAATGGAGCACTTTGGCTGATTGGCATTTGTTTACATTTGTAAAAACAATACGCTAGATTTAGTTGTGTAGCTCTGCCGAGTGAAGATAGCTCTGGCTGAAACCAAATTAGTTGTGTTTCAATCCTGGCTTGAGGCATTCGGAAGTCTAGTCGCACTGAGGAGCTGTGATACAGCGAAACAGTACTGTCTGTGAATGACAGCATATATATATATATATATATATATATATATATATGATTTTGTATGTGCAGTACTTAGTGGAAAGCGCTCAATATCAGTGATAGAGCTAACATATTCAGTTGTGTGGATATGAGTTTTTGTCCCTGGGTTTCACGCTTTAGCGATCATGAAACAAACTGGTTTATTTTTTAAAATTGGATCTATTTATGCTTGCTTGACTATTTTTGGTGGTGGAGGGGAGATTTCTTTCCGTACCTGTTCGTGATGACACTCTCATACACATAGACACACATACATACAGGTGTACACACCTTAGTCCACAGAAACGCACCCATATAAGCAATTCAAGTCCAGGCGCAGATACACATCTATGCGCTCCGGCATACATACGTACGCCATTTTAATTCTATTTCGGTGTCGGGACCTTGGCTTTTTGTGCGTAGCGATGTTCCTTTCAACAAGAGGCGGGTAGGGGGTGGTCGTGACGCTTTTCAGATCTACCGCCTGCGTCGTCAGACAAACTTACACTTCCTCACACACACATACACATATGTTGACGCGCGCAAACACTCCTATTGGTTTGAGTCTTTGGGTTCTGTTTGTGGGCATGGTGATGATGATGTTTGTATTTTTAACGCTGACTGCTTGTGTGTTATTGACCATTGTGATTATGATGACAGTGATGATAATTGTGATATTAATTATTATTATGTTAATAATTTATATATATATATATATATATATATATATATATATATATATATATATATAATGGACTCACGCGTCGTTTTCGACATATGAGGGTCAAGCAACTCAGTTCCTAGAAACTGACAGCCAGATTATCCCAAACGACCCTCCGCGGGTTTTGAATTCAAAGTTGTCCTTCTCCTTGAGTTGTTGCCACCCAAGGCTATAGAATCCAGTCTGTTCTGCTATTTACCCATAGCTGGGTGGGGGAGAAAAAGAGGATTCATACCTTTTTCCCAAGCACGTAAGTGAAAGTAATGGATTCGAACTCGGCTCTCCGATTCCTCAATCCGAGCCGCTATCCATTACACACATATATAGTAGAAAAATAAAAATGATTGTACAACAAACCTGAACATTGTCTTTTTTTTTACTTCCTGTTTTTGCTTTACATTTTCTATTCTTGTTCGTTTTTTATCAATTGATAGTTTAGGCTTTAGTACTGTCAAGATGGTTGTATAAATTATTGTATTGTATGTTAAATAATGACTTCATAATCTCCGAGTATTTCAAGTTTAAATACCAATTTATATTTTCACTCTTTCTACCTTTTATCTTTTTCCCAAATTAACAAACTTAACCTGAACTACGCTTACCTACTGTCTTCGAGGAAAATGACCGAAGGTGAACAAATGACGCTCATAACCAGCTGATTCGCGGAGATGTAGCTCGACAGTCCAGGAAGGCAGTCCGTGTAGGGGAAGGAAAACTCTGATTTTATACCTCAGCTACCTTGTGGTCATATCCAGTCGAACAGGGAAAAGTCTATGGAAGTAAATCCAGACAGAAAACCCGCAGAGTTGAGCCCCGAAGGCGGTTCGCTGTCAACACTGTCAACTATCCGGCAACTACTGCAGACAAGACGTCCCCAAATGTGATGCCCTGTATTACTTTGGATCTTGCCGCCACAACCGAGAGGGGAGGGAGCATGTAGTAGGCGGCAGCGTGTGGCCTCCATATACCATGACCCAGGCCTGCACCCTGAAGAGGTCACTTAAGTTTCACCACCACAAGACTGAATTTTGACCAAACAGGTGCTACCTTTATCTCGTGATTATTATACCTCCCCCCCATATATATATATATATATATATATATATATATATATATATATATATATATATATATATATGATGTAGCTAATGTTGGCATTAGAATCTGGTCTTATGATCATAACACAGGGCCTCAAGATTCCTCTATAATTGTTCAAATTTCAGAAATTGGGTGGAGGCTGCTTGCAGCGCCCGAATCCCCATCTTTATAGACCCGTTGAGCTCGCCAGAATCTATTCGTTGCCTATACTTTGGCAGTTGGATCCTCGAATCTTTTGTTGCTGGTTGCGAAGGGGACCCCATATCTCTTCAAGCTTCAGGGCCCCACAAAATGTAGGTCCGTCAATTGCCCTTAACTGATAAGCGCGTTTATAGAGTAATCAATTTGACATCGCATGTGTTCACAAGAGTAACCATGAACGGTTCCTGATAGATGTCGCTGCACCTTGAGATAAGAACATCGTGTGAAGGTAAAATAAGACAGAGGTACCCAAGGCTCTGGCAGGGCAAATCGGAAAAATATACCAAGCAACAGCTGAAGCTTTTCCTTTTGTGGTGGGCACGATCTTTCTACCTTACTGAAAATCATTGATGGTGAGTATGCTGCTTGGGATAGCCGATGGAGTGAGAAAAGTTTTTTGTCGCTGATCTGCGGTTACTAGCTGCGATATGACCATCAAGACCCTGCCGAAACATCAGAGAATCGGATAGGATAGCAAATAATAATCATCATCATTTGGATCTTATTTATTAAAATTTTATTTTTTACTTACATTGATATAGCAAGTTCAATATTTGTTAGACGAATTAAATCTTATTTAACAAATACATTTGTTAATACCAGATGTCCATAAAGTCTTTTTTGGATAAATATTACAAAAGCAAATGAACAGACAAATATGTGGAAATTGCTACAAAATGAGGAGGAGATATTAAAGTTTTCAGAACTAATTTAATACACCTCTATATAGACACCATTAGTTGCCGGAAGCACATCAAGATGGTACTTGATTTCTTGCCATGTTTGCTGTAGCATAGCCTCGTCAATGGTGACAATGGCATTAGTGATCTTTTCCTTTAGATCAGTAATATTAAAGTTTTGTTTTTTTAACTAATTTAATACATTTCTCTATGGGCACCATTAGTTGCCTGAAACACATCAAGACTGTACTCGATTTTCTTGCCATGTTTGCTGTAGCATAGCCTCGTCAATGGTGACAATGGCATCAACGATCTTTTGCTTTAGATCAATAATGTTCCGTATCTTTGTTCGATATATAACTTTAACATAACCGCATAGAAAGAAATCCAAGGGTGTAATATCTGGTGAACGAGGAGGCCAAGGAATTGGTCCCTCCCTTCCAAACCACCATTGTGGAAATGTTTGATTTAGGAACCCATGATCAGTCCCCAATATTGTGGTGCATCATCTTGCTGGAAAATGGTGGTTGGTTGAAGGTCATCTAGTTATGGTGTCGCATCATTTGCATTTGTAATAAATTTTAAGATGTAATTTATGAGCTTTGTAAAAGAGTTTAAATAATTTTTATTATTAATTTTCTTAATAAAACATTAAATTTATATAAATATACAATTTAATATTATTTAGACATCGTATTATCAATCTTTACATTACCGTATTTGACGGCATATAAGAATCACCCCAATTTCAGCAGGGCAAATCAAGAGAAAATTACTAAAATTATTAGTAAATGGTGCAGCCTAGGCTATATTTATGAGGTATTATTTTGGTTAAACAAGCCATGGTTACAATTAAATAAATAGGAAAAAAGGACACGAACCTATAAAAACTTTATTATATCCAAAAGTAAGAAAACAAAATAAAAATCAAGCAATTATTACAATTGAGCACAACAGTTACCATTAAAATTTTATTCATCTTCAAATTCATAAAATTTGTCGTCTTCGTTATCAAAAATCTGATACTCATTTTCAATACTACATCATGGTCGTTAAATAATGCGTCATCTTCCGTTCCATTGACACACTTTTTAAAAGACTTCACCACAATTTCTGGTCTAATATTATCCCAAGCTAGCTTCACCCATTCGCAGACTTGTGCAATGATGGGAGTGTCTTTTTATTCTTCCTGTAAGTGTAAGGTCGTGATCAGGCATTGCCATCTACGTGTTCCATGGCACCTTTATGTTTAAGGCTAAAATAATAGGAGTTGCCAGGTAGGTAATGTCGGCCGACTATCGCGGATTTTAAACCTAGATATCGCATATAAGACGCAGGGCAAATTTAAAAGATAGTTTTAGTAAAAAAAGTCTGCCTTATATGCCATCAATTACGGTACATAAAAATAATTGTATTATCAGTGCCAATAATATAATAATAATGATATTAGTACAAGTAGTAGTAGCGATAGTAGTTTTTTTACTTAAAATGTGATTTTATTACTCAATCATGTCTTATCTTCATTATAATAAATTTTTATTCGTCCTCATATTGTGGTTCATTTTATAAATAAGAGAAGGTTTCAGTGGTGAAAAATAATTTCAAGGACATCTGACTATAATCAGCAGAAAGAAATGTTACAGGTTTTGTAAATTTTCGTCTTTTCATGATTTGTGTTGTTGTTTTTAGAAGATCGCTTCAATTTCAATAAATGCTACCAAACTCAGAGGCCGGACATTTACGCCATTTTCAAAAAGAAATGTGTCCTGGGTATGGCGATAAAATACGTCCAAGTGCAAATGCCTCTGAGCAGGAGGTTTTGAGGAGCGTGCAACCGTCTCTTAATTGCTGTTGTTCACAGGTCCACCCTGATACGGGTGGGTGGGGGTTACTCGTAGCACCTGTTAGAGTCCCAACCATGGGTCAATAGTTGACCCCCAAAATGGTGTCAAAACACTATAAAAGTGTAAAAATAGGTTTTAATACCAGCAAAAAAATTTTTGAGGAAAAATTATTACCAGCAATACTTTTTTGAAGAAAAAAATTACCAGTAATACAGTTTTGAAAGAAAAAGTATTACCAGCAATAAATATTTGAAGAAAAAAATTACCAGAAATACTTTTTAAGAAAGAAAAAATATTACCAGCAATATATTTTTGAAGGAAAAAATTACCAGAAATACTTTTTAGAAAGAAAACATATTACCAGCAATACATTTTTGAGTTAAAAATATTACCAGCAATAAAAATCTTGTCGGCATTAAATAGCCGATTGAGGTTGATATGCCGTAAAATAAACCAAACGAAAGTTAATCAACAAGACATTTTATTATAGTTTCATAAATGTTGTTTCCCCAGCCTGGTTGAATCCTTTTCGATGTGACGTATTTTCTTTTGTAATTTTTTTTTCCACAAATAGACTTTACTAAAATATAGAAATATTGGGATTATGATGTTTGCCTAGATTCCGTGTTTTTCTCATCTTGCAGAATCCGGCATGAATTGTTTTAGGCTTGAAGTCTTCATTTGGATGAATATGATTGGCTTTCGCGGAATGGTAAAAAATTAACGATTCAAGAAGTTTCTTTTACAGCAATGTGTCACACGATCACCAACCTTTCACTGAAATGAAGTGAGAGAGAAATGCCAGCTCCACGACACATTCATCAAACTTAACTTAGTAGAAACGGTTGACTTTAATTTTTCTTTATTTTTCTTCCGTGTGGGATGTCATTATTATTATGAAGAAATAAAAAATAAAATAATAATGATGATGAAAACTATATATAAAATAAAATAAAACAATAATATTTAAAGCTTGTTTAAAATAAATTAATAAAAAATAGAAATAATAATGTTACTCCCAGCATGCAACAAAAACTGTTCCTGTCGGAAATATCCGACTAAAAAAACGTTAGATTCAATCTCTTCTCCCAAAAGCCGTCATGAAAACAACACGTGTATAACATCCCTCTATGATATTTCTTGTAATACTACAGAGTAAATTTCTCTCTTTTATAACATGTATATTAACACTATTGTAACGTAAAAAGTTACACACACCAATACATAAATAAAAGTGTATGAAATTGACATACAATTTATCATGCATTTTCTGTATTGTGTACGTTTAGTTTCCTGTTTTTATCTCCGTGAAAACAAGCCTAAAATTCCTACTATCATGGTGTGAGGAAATACCCCATACTTTTTATTTTTTTCAAGCAAAACGGATATTTTTCACATTTATTTTACTCGGTGTTAAAAACTGGACATCAGATTAAATGTTAGGGACACAGTAATCGAAAATATACCGATTTCAAACAGGGATATATCTTCCGTTATCAAAGGTAAGTAATATAGCTTATGTTAAATTACTGCCCCACCTCTTTCGCTGTTACTTCTTAGGAAAGTTGAACGCAGACTCCGATACATCTTACGAAATAATGTAACAACCTGTATCCGCCCATAAGGAAATTGTCTATGATTTATATGCAGATAACTTCGTGTCATGACCTATGTTAACATTTTTTTCGGTGAATTTGGATTTAGCTTAAATCACATTCTATTGGTTAATCACGGCAAAGCTGACCTAAAAAAAAAATATTTTGCTTAGACATTTTTTATTTTTTATTTTAAGTTTTGCTTTCCCGCCCAAATACACAAGATTGGCCTGGATAATATTTGTTATTTTTAACTTCGTTTTTTAAAAATTCTTCTCTCGTGAAGAAGAATTTAAGCAATTTCTATTTTTTAGAAAAATTCAATTAACATTTATTTTCCTAACAAAATCAGCGATTTATCAGTTTTGATGTGGTTAGGCTTCATAAATTGATGATGTAACAAGATTGACATAACGAAATGAATGGAGATTTGTTTAGCTTCGCAAGACATAAACCTTGTCGGAAAATCAACATTATATTTGAAAAACACGCCATTTTGTTTTATAACTTTACGCTGGATGTTGTATTATCAGTACATACTTTTCGCACCATGTCTAAATCTACAGCTTTGTAGGAATTATTATTAAGTGCCAAAGTTTCAAGATTTGTGTATTCCTTGATATAAAATTGTCAAAATAGAAAATTAAAATAAATACTAACAAAATGACTGATCAGTTTTGATATGGTTAGGCAGCATAAATCGATTATGTTTCGACAAGATCGACATAATCAAACAAATGCTCATTTGTCTAACTCCTCAGGATATAAATCTCAGCGGAAAATCAACAGTGTATTTGCAAAGATATACGTTTTTGTTTTCTAACTTTGTATCGGATTTGATATTATCATTGCATATTCTTTCGCGGTCTGTCTAACGCTATAGCTTTCTATGAATTGTTATTAAATGCCAATGTTTATTTGATATATTTGTTTATTTTTAATAGTTATTTTGTTGTTTATGGAAATTAACAATTTCTATATCGTACCATCATATTTTCAAATAATTTTAAAATCCTAATTTATGGAATGATTCATATGTTGTTTACACGTTTTTAATTATTTTCTAACATCCGTCAGTGTTTTGATATGACAAACGATATCATTTAACTTTTAGTCACATACATTATTGGAACAATGTTTTACCGTAAGCTTTCCTGTCATAAAGCTGGTAAACGTTATCTTTTGATATCAATTCACAATTTCTTATTACTAATTTGTTTATATGTTCTGCCTGCCTCGGTTACATACAACTGATGAGTATTTTCATGGTTGAACCTCAGAAATATTCGTTCACTCCCTGAAATATGTAAACTTAATGAAAATTCTGAGTCTCTAGAATTTAACGTTTTTGTTTTGAACAAGAAATTTTATCTTAAGAGTTTCAGATAATAAATCACTAAACGAATATATAGTCTGTACGCACAATCAAAATTGACAATGAAATCCATTTATTAACAGTGAATTTTGTTTAAAAGAAAACTAATTTTCTGACTGATTAATCAAAAACCAAACAGACTACAAATCTACAATCGTGTAATATGAAATTATTTCAGTGTAAATTAAAAAGAAAAATTAATGTTCCAGAAAGGAAAGAGAAGAAAATAAATAATCGAAACCATGTTTTATCGTAAGTTTTCGTGTCATAAGTTGGTAAGTATTAACTCTTGATATCAATTCACAAATTTTAATTAATAATTTGTCTGTCTCGGTTGCAAATAACTAGTGAATATTTTCATAACTGAATCTCAGAAATATTCGTTCATTCGCCCAAAGATTCAAACTTAATGAAACACCTGATTCTCTATCATCTGATTTTTTTTTGTTTTAACCGATAAATTTTGTCTTAAGAGTTTCAGATATAAGCAACTAAACAACTCTGTAATTTGTATGCACAATCAAAATTCATTTCCCTGTTGACAAGAAGTGAAAGAAAAAAGAAACTATTAGCATAGAACTTACGGTTTAATGAGGCCAATTCAAATGTAAATTGATTAAAACTTGTTGCTAATCTAGTACAGCGCTTATATCCATAAAGTTTTGCTATCATAGCGGAAATATAAGAAAACAGTGATTGTTTAATCAGAAAAAAATACTGACTATAAATTTCCAACAATTGTAAATGCAATTATCGCTGGGTTACTTTTACGCCATAAAGGCCGACAACAAATATGGCGACCAATTTTATATCTCGTGTATCATGTAACCCCCTTAAAATTAACTTCAAAATTAGGTCTTCAAAAGTAATTATTTGTTTAATAATAATTTAAAACTCTTTCGTGTTTACAAATTTCGTAATAATCAAAATATTTGTAGGTATTATTAAGATTTTATGGCTAATTTGCGCTCACTTTCCAATAAAACATTTCCTGAATACTTACATTTAAGTATAAATGTCCATACTTCATTCGAAAATGACTTGATAAATTTGATAAAATCTACCGTTTTGGAGTTAACGACAGTAAAAGTTTGGATTCATTCGCGTCACGGCAGGCATTACTGGCGTTTTTTTTTTTTTGCATATATTTGCTGCGGAGTAGCTACGAGTGAAAAATTCACTTGTCTTGATTATTGCGCACGCAATATAGTTATCTTGTGCAGTAATTGAGAAGAGTAAGAGTAGTAAAAAAGGCTTTTAACAACATTCTTCCGCGCTTATCTTTCCGCAGCGAATGTATGAAAAGAACGCCAGTAATGGCTGCTGCCAACGACTCGAATGAATCCGAAATTTTACTGTCGTTAACTCCAAAACGGTAGATTTTATCAAATTTATCAAGTCATTTTCGAATGAAGCATGAACATTTACACCTAAATGTAGGTATTCGGGAAATTTTTATTGCAAACTGAGCGCGGCAAATTAACCAAATTTAGTATAGAATATACGATTTAATAAAATGTAAATATTCTATTATTACATTAATAAAATTTAAACATTATATTATTACATTAATAAAATTTAAACATTATATTAGTACATTGATAAAATGTAAACATATTATTAATGTTTACTGCATTAATGTAATTCTATAAGTAGTAAAAACAATATTAAAAAGATCAATAGTGGTAGTTCTTTTTTAAGTTGATTTATTTTGTAATTATTAGCACCAATTATATTCTGTCACGTATTTTATTCTCTTATATATAAAATGAAGAGTTCAGTGATGAAAACAAATAACATTTCAACTAATTTCGACTGATTTTTAAAATTCTATTAAACACATCTATGTGTTTATATTTGTTTAAACACATCTATGTTTTGACATTTACTCTTATCTTAGGTGCTTTATGACCGACGATTTAGGTCAGTTACCAGCAAGAATTTTTAGTTGCATCAAATTGGAATCTACTGCCCCATTGAAGCTATTTTGTTTTTCACAGGGACCTATTTAATTTTATTTTTCTAGTTTATTCATTGTATAAAAACTCTTTTCTACTGATGAGCTTTACCCAAATATACCAATTGCCATGGCCAGATTATCCGTTAGGCGAGTCTAGGCTGTCCTCAAACTAGTTAGCCCCTCAAACTTTTACAAACCACGGTTATAATTTTCTATATTTAGAAGGTATAACAGCTCTTAAATAGTTTCATCAACTGAAATATCAATATGACAAACTCCTATTTATTTGACTCTACGGGAAGCAAATCAAGGAAAAGAATGTTTATTTTGTCTCATTGTATTTCAAGTCGATAGCATGTTTGATTTTAGTTAAAAAATCTTTAAATCTTAGAAAATGTTATAAAGCAGTGATTTTAATTTTATAGATATTATAACTTCTAAATATCTTCATAAACTGAAATGATATCAACATGACAAACTCATATTTATTTTGATTGTTTTATTGTTATAATGCTGATTATAAAAATCTGTTGTTGTTTTTTTATTACGGTTGTGTTGAAATCTGTGCTAATTTGGTTTGCAATAAATAGTAAAATAGCGGTATTTCTTACAGGATATTTTTAGTGATACGCAAAAGATAGCTATTCTAATTTATTTAAAGAATTTGTAATAAGTTTAATCCAGGCTATGTAAATGTCACTAAAATATATCACGAGTAAACAATATTCACGACAGGATATGGGCAAGTTAAAGGGTTGCTTTATATGAGGCAGGGGACATAATTTGCTTAGCCTAGTGCCCCCAAAATGTTCGAAATCCTGTCCTGCCGATTGGCACTTATACTAGTAATTGAAGCATTTTATTTAAGTTTAGTTATCTACAATCCCACTTAGCTAATGTTGAAGAAGATGAAATATATTGTTGCAGGCTTCAGGTCTCACGGTGTAGGTAAATTAATTATTTAGGGTGTGGTTTTGGGTCATGGGGTTACGTCGTCACACATGGTTAGTTACTTTGAAAAGTAACTTCAGAGTAGCTATACAGTTTTCATAGATCATTTTACTTTTTAAAATGTTCACTCAATACAAGACCCAAGAACCACTCAAGGTAGAGGGTTACTAAGTGGCGTTGTATGAACGTAAGAAAAGTCAATAAGTTCAATTCAAGCGGACAAGCAGCAAAGTTAACGGTTAACTCTATACTTGAAGTGGTCAAGGTTGTGATTATTCGGAAAACACAACAAAATGAACAGGCTTTAGAAGCAACCAATAACTAAAACCTAAACAAGAAACAAGGGATAAACCTCTGTTCCTATTAGAAAAAAACGGGGAGGAGTGCGAAAAGAGCGATAGGCGAACCTATCTACTCCTGTACACTCTGTAATTTCGTTCTATATTTTTGTATGGAAACGAATACTTTTAATATTGTTTCATTTTATTGTAAAAATGAACTTCGAATTATTTGTTGGACAGCCACAGACCGAAAATACACCAACTTCAAATATAAGTAGATTTTCACATAAAATAGATCATCATCGTCGTCGTCGTCATCGTCGTCACCATCATTATCATCGTCGTCGTCGTCGTCGTCTCGTCGTCATCATCGTCGTCGTCTCGTCGTCATCATCATCATCATCGTTGTCGTCGTCGTCATCATCATCATCATCATCGTTGTCGTCGTCGTCATCATCATCATCAAACATCGTCATCTTCGTCATCATCATCATCATCTTTCGATTTCTTATATGGTCACACAACCTACCCAGTCTGCGTGAAGACCTAAGGCAGGTAGTGGTGTGTTTTTATGGCTACATTTCATGATTTGTTTTTCTAACTCCCGTAACATCACTAGCGTTGCATACACAAAGTTCTTCTTAGTCTGTGGGCTGGACTTAACAAGACATTTTTTTTTATTTCTCTTAAGCTGAGATTTCCAGGGATTTTTTTCAGTGTGTTGCTGTGTTCCTTTTTTTATTATTCCAGACATACCTATTATCACTGGTATTATTCTTGTTTTCAATTCCCACATCATTATTTTTTATTTTTATTTCCTTTGATATCTGGCGTTTACACATTTCTTTCCGGCTCCCGCCCAGGCACCTAAGGTTAGAAATGGCATCATGACACTTTCCACTGACAAAAAAAAAATATTACATAGATAAAGCCCTTCGTAAAGTGTGGGCTGTACTTGTCAGAACAATTTTTGTATCTCTTTGAGGCATGGAGTTCCAGGGATCCCTTCAATTCGTCTACTGGAATCTTTTCCAACCAATCCTAAGGCTCCAACTACAACAGGGATTTTCGATGTTCCCATGTGCCACATTTTTTAGATTTCTATTTCAAGATCCTTGTATTTTGATAGCTTTTTGAATATCTTCAAAGATACATTGCAGTCTGCAGGGACTGCCATATCAATAAGGAGGCACTTTTTTGTTTGTTGTCTTTAGTAACAATGTCTGGGCTGTTGGCTTTGATTGTTCTGTCAGTGTGTATTGTGTAGTCCCATAGAATTGTAACAGGTCCTATCTCCGTAACGGGGTCTTGATAGTGTTCATACCAGTTTCTTTCAGTTTTCTTCCTGTAGAAGTTGCAAATTTTCCAGTGCAGATATTGGCCCACTCTGTCATGCCGGGTTTTATATTCAGTGGGTGCCAATATCGTGCAACCTGATACAAGATGATCAATTGTTTCTGGGTATTTATCACAGAATCTGCTAACACAATATTTTAGTATATGTGATTGATGATTCCTAGTTAACAAGCATTGGTCCTGTGCAGCAAGGGTAAAACCTTCAGTTTCAGCTTTCAACCCTGCACTACGTAGCCACTGATGGGTACGGTTTTTGTCTACGTCAGCTTGTTTGGTACGGGCAGAGTATTGGCGATGAAGCGGTTTATCTTGCCATTGTTTCTGTATCTGGTCAGTTGCATCTATCTTTGCTTTCTTTTTTAAGTATTTTGCAGCTTCAGTCGGTGTACCGTGCTGTACTTTTATTTCTGCGCCCATTTGAAACTCCATTTTGAATTTGTTGGCTTCCTTTATTACGGAGTAAAGACGCTTACTACTTTCATGTTCCCTGACACATACCATCATTCAGTCTTCTGTAGTTTCCAAGTATCTTTGGAGGGCAATTGTTGTAGTTTTGTAGGACAGTTCTAGTTGAAATAATCCTCTGCCTCCTTCGGATCTGGGCACATACAGGCGATCAATATCAGCTTTGGGATGATGCATGCGGTAGCAAGTGAGAAGCTTTCTCGTTTTGGCCTCCATTAGCTTAATTTCAGCTATGGTCCAGTTAAGGACATTGAAGCTGTATTGCACCACAGGGAGAGCCAAGGTGTTTATGGCTGATATTCTGTTTTTTTTTTAGTTTAGCTCGTTATTTAGTACCAGACGTACACGCCTGTAGTACTCCTTTCTTACCTTCTCATTCTTTGGGGTTGTTGTATGCCATCTCCTTCGCTAATTCCTAGGTACTTATAAGCTTCATTATGCTCCAGTTCCCTAATCTTTGTGAAAAAATTTAATCTATTAAGGGTGTTTCTAAAATTCTACCTTTCTTGAATGTTAGTTTCGCACATTTATCAAATCCGAAGTCCATAACTATGTCGTCACTGAAACCTTTTACATTATTGAGGAGACCCTTCAACTCATTGTCGTCTTTGGCAAAGAGTTTGAAATCATCCATGTAGAGTAGGTGATTGAATATTTATTATTATTATTATTATAGATTTCGTTTTTATTTTTGTCCTAGTGCTTCATAATTTTGTTTGGATACAGATTAAATTTAATTTTTTATTTAATTCTTTCTCAAAACTAACTTCAATATTTTGTTGAATACTTTTTAAGGATTTTCCCTTTGTATCCTAAATACAACGCGCGTTAAAACTGATAACCAATCGATAGTTGTAACATATATATATATATATATATATATATATATATATATATATATATATATATATATATATATATATATATATATATATATATATATACATCTGAAGTGGTGATTTGAATGAACATTTGTCTGAGTTCCTGAGATCGAATTCTATTTGGAAGATCTAGCGTGTGTATTCTTAAATCCAATGTTTTTGTTTTGAAGGATTTTGTCTTACTTTGTGTTATAGTTACGTATTCTTTGGAATTTAAGAACTGATACGAATGCACATTAACTTTTCAAGTCGGTATTGTCATCAGAAATCCTACCGTGTCTATATCCCTGAATTCGGTTCATTCTCTAACTTTGTTTTGTGTGTCGGATTTTAATTGTCTTTACTTATCATTCTTTCATGTCTTACTGTAAACCATTCTATGAATTGTTAATATCCGCCAAGGTTTCAACTGGAAATTTCTTCTGAATATGTAATTAATTTCTTCTGAATATGTAATTAATTTCTTCTTCTGAATATGTAATTAATTTCATCTTCTGCATATGTAATTAATTTCTTCTGAATATGTAATTAATTTCTTCTTCTGAATATGTTATTAATTTCTTTTTCTGAATATATAATTTATTTCTACTTCTGAATATATAATTAATTTCTTCTTCTGAATATGTAATTAATTTCTTCTGAATATGTGATCAACTTCTTCTGAATATGTAATTAATTCCTTCTTCTGAATATGTAATTAATTTCTTCTGAATATATAATTTATTTCTTCTTCTGAATATGTAATTAAATTCTTCTTCTAAATATGTAAATAATTTCTTCTTGTGAATATGCAATTAATTCCTTCTGAATATTTAATTAATTTCTTCTTCTGAATATGTAATTAAATTCTTCTTCTGAATATGTAATTAAATTCTTCTTCTGAATATGTAATTAATTTCTTCTTCTGAATAAGTAATTAATTTATTCTAATGAATACGTAATTAATTCCGTCTGAATATTTAATTAATTTCATCTTCTGTATATGTAATTAAATTCTTCTTCTGAATATGTAATTAATTTCTTCTGAATATGTAATTAATTCCTTCTTCTGAAGATGTTATTAATTTCTTTTTCTGAATATATAACTTATTTCTTCTTCTGAATACATAATTAATTTGTTGTGAATATGTAATTAATTTCTTCTGAATATGTAATTAATTTCTTCTGAATATGTAATTAATTTCTTCTTCTGAACATGTAATTAATTTCTTCTTCTGAACATGTAATTAATTTTTTCTTATGAATATGTAATTAATTTCTTCTGAATATATAATTAATTTCTTCTGAATATGTAATTAATTTGAATAACATGAAAACTACATTGGGATATGGGATAAAATATTTTTTAACAACGAATTTATTTTGCTTTTTAATGTCATTGGAATTTTCATTGTTTTCCTGCAATGAGTTTAAACCCGTAATCTGATGTCGCTTATCTGTGAATTTGAAAAACATGTGATAAAAAAATTCAATTAAGTTTATATTATCTGAATAATAACCCTATTTATCATCTCTCACTT
The DNA here is from genome assembly GCA_964036315.1 of Acanthosepion esculentum. Classification (NCBI taxonomy): domain Eukaryota; kingdom Metazoa; phylum Mollusca; class Cephalopoda; order Sepiida; family Sepiidae; genus Acanthosepion; species Acanthosepion esculentum. Next base: position 92,157,854 of record OZ038502.1, on the reverse strand, counting down.
GCACCCCTGTCTTTGGGCAAAGTGCACTCAGGGGCAAGTCCGTCAAAGGACAGAATCGCAACTGAGGAAAATTATACTGAAAGGTGCCCAGCCCTGGGGAACAGCTGCCCGAGAGACATCAATGAAGAAAGAAATGACAATTTGGAAATAATGATGAAAGTAAAACCAAAAATTAACCAAAATAATGAAAGGGATTGAAGTTATAAATAATAAAATATAATTAAAAATATAGTTATAGAGAAGAAACTGTCAAAATTAAATTATAAAATAAAAGTGTTAAGATGTAAAACCATATAAAATGGTGAAAAAATTTTAAAACGAAAGTAGAAGATTGATAAAAAATGAAACATGAATTAAATGACAATTCAAGAATAGTAAGTTAATAAAATTCAAAAGATGTTTAATCACCGAAAGAAATGTTAGAAAAATATACATCAATAGATAAAAATTTAGAAATCAAGTCAGAAGAAAAAAACAGAAAAAGTAATGAAATTTTATGAAAAGATTTAGTAACAGTTCTATTTTTGATATTATATTTTTAGTACGTATGTATTTATTATAGTCAGTTTTATTTACTTAATATTTTTCTTCTCTTTACGAATAAAATAACGATTTAGTAAATAACATTTCAATTCAGTTAGGCTCTGACCAATAAAAATAAATTTTCTTTTAATTCTTAATGTTTTTATATATGAATTGTTTTGAATTCACTGACATTTCGAAAAGAGCCCTTCACATTATTATCAATGGTCGTTGGTATTGTGGGTTACGATCAAGATCTTCTTGTTTTCCACATTTGAATCTTCAGCCCTGTTGAAGCTTTTTTTTTATTTCAGTGTGAATCAATTTATTTTTTACAGGGAAAAAAATGTTTATTTTATAAAACATTTTTAGGCTGTAAATATGTTTTCTAAAAAGCCACAGGTCCTTGACCAAAATATTTTATTTCTTTTTTTAGACTTTATATTCTAAAGACCAAATGAAATGTTTCAGGATTTTGTGTTTTTCAATCAACTTATTGTTTTTCAAGGTGTGGGTTGTAAACTTTTTTCATATTTGAATCTCCAGCCTCATTGAAGCATTTTTTTGTTTTTTAATGTGAATCAATTTATTTTTTACTGTGAAGACATTATTTATTTTATAAAACGTTTTTAAGCTGTAAACATTTTTAATCTACGGATGAGCTGTGACTTTAAATGTAGAAATACGGAGAGGTCTATTTTATTTTACAACAATATTACGAAAAGTCAAAGGTCATTGACTGAAATATTTTATTATTTGTATTTAGAATGATTTATTTTCATTACAACTTACTTAAAATTTCAGAAAAGCAAATGAATTTTTCAGGCTTTTTCAATTGGCTTAATCTGATTGGTTGTCATGTTGTAGGTACAGTTAACCAATCCGAATGTGGCTTGAGGGTTAATCAGTCATCCGATTACTTTCCTTTCACACATAGGTATTTACTTCGAAGAGAGATTTCCTGGGTCGCTGTACAATCTTCATACTTCACTTGATCGAACGGCTTTCTTTCATTCTCACTTCTGTAATTCCGTTTCACATTATGAAACAAAATTAATATTTTCTTCACATTTGATCACACATTTTCTTTTCAAAACAATGGACTTCGAATTACCTGTTGTATATCCAATGACCGAAGAGTCAACAATTTCAATCTTTGATATATTTTCGAAGATACTATGTAAGTATCTTCTTTTTTTTTTTACTTCTTTTTGATTTCGTTTTTACAGTTTCCTCTCTTTATTACCCTTTCAATTTGTTTCGATGGAGATCAAATTTGGAATTTTAGCGATTTAATATATTAACTGTTTTTGAAAAATATTTCCCTCCGATCCGTGAATATTAAAAAAAAAATATTCTCCGTTTTTGATCCCTAAATATATCACGTTAAAAATGACAATAAATTGATATACCTGACATTTTTTCATTTTCATAATTATTATAAAAGTATTTTTCCGTCCCCCATAAATAAAAATCTTTTTGCAGCATTTAAGATTTACCTTTCTTCCTTTCAAAATCATCGATTGATAACTTTTATGGACTAACATGTAAACGGATTTTCAACAAGACAGAATCTGAGGTTGTGATTCGAATGCACATTTATTTAACTTCGCCGAACAGAATTTTCATTGGAAGATTAATGGTGTGCGTTTATAAATACTAACATTTCCCATGATCCTTACCCATTCTTTAGCGAGATGTCTAACCGTAAATCCTTGAAGGCAGGTCCTGTGCATACAAACCTCGAACCCACCGACAGAAGAGGGGTCAATTCTGATTGAGGGCATCGAGCAGTGTTTTTTGATTTTCGCTATCATACAACATTTTCTTTTTCCTACCTACATTTATATACGTTACAAATTAAACCAATCACAATTGACCATGAAAGGATGAAAAATTTTCACAGATTTTGACGACATTCTGGGGAAAAGTTGTTTTTTTTTTTTTTTGTCCAAATCAGTGGATTTGTTTTGCTCATCATGAGACTAAAAAAAAGAAATTCACTATTTTTTATTTATAATGTTGAATGTGTTAAAATTATTCAACTTTTTAAGAAGACAAATCTCAAGTTGATGTTAGAAATTGCCACAGAACATTGATCTATTTAAGATGAGGAGATTATCCAGCATTCACTGCTATATAGGACGACTGGTATTACATAACAATTCAGTACTTTTTTTCTTTGCTTCTAATGAATTTTTTCACCTGATTAGTCTGCTTGTTTACTTTATTTGAGAATAAGAAATTAAATATATAAAATGGCGACAATCTACCCGTCGCACACTGTATAGTAGGAGCATCATATCAGATATGGCAGCAATATTTAATGCACAGACGAATGGTAGATTTATAAATGTGCAAGAAGGATTCTGATGAGAAGAATTGTCTGGCACCACCAAACTCTCCGAACGGGGGCGGGGTGTGTTTGGGGCCCCGGGCAGTTCTTTGTGCTATCTTATCAACATTTGCTTTTTTCTACCTACATTTATATACGTTATGAATTTAACTAAACACAACTGACTATTAAAGGATGTTTTCGCTCATTTTGATGTCATTTTCGGGTCTTTTTTCCGTCCAAATCCGTCAATTTGTTTTGCTCATAAAAAGTCTTGAAAAAACACGGAATATAAAATTCACTATTTTTTTATCCATAATGTTGAATGTGTTCAAATTATTCAATTTTTTAACGAGAAAAATCTCAAGTTGATGTTAGAAATTGCCGCCAAACATTGTTGATTTATTTAAGATGGAATCATCTATTATGACAGGTCTCTAATTATTTAAGATGGAATCATCTATTATGACAGGTCTCTAATTATTTAAGATGGAATCATCTATTATGACAGGTCTCTAATTATTTAAGATGAAATGATCTATTATGACAGGTCTCTAATTTGGATTTAGATACATTGGATTTTTTTTCAATTTCTCTAGTTGAATTGTTCACCTATATTGCATATGATCTATTATTACATAATTAGTTTACAATAAAATTTGTATTTTATATGAATATTACATCATGATAATTGGGAAATGAGAATGGGAGACCCATATCATAGATTCAGGGTGGTGGGTACGAGACCCTTCCCCCAGCCCTGCTTGCAGGAACCGATAGTAAATGTCATCATTTCTAAACAAATTTATTTATATATATAATTATTTCCTTATGTATAGTTGAATAGCATATGAGCATTAAATGAAATTACATGAAATAAGATATTTCTTGTCTAATATTGATTTTATATTGCTCATTTATTACTGCTGACCAATCCCTGTTGCAGACACCCACTCAGACTTATTTGTCTTTGTTCAACACCTGGAGACTACCTGCGTTTCTTACTTCAACTATGTAAACCAATTACACTTTCTGGTGAAAGCGTATTATCTGGCGTAATTAAAATGTCAGCTCGCTCTATCACTCGGTCACGATGACTTGTGATTTCGTTCTAACACAACCACCGACTGCTTCAAAATAGTTTCGTCTATCTAATTTTACGCACAACGCTTGGTTCAACTCATGATGTAGCTTTGGATAGTAGATAGGCCTAATTCAGTTATAATATGAGTTAAATTCGTTTGAAGTCGCCGACTGGCCGTCCATGCTGCTGTTAGAGATGATTCGCTTTAAGTCGCCGACCACACATTTCTTTCAGCACCGGAGAAACAGTCTCTTTGAAAGGCTAAACAAGTGGGGTTTTATAAGAAAAAATTTCCCGATAGTAGGCTCGAGAAAAATAAGTTTTTTAGTTATTTCTGATTGGTCAAATATTTCACATGAAATAGATACTTTGATTTAAACGGTGTGTATTGTATTGTGAATCTTTCTGGCATGTTTGTAATATTGGTTGTTATTGTGTGGAAAATAAAGCTTGGACGTGTTTTAATATATGGTATGTATGTGGGTATGGAATTTGTGTTGGGAATAGCGTTTCTTTCCTATAGTAATAGACCAAGTAGCAGAATGAAGTGAGTCTAACGAGCGTTTTTGGTTGACCTATAGGAAATAAAATTAATTACGCTATTACTTGTGTAGGCCAGTGTGGATCTATGAGAAGTTTGCGAACGAAAATGAAAATACAAGGAAGAGTTAAAAACAAAAGTAGAATAAATCTAAAATAAAAGGAAAATAAAAAAAAGTAAATAAAACAAATAAAAAGAGTAAGAAAATAAAAAAATAAAAAAATAACAACAAGCAGGAATATAAAAGAAAAGAAAAGTATATATATATATATATATATATATATATATATATATATATATCGAATTCAGCCCAAGCAAGGCGATAATTCTACGAAGACACCAGGGCTCAATGTGGATGAAAGAGAATGAAAAGATTTTAGAAGGAACCGGAAAGCCAATCCTAAACAGGAAACAAAGAAAAAAACTCTACTCCAGTTAAAAAAAAAAACAAACAAACCGGGGAGTTGTATGAACCGGACCATGGGCGAACCTATTTACTCCTATTGCTTATGGCTTAGTATTTAAGTCATATGTCGCCCTGACTTTTAGTTTGCTTATTCTATTCATTATTTTAATTTTCTCTTTCTTTCTTTCTCAGATGATGATAACGGAATTCATATGGACATTGACACTATGGGTTCTCCTTCACAATGCTGGTTTGGAGAATACATCAGCAAAGATCGCACAAAAAATGATAGTCCTTCTGAGTTTAATAACGATACACACGTTTTTGACATCGCGCCAATCGATACGGTACAATATGCCGACAGCTCTCGACCAAACGACAGCAAAGCCGGGGGTTCTGAAAGAATAAATCCTTCAAATCAATACAATAATAAAAACAACATAACCCATTATCGTCACAACAATGGCGTTGACAGTAACGTTGGCGCTTTTGACAACACTAATAAAATGTTTAAAAGAAAGTTAGATTTTAACGACGAGCAAACTGAGGAAAAGTGGAAGCCGGATGTTCCGCCCGCGAAACGCGTCTCATCCATTTTAAATACCAATAAGAGGAGAACATCTGAACGTAAACTAATACGTCGTTTAACCGTTTGCAAACTGCGAAATATTGAAGACGCCGAAAATTCGTTATGGAAATACCTTCTCGTCCACAACATTCTACTTCGTCTTTGTAACAAGAAAATCTAAAGAAAAACAAATGTCTACAGGCTTCGGACCGGTTAGAAATGTTCAAGGATTTGTTGAATTGACAACGATAAAAATAACTGACACTTTGGAACAGTTTTTTTTTTTATCGTTTTATAAATTTAATTCGAAACAACTATAAATATTTTGAAAAATAAATTTTATTTTTAATAATGTTTACAGTTTACAGTTAGTATCGTAACATTTCAATTTTGTAAATTTTTCAAACTAACCTCACATTCCAACATTTTGAAAATAACACCCTTATATTTCGTACTTATCATTTTTCGAAATTACATCCGAATAATTAATTTTTTTATTTTTCAAATTGAAATTCTTATATTTAAATTTTACCAAATTTTGAAAACAGAAATTCTCACATTCGTAAATGTCAATTTTGTAATTTTTCAAATACAAATATTTCAACTATATTCATTTTTGTCTATATTTCTGAGATGAGGTATTATGTACACTATTTACATTATTCGGACTATTGTCCTCATCTTTGTCGCCATATTTATTACAACGTTTCGGCCGTAGTACGCTCCGGCCTTCTTAATATTTCGCCCACTGGTGTAGACTATTCTAGTTTCATATTTTTTAATGGATGTCAGTTATCTCCTGTTAATTCCCCTCTCCAAGTTCTCCACTGCCTTAACCGGGTATTGAACTCACACTCTGGATCTAACCAACGCCTTTATCCACTGTGTCATATGTCCTTGAGAACATCTGTGTATGAATTTCAGGGTATTATAAACCTAATGTTTTCAGCAACCATTTTTTACCAGTGCTCATATTGCAACTTTTGCTGTTATCAATCCATGCTTTTACCAGAGCTCATATTGCAACTTTGTTGTTATTATCATTTTTCTCTGGCACTCCTTATTACTGGTTCCCATATTGTATTCATTTCTATGCTTGGTCGATTCAGGAGATTTTTGTGGTCTAGCATATGCGCTGATTCTTTAAGCTTACGAGTGTGAGTTCAATACTCGGTAAAGGCAGTGGAGAACTTGGAGAGGGGAATTAACAGGAGATAACTGATAACTGACATCCATTAAACATGGCACGTGGAACTAGAACAGACTACGCCAGTGAGCGAAATAAAGGGTTCAGTTCGACATTCCAACCACCTGAAGAAGGCCGGAGCCTACAATGGCCGAAACGTTGTAATAAAAATGTCGAAAAAGATAAGGACAATAGTCCGAATAATGTAAATAGTATATTCATTATTAAATTAATTCATACTTTTCAGTTTGTATATTCGGAAATTTCTCTTCTATCTAATTTTCAGAATAATATCCAAGCATTCCATTTTCCGTTTTTTTTTCCATATTTTCAAACTACAATTGGATCATTTCAACTGTTGAGTTTTTAATAAATTCCGTACATTTCCATTCACAAATTTTCTATTCTTATTCTCATTTGGCAATATTTTTTAATTGATTTTTGCATATTTTTCTGCAATAATTTTTTTATCTGTTTTTTTTTTGTTTATTTATTTGAATGTAAATTTCTTTTCCTTATTTGCATGATGATTGCCTTCTATTCATTAAAGTATTTCAAGGAAGAGCAAAAAGAAAATGCAGAATGGAGAATAACGAAGAGGAAATAAAAAAAATGAAAAAATGAAAACCAAAGTAAAAAGGAGATAAAAAGCAGTAAATTAAATTAAAGGAGTAAGAAGACAGAAAGAAGGAACAGAAAAATGTCTGAAAGGAAAAGGAAAAAAGACAGAAAAAAAGACAAATACAAGTGGGGGGGGAAGGGGTAGAAATAATAAATCAAAGGTCAGAAGATACAAAATACTTAGCAATGTATATTAAGTGAGTTTCATCGACCTGTTCGGTTTTGAACTTTCTATTTTATCCACTTTTTATGCCCTTTTTTTTTAATTGAATAAAGGCTAAATACTAGTGAGCCATAGTTAAAAAGAAAGGAATCAAAGGAAGATGACGCAATGTAAGCAAATATTAAGCAAGATTCAAAAGTAAAGCAAAAGAACTTAGAAAAAAACAGTAAAAAGGAATAAAAAGATAAAAAGGATAAGTAATTAAAATACAATACATAATGAATTGTAAAACTAAATAGATACAAAAAGATTTTTTAAAATGAAATCAAACAAACAAAAATGCTAAAAAACAAAAAAAAAAAAATAAGTCAGATAAACGTTAAACTAAATGAAATAAAAAGACAAAATAAAAGACAGAAGAAAACGAAATTAAAACGAAATATTTTTCTTTTTGACAATTTACTTTTTTCTGTCTTCGACGTTTCTCTTATTTTGCAGCTTCTTTTTTTTCTATTTCGTTCTCACTATTTCTATTTTACTTTATCTGGCATTTTAAATTCCCCCCCCCTCCTGACTGTTTAGATCTTTCTGATTTCTCTTCTCATCTTTCATTCTTTGTGCTTCTTTCTTTCTTAATTTTCTATATTCTCACTTTTTTCTGTCTTCCTGAAAAGAAAAACGTTAAAAGAAGAAAAAATTTTCTTTTAAATTTTTTTCATTTTCCTTCTTTTTACTTTTATTCGTTCTTTTTGCAATTCCTTTCTACTCTTTTTTATTTTTTTGCTTCTTTCTCACGTTTTTTTTTCTGCCTTTATTTACTTCTTATTGAAGTTTTTTCATCTCTTTTTTTTTTTCGTTTTTTCCTCTGACTTCTTCATTTATTATGTATTCTTTCTTCTTTGTCTATATTCTAACTTTATTTTTATTTTTCGTTTATTTTTCTTCGTTTCTGCTATTTTTTTTTTTGTTGCTTATTTTGTTTGCTATTATTTTTCCATTTTCCTCTCTATTTCTGGTTTTTGTTATTTTCTGTTTTTTTCTCCTTCTTTTACCGGTTTATGATTTTCATCTTTTTTCAACCATTTTATTTTGACGATTCCATTTATTTTTCGATTCCTTATTGTCATTTCAATTTGATTTTTCATTCTGCCTTTTCTCAACTTCATTTTTTGTTTCTTATATTTGTGTCTTTTCATTTTAAAAAATAAATTCAGTCATTTATCATTTTCTTATCTTCATGTTTTTTTCTTTTAACTTTCTTATTTTCTGATTTATGTTTTTAATATTATTTTTTTTTCCTTTTCGTACTTTTTGCTGGAATCGTTTTTTTCTTTTGTTTTTTTTTATTGGTTGTTTGTTTTTCTACACTTTTCATTTATTTTATTCTTAATTTTTTTCCTTTTTCTTTCTGAAATATATCTCTCTTTTGTAATTCATTCTGTTTCTATCTTTCCTCTTCATCTAATAATTTCTTATTACTGACTTATTTTTTATTGCTTTTCTTTCATTTGCAACTAATTTCCAGTTTAGGACCCGCGCTCATTTTCTAATAAAAAATTCCCTAATTATTATATTTAGATGTAAATGTACATGCTTCATTTGAAAATAACAATGAAATTTTGTTAAAGTCTACCGTTTTGGAGTTATCGACACTAAAAGTTCGGACTCATTGATGTCGCGGCTACAGCACGGTAGCCATAACTGGCGTTGTTTGCATACATTTGCTGCGGAACAGCTATGCGTGAAGGCTTCACTTATCTTGATTATCCCGCAAACTTTACGCGAAATTTAAAAAGGGCATAATTAATAATAACAAAAACAAAAAAATGTTAGAAAACGAATTAATAACAACAAATTGTTTATTTTGATTATTTACACACACACACACACACACACAAAAAGAATTATTTGCGTCCCGAGTACATGTTGGTCGCTTCAGTCAGGAACTTGTGAAGGCGCTGAGTATGGTTAAGGATTGCTTTTAAAACGAGGAACGAGAAACATATTGCTTTAAAACACAGTTTTTATTCCAGGTCGGATGACAATATCCTTCATAGTGTTTCACAGGTTTGATATTCCAGTATACGGGGTCAACTCAGTAATAGGACGTGTGTATGTAAATAGTCCTCAGGTTAGCGCAGAACCCATGCGCCGTAACTGAGACAAGTAAGATCAGTAAAGTGGCCGTTATTTACGTAAGATGTCCTGTAGTTTCCTTTCAGAGTCGTCCATCAACACAGTGCCAACTACGTGTCTTATATTACTAAGATCACAGATAATAAATCCTGAGAGGGTGTATCACTAAATCAGTTTTATCTCTAAAAATAAAATAAAAATTCTTACAATCTAAAAATATTTTCTGGCTTTAAATAACCTACAAACGGTTAAGTCGTAGAAAACAAAAATTCATGAAACTCGTTTTGGAATGAAAGATTTAATTTTAACCAATTCTCATATTTTTCGTCAGCAAAATTAACTTTTATTTTAAATAATTAATGATTGTGTTAAAAAAAAGTCTTGGTCTTTTTTGTCGTTGTTATTGTGACGATTATTTTCAATATTTATTGTTGTAGCTGCTGTTATGATCTACGACTTTTATTTCTTCAAAGCTTCCAGTTCTGTCACTGGGTTCATTATCGATCATTATGCAGTCGAAGGGTTGAGGGGTGAGAGCGTATTTTGCAGTAGTGATTGGCGCGATGCCAAAAACAAGAGCCTCGACATGAAAGTCAGAATTGTCAGCGTCCTTCTCGAAACACTTGATGATGTCTTCCTCAAATAGATGCTTGACTGGGAGAGTCGAATGATCGGTGTGCGTATGCATTCCAATTTGAGCATCTAGGAAAAGAAAGAAAAATAAAGAGTTATCCAAAATAGATATGCCGAATGGGAATCGGAAATTTGACATGAATATTTATTCACTCCGTTTATTTCCAAAGAATATCTACATTTGCATAGACTTTCAAAAGAAACTACGACGTTTCATTATGTAAACCATTGATTTTCAACCGCCAAGCCGCGGCACACACGTGTGCCGCGCCATCATCACGGCATATATATATATATACATATATATGTTACATCTAACTCAATCATGTCTCTCTCCCCCCTCACTTCCTCACTTCATTAATTTACATATACTTATTACTGCCCGTCAAAAATGTGTAAATTTCTTTTCATTTTTCGTTTCAACCTTTGGAAATAAAATCTGATGATCTGTGGTCCTTTAAAAGGGGTGTGGTGAAATAATTTATTACATGGAACCTTAAAGTGGTCTGTTTTTATTTAAATTATTAGCTCTGATTTACATTGATCTCTCTGGATTTTATCCTCCTTGGGTCTACCCATACGGATTACCTAGTTTTTTCGTAAACTAAATACACACACACACACACACACACACACACACACACACACACATATATATATATATATATATATATATATATATATATATATATATATATATATAAGAATGAACAGTGACGTCAACACTTAGAGGCGACAAGCTGTTTCATGCTAGACGCAATCGTCAGGCTTGATGATTGCGTCTAGCATGAAACAGCCTGTCGTCTCTAAGTTTTGGCTTCAATGTTCAATTTTAAATTTAACCACACTTTATCCCTGATATTGAGCACATTATCCCATAAATATAGCACATTTTAAATCTATATTTCTTCATATATATATATATATATATATATATATATGAGAGATGTGTGTGTGTGTGTGTGTGTGTGTGTGTGTGTGTGTGTGTGTGTGTGTGTGTGAGTAGTAATGATACGGTGTTAATATTTGAATAAATGAATAAGTATAAATTTTTTTTTCAAATAATAATATTAACCTTTTTAATTAATTTTTCTTGTGTTCGCATAAGATTTTTCTTTTCTGGATATAAGAAATCTGTCTGTGCGTGATTGTGTGCGTGTGTAAAATTTAATTTTATTTGTGAGCTTTTAAAAGGCGCAGTCATTTTTTTTATGATTGTTCTTAAATTTAAAAATTTTTTAAAACTAACATTTTTCTTTTGTTTATAAATTACTTTTTCAGAACAAAACCTTACATTTGCATTGATAAAGTCTGAGGACGAAACACGTCGACTAAGATAATTGATGTGGACCCGAAGTAGGGGCCACGGAAGGAAAACACGAGTTAGAGGTAAGAAAGATATATGAAACAGAAAAGTTACAAAGAATAGTGTATGAGTAAGCAGAGCTTACTATCCAGTGGTGTCCGATATTGGTATCGTACGCGGCTGCGCATTACTGGTGCTACGATATTTAACAACCCCCCCCACACGGGTCGAATGTGGCACAAGGCCGGTTTAACGTGGGCTTACCGAGCCCGTAGGCTCGGCCAAAAATATGCCAATTTACAACCCGTATACACGAGTTTAGGGACTGTCTACCTCCCGGACGAAACTTTGCACTGCGGCAAAGCCTCGTCCGAGTTCCTCTCTGCCAAACAGAGAGTTCGACAGCAGAGCACCATTACTGGTGCGACTCCCATGATACTACCATTCATATAATTATATAGTACTGGGAGAGTCCATGATGTAGGGAAGTATCGGTCTCACAACAATAGTTTCACCTTTTGTATTTATTCTTAATGTCCTTTCATAAATATATTTTGATTTATATCTTAAATTTTACACACACACACATACACAGATTTTTTTTATATTCAGAAAAGAAAAAACTTATACAAACACGAGAAAAATTAAATAAAAAGCTTAATCGCAATATCCTGTCAGTCGTCTTCAAAGAAACTTGTATAAAAGAGGGATTGCTACCGAAATAGACACTCTCTCTCTCTCTCTCTGACATATATATATATATATATATATATATATATATATATATATATATATATATGACATTACCCTAAATAATATCAAACGTCCAACTTTCCAATGAAAACCAGGATGCAGATAAATGAATTCTAACTACGGCACAGGCACCACATCGATCCTTGGTAATGACTGCGAAAGTCGAAAGTAATTGAATAAAAATATGAAATACAGTGTAACCCGGATATAAGAGACTCGGATATAAGACAAACCCGGATATAAGAGAGATTTTATCTGGTCCCAAATTAGAGCCTGTGTTAATGTATATATAATAGACCAAACCCGGATATAAGAGAAACCCGGATATAAGAGACTTATTATCCGGTCCCTTGCAACTCTCTTATATCCGGGTTACACTGTATATGAAGTTCAGAGAGTTTATCTACAATGTCGACCACAATACTCAACATCTTAACCGAAAATATATATATATATATATATATATATATATATATATATACATATATATATATATATATACCAGGTGTAACAGAAAAATTGTCCAAATCGTGTAACAGCATGGGATAATTGTTAATCCCACTAAATGTTTCATATCTAAAAAAAAAAAAAACTAAACTAATTGAGTGTTTTTCCAGGTTTTCAGATAAGATGTTTAGCCATCTTGACACCATTTGTCGTAAAAATCACTGAAAAACCATTTGAGTTATTCAGCTAGAAAAAGAACAGGTAAAAATCATTTTGTGTCAGCCCCACTATGTCTTCCCAACTGGCCAATGGTGAAAGGAAAAAGATCATTCAGGCCTTCAGTAGTGGTACCAACTTTCATACTCTGTCTTCTATCTTCAAAATCCATTCCAGAATCATCAAGCGAACGGTGAATAAGTTTCAAAAAGAAGGAACAGTAGAGCGGGAAACTGGATCAGAAGCTCACAACAGGAATAGGGATCATCATTTCAACTCAGAGCTAAAGAGATCAATTAGAAAAGATCCAACTCAGTTCATAAAACGCTTGACACGTGAGAGAGGAGTTTCAGCTATGGCAGTCCAAAGAGCGGTGAAAAAAAGACTGAAAATGAAATCGTGCGTGAAACCTGTGACGCACGATGTTACGCCAGGACAGAAAGTTAGAAGGTTAGAGAGGGCGAAGATCATCTTGAATAAACTGGAAAATGATCCTGGAATAATATATATTATTTGGCCTTTATTTCAATCCTTCATGAGCTTCCGATCCTTAGCTATGATTAATTAATGATGAACATGTCATTTTTGTTTATGATGGATTTCATCACGATTCTTCTCTTTACCTTGGAGAGTAATTATACATTCTTATTGCTCAAGGTAGATTCCAATAGTGTTATAAAACCTCGGAGAATTCCAGTAAGATATCTTTAACCATTTCTAAGATACAACGGTTCAGAGATTAATCTAACAATTAAACAATTTTTCTGTTATATGATTTGGACAAGTTTGCTGTTACACCTGGTATATAATCAGAGGCGACTCTAGCACTTGGGCTACTCTGGTTCACTCTAAGTAACACAATCTTAAGTCTATTTCAAGTCGACAAGCAATGCCCAAGTAGAAAAGAACGTAATTACGTTCGTTCGGTCATGACTTGAAACACTTCGTTATTCAGGCTGACAAAATGAAGAATCAAAATATCTTGAACATTTTTTTACCTTGTTTCAACTTTATAACTTAGATAAATTGACTTACATAAATTTAATGTTCAGAATACTAAACTTTATATGATGAAATATTATTATGGCAAGATCAGGTAAATTTGTTATGGCAAGATCAGGTAAATTTACTTCAGCCCTGCGAACCAATAAGCAAGTTTTCTTTCATCGTTTTGATCATATGCGTCGGGTTCAGAATTTTAAACCCAAACTATTAAGAATACTTTTTTAAATTTAAAATTGTTTTAAATTTCTTTTATAACTTAATTTCTTCATTTAAAATCTTTACTTTTACACTCCCTAATAATGATATAGAAATAAAAAATAGAGTTCATTGAATTTAACGTGTGTCATTGAAACGAACAGACAGCGACGCATAATCTAAACAGACTGCGACGTTTATAAAATGTTTTCATTTTTCAAAACACGGTCAAGATATTGTGCCCATGTTCATTTTATAAAACATACATGCAACAAACTATTTCTTATTTAAGAGTTAAAATATTTCATCCTTGAAAATGGCTAAATGTATAGCCGAAAGCGCCGGGTAAAAAGAAAAATCGAACAGTTTTTATATAATTTATCATCCGAAAAAAAAACATATTAGATCACATGAGAAATTGTATAAAAACTAAATAAAAGCACCTTGTCTGTCGTATTCAGTGAAATGTACATGCATATATATAAATATATAATAGAGAGAGAGAGAGATAGATAGATAGATAGATAGATAGATAGATAGATAGATAGATATACTTAATTGTATGTGAGTTTGTAATCCTGCTTTCACGCCCTTGAGGTCGTTTGAGTTTGTCTGACTATCGCAATGGCGTGAAACCCAGGGTCACACACTCACATCAATACAACTAAGCATGTTAGCTCTATCACTGATATCGAGCGCTTTCCAATAAGTACCGCACACACACACACACACACACACACACACATATATATATATATATATATATATATATATATATATATATATATATATAACATTCTATGTAAGATATGTAATACGTACCTCTGATATATGAAAAAATATCTAAATTTGAAATTGCTGTATTTTCTGTCACTGGATACCCAACAGGTAATTCGAAGTCCATTTCTTTAGGGTGTTCAGTTGTGAAAAATAATATTCGTTTTCGTTCAAAATGGCAAATGAAATTACGGAAGCTTAACGAACGCCAGTCGTTCGTCCCAGCTCTGGTCGGAAGAGTGTGTAGCGATTCTGAAATCTCTCATTCACTATTCTTATGTGAAAGGGCGGAGATCACGTGACCTATCACCACAAAAAGCGACTTTCCGAGTGGTCACTTTCAGCCTCACCGAGAAAACCAATCATATTCAACCGACTGATGATCTGAAGCTATTCAGCTTGCTTTGCGCCACAGTAGGAAAATAATAATTTAGATCTTTGATTCTCAACCGGCGTGCCACGGCATACTATTGTGCCGCAGGATCCTCTTAAGTTTGCTAGGAAACATTGTCACGGCATACATACATACATACATACATACATACATACATACATATATATATATATATATATATATATATATATATATATATATATATATATATATATATATATATATGCACATTTCATTAAAAACGAGTGACAAGGTGGTTGTATTTAGTTTTTTATATAATTTCTCGTGCTATCTAATAAAGTTTTTCTTTTCAGAGGATAAATTATATAAAAACTGTCCGAATAGAAATAGTTTGTTATATCTATGTTTTATAAAGTGATTCATGAATCACTTTATAAAACATACATATAACAAACTATTTCTATTTCTAATTCTAACAGTTGAAATATAATCCTTGAAAATGGCTAAATGTATAGCCGAAAGCGCTCGGATAAAAACAACATTCGGACAGTTTTTATATAATTTATCCTCTGAAAAGAAAAACTTTATTAGATCGCACGAGAAATTATATAAAAAACTAAATAAAAGCACCTTGTCAGTCGTTTTTAATGAAATGTTCATGAAAGAAGGATTGCTGCCTAAATACACAAATATATATATATATATATATATATATATATATATATATATATATATATATATATATATATTTGTCCGACAATTATTTTAACATATCATAATGTGTGACGTCATCTGTTTACATTTGGATACGCATCGAGCAGATATGAATGTACGAGAGAAAGTCATGGAGAAATGTAGTTTAAAAACAGTAAAATCGACCTTGCTAACCAAAACGCTCCTCTGTGGCTCAATTGCTAAAAGCGCGTCAGCCCATATGGCGGTTCCGTATAGGATACAGGCTCGATTCCTGTCGGAGGACGTATATTTTCTATAAAAGTTTCTCGGACATTCAGGCCGGTATATGTCGTTAATTCTGTTTATTATAAAACAGAGCATTTACTTAAATATTTGTATCTATAAAAAGAAAGTATAAACATAAAAATGTCTTAATATATATATGAAGAAATATAGTCTTAAAGTGTGCTATATTTATAGGATAAAGTGCTCAATATCAGAGATAGAGCGTGTGTAAATATAAAAGTGAACATAGAAGTCAACACTTAGAGGCGACACTTTTATTTATTTTTTTTATATATATATATATATATATATATATATATATATATATATATATATATATATATATATATATATATATATATATATATATATATATATATATATATATATGTGGAAGTAGAGCTTTAATATTTGAATAAGTATTAAACTATTTTTTCGAATAATTCTTTTCACTTTTTCTTCGATCGTGTTATTTTAAATACTTTAATTTAATATTCATTTTTTTTTAAAGTATTTTTATTTTCTTAAGGGCTCAAAATAAAACATTCGACGATACCAATAGATACATTTTGGATCTCAATACAAAAGTAATATCCCACATTAGCTAAAATGGCTTTATCAGTTTCATTGCAATTTTCTACTTCTTATTTATGTGAATTCGGCTTCTCAACTCTAAATAACATTAAAAATAAGAAGCGAGAAAGACTACGCTTAACTGAAGAAGAAATGAGGCTCTGCTTATTGCATATTCAACTAAACATTGAAGAAATCGCGCACAGGCACAGGTTTTACACTAAATAAACTGCAGAAATATTTGAATAGAAACATTGAAATAAAGTAAGTTCATATTTGTGTGTGTATTTTTTTTTTAAATCTATGCTTTTATTTCATACCATTCAAATGTACACCCTTTAAAAATTCTTCTTAGTGTGCCGTGATATTTTCATTTGCTCCTAGATGTGCCGTTGCTCAAAAAGGTTGAGAAATACTGCTTTAAGCAAACACCGTTAATATGGATGGTTCAAGGATAAGCCACATGTTCCTAAACCAAATTAAATAACATCAAAAAGTAAGAAGAGAGAAAGACGACGCTCAACTGAAGAAGAAATGGGGTTTCTGTTTACTGTACATTCGGCCAAACATTGGAGAAATCGCGAAAAGACACCAGGCACAGGTTTTACACTAAATAAACTGCACAAATATTTGAATAGAAACATTGAAATAAAGTAGGTTCATATTTGTGGGTATATTTTAAAAACAAATCTATGCTTTTATTTCATACCATTCAAATGTACACCCTTTAAAAATTTTGCTAAGTGTGCCGTGCTATTTTCATTTGCTCTTGGGTGTGCCGTTGCTTAAAAAGGTTGAGGAACACTGATTTACATAAATACTCAGCATAATTCTAAGGAACATCTTTTGGCTAACAACCATTGACTTTTCTTTCTTGGGTCACGAAATAAATATTCACCTATTTGAGTAAAGTTTTACTGTAGAAAATAGATTATAATATAAGGCGATAAAGCTTAAAAGTTGAGATTAAAAGTTTTAGGAAACCTAGAACATTTATTTTTGGAAAGCGACGATTTATGTCTGTTATTAGTATTTTTCGAAATTGCTTGCTCGCCTAGGTGCCATGGCGCGATGCCCGCTTTCTGCGATCATCTCTTTCCACCTCGGGCGAAACTGAAGATGGTCGCACTAGATTCTGCCTTTGTCTCTTCCATAATTCGATCCAAATATGGCGAACGTTGTCGTCCACTCACACGCTCCTCTTCGATGCGACCTTGCAATTGTAATCCTTCTTTTCAGATGATATGAAGCTGTGATGACCGACAGTAGCTCCCTTTTCACTTCAGCTCTTCTCAAATCTTCCTCGTTGGTCACCTTACCCGTGTATAATATCTACAATGTCCTAAATTAGAATTATTTAAAAAAAATTTTTTACAATGTTCACCATTCATAAGGCACGAGAGTAACTCGAAATAGAGAGTTAAAGAGTAAAAGTACAGCGTATTTGGATAGGTGTGGAAGATAACGGTTAACTCTAGACTTGAACAGATTAAAATTGTAGTGATTGGGGTGAAACATTTTCTTGGAAGTCGGTTCAGCGGAACAGTGTTTCGTGAGAAGAAGCTATTTGAGTGAAAATTATATCTCACCAAGGGAATACGAAGGGAATGGGGGGGGTCACTAAAAAAAGAAGAAAACCTTAGATGTAATCACTTTAAAGATTATAAAGTATAGAAAAAAATTCCTTTTTGCTGATCGTTGTCAGAATTCGTTAAAAACATTTTGTTTTCTCGTAGTCACGGAACTGTAATTTTATTTATAAGAAAAAGAAAGGAAACATGAGACCAAATAATTTTTAAAATGAATAATGATGCTTATAAGATTATTACTACTAATACTACAACTATTACTACAAATAATATTACCATTAGTAATAATAACTAGAAATAACCGTGAAAATTTCGTGGTTTTTCTATTTTAATATTCTGTTGAATCTTAATTCCTAAGTTACTGATTGAACAAGTTCATGGCGAATTCTATGACACTAAAATATCCATAGAAATTCTCTTAGTTAAACATTTTAAATTAACAACATAACAATTGCAATATCAATAATAAATATAAGTGCTGACCTCCATTTAAAGAAGTAAGGGGATTCAAATAAAAGATTTGAAATTGAAAACTTCTTTTCCATTTCACTAAAACAGACGTTAAGCATTTCTTTCTTTTTGTCGCTGAAACTAAGAAGCGTCTCTGATATGTCTTTCTACCAAATCGGAACGGAATGGTACATTATTTATGAGGTATTGGCAGGGAGTAACGGTCGTAGTGACTAAGGGAGAGTCAAACAGAATTATAAAATGACTAAGGATATGATTAAAATACAACTAATAATATTTATTGATAAAAACGAAAAAGATGTTTTTAAATAGTAATATTAAGAAACGCGCTATTAAAATTAATTTAATATTTTTATAACGTTAATAACATATATCTTAATCACTAAAACATTTGAATTATTATCAAGCTCGTGAAACAAAGTTTTCAATTTTAATTAAAAAAAGTAAATGTATTTGCAAATATTTCTAATAAATAAGCAAAATGTCACTTGAGTCCCAAATAAACAACTTGAAATTTTAATCGAAGAAATAAAAATATTAATAATCTTTTTCATGATATAATCATTAATAAGATGATTACTATTATTATTATTATTATTATTATTATTATTATTATTATTGGTTTCTGTTGTATACATAATTCTTTCTGGGTCTTAACCAGAACCAAAGATCAAAATGGCTTCATGATATCTTCCACTGATCTTTTTTTTTTAAAGAGAATAAACTAAGATCCCAAACATTTTACATAGATAAATCTCGTCCTAATGTGTGAGTTGTACTTGCGAGTACCATTTTTTGTATTTCTTTAAGGTATAGGCTATCATGAATCCCTTCAATTGAATCTATCGGATGGATCATTGAATCCGGGAGCTCCAACTGGAATTATTGATCTACTCAAGTGCCACATTTTTTAGATTTCCTCTTCGAAGTCCTTTTATTTTGATAGATTTTTAAGATCTTCAAAGATACATTACAGTCTGCAGGGACTGCCATGTCAATAAGAAAGCACAATCTGTTCTTGTGGTCTTTGATCACGATGTCTGTGCGATTAGCTTTGATTGTTCTCTGTGTGTGTGTGTGTGTGTGTGTGTGTGTGTGTGTGTGTGTGTGTGTGTGTGTGTGTCTATTGTAAAGTTCCATAAATATGTTACAGGTTCGATCTCTGTAACCGGGCCTGGGTGATATGCATATCAGTTTCTTGCAGTTTCCTTCCCGTAAACGTTGCAGATTTTCCAGTTCAGATATTGGTCCATTCTATCCTGCCGAGTTTTATATTAAGTCGATGCTAACACCGTGCAACCTGATACAAGATGGTCAATTGTTTCTGAATATTTATCACGGAATCTGCATTTGGGTTCAAAATAATTTTTCATTATTATTATTATCTTTCGGTCGATTTTCATTTTCAACCAGAGTTTTTGCATCATGGTTGTTCGACTTCAAGCCGTACGACCTCAAACAGCACTTTTCGCAGAATGTTTGCAGTGACAAGCAACGCAGTCTTCTGAAGTGATTGGATATTAATCTTTATTGCGATTTTCTTAATGGATGTATTCAGGTTCGAGGGTGTTGGCCTCCAACGCCCCAATGATAACTGGAACAATAGTGACCTGAACGTCCTATATTCTGACAGGTCAGTGTACTTTTTTAGCTTTCCGATTACTTCCGACTTGATATTATGGTGACCATTATTATTATTATTGTTTTTATTTCCTTTGATTTCTGGCGTGTACACATTTCCTTCTGGGTCCCGACCAGAGACCTAAGGTTAGAAATGGCATCATGACACTTTCCACTGACAAAAAAAAATTATTACATAGATAAAGCCCTTCGTAAAGTGTAGGCTGTACTTCTGAGAACAATTTTTTGTATTTCTTTCAGCCATGGGCTTCCAGGAATCCCTTCAATTCATCTACTGGAAACTTTTCCAACCAGTCCAAGGGCTCCAACTACAACAGGGATTGTTGATGTTCCCATGTTCCACATTTTTGAGATTTCTATTTCAAGGTCCTTGTATTTTGACAGTTTTTCGAATATCTTCAAAGATACATTGCAGTCTGCAGGGACTGCCATATCAATAAGGAGGCACTTATTTTGTTTGTGGTCTTTAATAACAATGTCTGGGCGGTTGGCTTTGATTGTTCTGTCTGTGTGTATTGTGTAGTCCAATAGAATTGTAACAGGTCCTATCTCCGTAACCGGGTCTGGGTGGTGTTCATACCAGTTTCTTTCAGTTTCCTTCCCGTAGAAGTTGCAAATTTTCCAGTGCAGATATTGACTTACTCTGTCATGCCGGGTTTTATACTCAGTGGGTGCCAATAACGTGCAACCTGATACAAGATGATCAATTGTTTCTGGATATTTATCACAGAATCTGCATTTTGGGCTAACACAATATTTTAATATATGTGCTTGATAATTCCTCGTTAACAAGCATTGGTCCTGTGCAGCAAGGATAAAACCTTCAGTTTCTGCTTTCAACGCGGCACTACGTAGCCACTGATGGGTACGGGTTTATTATTATTATTATTATTATTATTATTATTATTATTATTATTATTATTATTATTATTATCGTCGTCTTTCCCAATAAGATCTTATGTCGCAATTTAACTATCGTCAGTAGGTCATAACAAATGAGCCTCGTTCTTGTAATTTCTTCCCCTGTTTACATCAACAAAAAGATTCTCAGAATTCAGGCTATTCTGAGCTGTGCTGTTTTTTCTGAAGAATCTTATTTCGAATCGCCGCCCCAATTTTACACAGCTATTTAGGGATTTTAGCTGTCACAGTTCCAGAGGCGCCCACAAGAGAAACGACATTCTTAAGCACCTCAAGCGTGCGATATCATCTTTCAAATCTTCATAGCTTTCCTCCTTTGAAACATAAGAGTATTATTATTTTTACTATAATAATAATAATAATAATTAGTAGTAGTAGTTGTAGTAGTAGTAGTAGTAGTAGAAGTAATAGTAGTATTATCTTTTTTGCTTTTTTGTTCCATAAATTACCTGAGATACTTGGGCACTTCGAGGTGATGTAATGATTAAGAAACTTCTCTCGCTCGATCAATTATGACTGCGTAATATGTTCGATCCTCATTGGGTACCCCCTCACATTCGTCCTTGAGTCGCATCTTAGCTACACTTAAAAATAACACCATATGGGCACATCGACGAGATGTAATGGTTGGCCATCTTACCTCGCTAGATTGATTACGATTGAATAGTGAGTTTGGTCCTTACTGGGTGCTCCATACTTTCGGCCTTGTACCACATCTAAGCTGCACTTAGAAAATCATCAAAGATAAGGCAACGCTGTAAATACATGCATTCTTTTTACACAAATGTTGATGTTAAGTGATACTTAACATGCATTATTAATATTAATATTAGTATTTCCTTTGATTTCAGCTGTATATTCCTTTCTTTCCAAGTTCCAAGAAGAGACCTATGGTCAAAATTGGCACCATGTCTTTTTCACTGAATATTTTTGTTAACAAAATAAATATAAAACAACATAAGATCACACACACATATTTTACATTGATAAATCCATTCGTAAGTTGTGAGCTATGCTTGTAAGAACAATTTTTTGTATTTTTTTAAGGTATGTGCTGCCAGAGATCACTTCACTGAGTCTCTCAAAACCTTTTCCAATCAATCCGCGGGCACCAACTACAACTGGAATTAGTGATGTCTCTTTAAATTTCCATTTCAAGATTCTTGTATTTTGACAGTTTTTTAAAGATCTTCACATTCAGTAGCGATGTGGGCGAGCTGAAAAATACATCACATTCAAATTGTTGATTTAAAAACTGACTGCGTTTTATTTACAAAATTATTTATTTTTTTAATGTATATATATTTGTATATAAATGAACGATTAACGACAAAATTTTTCGTCTTCCGTTAAAAGTTTCATAAGGGAAAAGCAAAAATAATTCTGATCTTCTGTCATAAATTACAAAACAATTACCAAAATGTAACCAAAATAGACAACAAACACACAGTATTAATACAATGCTGCATAGCGACTATAAAAATTAATACTTATCAATTCATGACAAACTTATAACAGGTCTCACGCTGACTGCTGACCTGAGATGGAACAAATACATTGAGTCAATTGCTTCATCCACCGCAAGGAAAGTTGTCTCCCCGTGCCGGGCCAGGAAATTCTCCTCCCCGGAATCGATCCTTCAAATCTACAAATCAACCATCCGCCCTTGCATGAGGTATTGCTGCCATATATGTTATGGAGCCCTTCTGTTCAGGGTTCTTGTTAAGATCCAAAGACGGATATGCAATGTAATTGGCCATGATCTGGCATCTCGTCTGCAGTCGCTCTCTCACAGACGCGCCGTCGCCTCTCTCTGTCTTTTTTTTACAAATACTTTCACGGTAATTGCTCCGATCAGCTGCTTTCGCTGGTTCCCAGACTTCATGAATTTAAGCGTTCTACGAGGCTGGCATCCCGCTCTCGCCCTTTCACTGTTGAAACTGTTAAATGTAGCCGTCTCTTCTACTCCAATAGCTTCATATCTCGCACCTCTCGCCTGTGGAACTCCATTCATTATTCCTGTTTCCCTGACAACTATAATCTCCAACTATTCAAATGTAATGTCAATCGACATCTCCAGTTGCCTTGCTCTATCCACTATCCTTCTCCACATCCTTTCCTCTATCACTCCTATCTGCTCTCGCTCCAAATCTTCTGTAACCCCTTGCCTTGATCTATCCACTATCCTTCTCCACATCCTTTCCTCTAACACTCCTATTTGCTTTCGCTCCAAATCTTCTGTAACCCCTTGCTTTGATCTATCCACTATCCTTCTCCACATCCTTTCCTCTATCACTCCTATCTGCTCTCGCTCCTAAACTTCTGTAACCCCTTGCCTTGATCTATCCACTATTCTTCTCCACATCCTTTCCTCTAACACTCCTATCTGCTCTCGCTCCTAAACTTCTGTAACCCCTTGCCTTGATCTATCCACTATTCTTCTCCACATCCTTTCCTCTATCACTCCTATCTGCTCTCGCTCCTAAACTTCTGTAACCCCTTGCCTTGATCTATCCACTATCCTTCTCCACATCCTTTCCTCTATCACTCCTATCTGCTCTCGCTCCTAAACTTCTGTAACCCCTTGCCTTGATCTATCCACTATTCTTCTCCACATCCTTTCCTCTATCACTCCTATCTTCTCTCGCTCCTAAACTTCTGTAACCCCTTGCCTTGATCTATCCACTATTCTTCTCCACATCCTTTCCTCTAACACTCCTATCTGCTCTCGCTCCTAATCTTCTGTAACCCTTTGCGTGCTAGTGGCTTCTCGCCTTGTTTGGGGTGAAATGCTTAAAAAAAAGTAACCTTTACGGTAAAACATTGTTTTAATAATTTTTATATTATTTCTTTGCAAAAGCTAAGAAATGATAGCGTTTATTATATCAATGTAAAGAAGGAGATTGCAGAAATCATTAAAACCTTTTTGGTACGTGAACATAAAACATAAACGTTTGCATAGATTAAATTGCTTATAGAAAAACATAAGGGTAAAAGTTTAAGGAAGAATGGCATCCTATTAGGGAAAATTCCCACTTAAAATGTACTCTGGTCAGAGTTCACGTTTTTGTCAGATGAATTTGTTATTTGTTGACCCTGAACAATTAGGGTCAAGGTATGAGCAAAGCGTGATACAAATTTAGGCAATCTTTTAAGCATGGACGATAGAGATATTTAATTTCATTAATAAATACAGCCCCGCCTCCTCCCAAGAAGAGCTGTCAATATGAGTAAACACTTTGTAATTGATTGTTGGTCCCTGGCTTTTATTTAATTAAATCCCACACTTCTCGATTAATACTTTTTATTCAGGTTCAAAATTAGCATTCTATGTGGCTCAGTAGATTTTATAAGTTTAGTTTGTAAATTATATTTTCCCGCCAGAATGTATCTTACATATTTATAAGTAGAAAAAAATAAAATAAAATAAAATATATGAAAAAATGATACCTAAGGTTTTAAATGAATTTTTAAAAATGGAAGATCATTCTTGAAGTTTTTATTTTAATTTTAATTTCAAGATAATAGATTAAATTTAATATTTCCAATAAGTAAAATATATTGCTCTATTTCAAAAACTAATTTAAAACTAATTTAAGTTGACTGGAAGGAGATTTTCTTTTCTAAAATAGTGCCCTTTTTTTAGTCGTCTTTCAACGCAATGCAATTATATTTATTTAAATCGCTTCCAAAAATAAATTATATTTTTTATGAATCTTTATTTGACGAATATTGGTCGGTTTAAAGTATAATTAAAATCTCATTTGAAACAAATATTATTTACTTTAAATTTAAAATATCGCAGAAATGCATTTTTAATCTAACAGTAGCTCTGTTTTTAACAGACATTAGCTAGGTTGGCGGGTTTGACAACGTGATGTCAAGTCTAATTTTCTACAAAGACTTTATCTATAAAACATAATTGAAAAAAAACGACGTGTGCGTCATTTTCATTTAATTTTTAATTACTCAGTAATTTAAAAAATTTAGGAAAATATTCTCCATAATCTAATGTTTTATTGAATTTTAGAAATTTTGTCTTTAAATTTATTATAGTCATCGCTCTTATATACTGATGTTGTGTATGATCGTGTGTGATTTTTTTTTACACAAAACGGCACACTAATAAAAATTATTTTATATGTATTGGTGTTTGATGATTTGTAAGCTTACTCATTCATGAGTAGTAATTTTTTTTCACTTAATATCATCAAAACCGCTGAAATTAGTACAGAATTTTACCAAATTTTAAACTTAATAATTTTTTTTAAATTAAAACTTTTAAAAAATTGAAAACAATTCTTAATCGATTTTTTTCCTTAAGACAATAATATCTTTAATAAATCTTATTTTATAAGCAATTAAACGCCTTTTTAATTAAATAATGTCCTTGTTTTATTGCATTTTACGATTCAGAGCAGATTTTCCGTAAATGTTTTTTTCGATTGACAAAAACAAATTGATGTTTTAAATTCTTCAAGGAGTTTTGCTTTTAACTAATATAAATATAAAGAGGCTAAAATTTCATAAAATTAAATAAGTTGGGGTAATAAATGTAAAAAAAATAATTTTACCAAAGTTTTCTAAAAAATATATTAAAAAATAATTTAATTCATTTGTGCATCAGACCTGAAAATCTCATTAAAATCCGACAAATAATTGATTTTTTCAAGAATTTCCAAAATAATGTATTTCGTTACAAAACAGACGCTAAATTTCCCATTGGCTAAGCCGCTGACGCAAGAAAAACAAGATTTTTAACCAAAATTTCAAACGCCCTGGAAAGGATGAAAAAAATTCTCAGGTGTATAAATAGCGGTGCCAGGCTACTGACTGGAGTGAATTTTGAGTGGAACTATCTAGTCGAATTAGTGTGAATTAATTGTGCGTCAATGATTTCAGTTTGATTTAGGGTTTACTGAATGTTAAGCCGAGACACGCTACTAACAAGGTATTCACTGAAATGGTTAATTGTATTTGGTTGACTTTTAATACTTTATTCTTGTTAAGTATTTATTTGCGGTTGTAATTAAATACTGTTTTATCTTAACATTGAAGTCTTGAGTTATACTTAATCATTAACGGCCCTGGTACGCAACAAAATTTATATAATATTTTTTATAATATAAAGTGAAAGAAATATCCGGAAATGCATTTTTATAAAATTCATAATTACATATGTAATTATGAATAATTAAATAATTGCATATGTTCATAATTACAGTTGAACCTCGTCATTTATTTAAATTTTCTTGTTTACTGAAATTTTTATAAACTTATAAATAAAAAATTATTTTCATATTTTTTCTTTATAAGATGGTAAATAATAAATCCCTTGTGCCCCGACTGCATATAATTTAAGCTTGCTACTAGTTTGGCATCTAGGTCCTACCATATTACTGTCGACACAGTTAAATGTAACAATCTCTTCTACTCCAACAGCTTCTGCTCTCGCACTTCCCGACAGCGGAACTCCCTTCCGCTTACTTACATCTCTGATAACTATATTCGAATTATTTAAAAAAAATAAATGTAACGTCAATCATCATCATCTGATGCTTTGACCCCATTCATCTTTTTATCCTTTCCTCAATCAAGAACCATTACGAGAACTGTGAATAAATTATAAAGGAGTGAACAGTAGATAAAAAAGAAACTGGATGAGGAGGTCACAACAGGAAGAGGGATCATCATTTCAACTTAGAGCTAAAGAGATCAATTAGAAAAGATCCAACTCAATCCATAAGACGTTTGGCACGTGAGAGAAGAGTTTCAGCTGACAGTCCAAAAAGCAGTGTTAAAAGACTTGAAATAAGATTGAAAGTACTTGGGGAAATAAAAATTATTTGAAAGAAAATTTTGGAATTTTTCTTGCTCAACTTTCTACAGCCACCAAGAAATTTATTCGTAGACATGACACACTTATTAACAATATAAAAAATGATTACAAGAACCTCCCGTTAAACAAAAAGATCAAAGACATTTTTCGCTAAACCACCCATTAATGCAAAGAAACAAACACCTAACCTATCAGCTATCCTCACCTCTACCAAATATCTAAATAATACAAACCAATCAGGAAATTACAAATGTAATAAAACTCGTTGTCTAGTTTGCAAACACTTAATAACCGATAGTGTATTTTCTGTACCCAACACCAATATCAAGATACACCCACCTCACCTCACCTGTGATAGCCATAACATAATCTACTATTTATTCTGCACAATATGTCCCAATAGTGGATATATTGGCGAATCTGGAATTCATTTTAGATTTCGTTTCAACAATCATAAACTATCCATACGTCAAAACAATCCCTATTCCCCCATAGCTGAACACTTTAAACAATCAAGACACTCATTAGACAACTGTAAATGTTTATTGATAGATTCCGATTTTAGTTCCACATACACACGCAGAAAAAGAGAAATACTGGATTTTAAAATTAGACACACATAAACTAGGGTTAAACAAAGACTTGGGAATTTTAAATCTGTATAAATATTTCAATAGTTAAAAAATGTCTTTAGATATAGTTAAAAAAACCTTTTTAAACAACATCTAAAATATTATCGTTAGATTTACGTTAGAAATATTCAAACACAGTTGCATTCCACATCACGTGACGTCCGCGTCTCCCGACGGACGCTACTTGAAAACAAACTTCTGAATACAGTTATTTAATTAATTTCTGACGAAAGATCGGGGCGATCTGAAATATCAAATATATATATATATATATATATATATATATATATATATATATATATATATACATCCAGGTATGAGATAAGAACAAATGGAGGATAATTCTACTGTCCGTAGGATTTAATTTTAAAAGCGGGATCAATACAGTGTAGAGTTTAATATTATTTATTATAGTACATGTCGAAAATCGCTACACAATAGCTTTCATGTTTCAACACTAAGTTATGCCTCTTCAGGCGATGGTAAATAACTTGTGAGTAAATTATTATTTTTAATTTCAATAGCAAAATACCCCATCTTTTTTCGAAAGAGAAGACAAGACAAGAAGACAACAAATCAGAATTAAACTGAGGCTTGTGGGTTTACCCTGATTAGCCAATTAGGTGTAAGACCTACGCTAAATTCAAAATTGGAACTCTTCTAACAAAGATGTTTTTAATATGGATAGATAGAGATATCGATAGATAGATAAGGAACAGACATAGATAGATCAGAAACAGACATAGATAGATAGATAGATAGATAGATAGATAGATAGATATGAACAGAATGCAATAGATAGATAGACAGATAGATAGATAGATAGATAGATAGATAGATAGATAGATAGATAGATAGATCGCCCGGAAATATACAATCTAATTAGTTTGATGTTTAAAAACAGCGGCATTTTCCGTCGGAAAACATTGAACACGAAGCACCTTTGACCTTTGACCTTTGTATCTCAGTCACGTAGAAACTTTCTCTTTAAAATATGTACACTTAAAAATTAATTATATTCATAATTTGGTTATGTCCCTCAATTACACTATCCCTCTCTTTCTCTTTTCTTCTTTTTCTCTTTTCTCACTCCCCCTCTCTCTCTCTTATTTTCTATCTTCCTTTCTTCTCTTTCTCTAACTCACTCTCTTTTTGTTTAGTCTTCTTTCCTTTCAATTCCCCTCACTCACTTCCTTTTTGTCTCTCTAGGTTTCTCTATTTTATCGCTTACACGCTCTCTCTTTCTTTTCCTTTCATATCTCTCTCATTACTTTCCTCTCTTATTCGCTTTCTTCTATCTTTTCTCTCAGCTTGTCTATCTCTTTCCCAATTACACGTTCGCTCTTTCTTTTTCGATTCTTGCATCTCTCTTTTATTTCTCTCAAACTATGTGTTTAGCCTCTTCATTGGTCTCTCTTGCGTTTCTCTCAACCTCTTTATAACACATCTACTCTCTTTTCTCTTCCATTATTCTCTCTCTCTCACTTCGCTTTTATCTGTGTCACATACACACATTTCTATCTCTTCTTCTCTCTCTCTCACTCTCCTGTTTTCACACCCTCTTTCTTTTACCTATTTTTTTACACTCTATCATTTTTGTTACTTTCTTCTCTCTTTCTCTCACTCTGTCTTTCTCTCAACTTCCGTCTTCGCTCTCTCTTTCTTTTCCTGTCACTATATACCGTATATACTAGTGTATAGTGCGAATTTTAATGATCATTTTTACGCAGAAGATTGGGGCTCGCACTATACACAGGGAATTTTTTGAAGGGGGTTAAAATAAATTAAATTTCTTTTACTATCAGAAAAAGGAAAAGAAAAAGTAAAAGTAAAAGAAAAACAAGAAGAAAAAGAAAAACAAGAAGAAAAACAAGAAGAAAAAAGGAAAGAGAAAGGAAATGAAAAAGAAAAGGAAAAAAGAATAAAGACAAGAAGAAAAAAGGAAAGAAAAAGGAAAAGAAAAACAAGAAGAAAAAGAAAAGGAAAAAGAAAAGAAGAAGTAAAATAAGGAAAGGTGGAAGTAAAAGAAGAATATGAAGAAAAAGAAAATTAAGAAGAAAGAGAGGAAGAAGAAGGAGAATAAAAAGGAAAGATATCTGTTGAGACGTCTGACATCATTAACATATCACCGATTGCCCCATGTAAGTTTTTCTTGGTCGACAGTTGATATCAAAACACCTTGTATTGCAAGATGATAACTCAAAAGCAAGAGAAATTCCAAATACAGGGTTGTCACCAAATTAAATTCTTCATTCCGCATCAGGAAGAGGTGGATGCGGTTGTGCAATGGTTAGAGACTCGGGTAGAGAATTCAGCGAATAGAATTTAAATCCCTGTAGAGATTGCGGCATCCGATTTCATGCAAAAACCATTGTGAAAGGCGAAAATCCATCTCTTCTATCTCCAACTTCGGGTTAAATAGTAACGCTGACAGGATTTTTGTAACCAGAAATAAAAATTGTATATATCCTATGTAATACGTTTCCTCCTTCAAAAGGACTTCTTCAGCAAAAAAGAATGTTTTCTATTAAGTGAATCTTATAACTCGTATAGGAAAAGGATAAGTTCAAATTCAAAATCAAATGTGACACTCAAGGGGCATTTAGTTGAATTGTAACTACGGTTCGCTCAGCATAGTTACTATGGCCTGAGCAGACGGGTAAGATTAGAAAAAAAACACGATCCTGAAGATGAGAAATCACAGTGATTTACTATGGGAGTTCAAGTCGAAACAGTTCTTATGACAATGAATAGGACGAACGGCCACTTGATCTGAACCACTACGAAAAAACTATCGCAGTATACATTTCTAAGTGAAAGTTAAAAATGAACGTATCGACGATTAACAAAAATATTTTCGAGTTTTAAAGCCTCTACTACAGCAAACGAACTGAATTTGGCTGCCGTTTTCGTTGCCGTATGGAGTGACGTCACTAAACGTCCCTCACATGTCCAACGGGACTTATCTCCATCAAAGAGAGATAATCCCCTCTGTATTCCTACAATTGTTATACATGTGTTTTAGTCGTACTTTCCCCACAACGCAACAGACATTATTAAGTAAGGGAAGTTACTCAAGCATTTAATAGTTATTTCTCCTTGACACCCACTTCTTTCAACCTCTTGGCATGTGAGTGAATATAAGTGAACAAGCGGGAATGACCCGAAACACAAAATGATAATAAACCACATTGTCCCCATTAAATTAAGTGTTCCCATCATGTATCCGGTGATTGCTCTAATGGCTTCTCGGACGTAGTTAAGGGATGTTACGTATCTTAAATCATGATATTTCCAAAAAAAGTATCTGGATTGGTGGAAGGAAGAACATCACCAAATCAAAATTGAGCGTAGAAACATTTGAGTGCTGGGGGCCAATAAAGGTGTAAATCGATTTAAAAAGGGAACGAGTGTCGGGAAAATACTAAAATATAAAGGCTTCATTTGTTTATGGACACGTGCTAGCAGTTTAAAAACAATGAACAACCCCAGTCTTTTCACACTGGACAGTGATATCTATATATAAATAAAGATGAACGTCTGTGTGTCTGTGCAGTCAAGTCAAGAACAAGCGAATCTAAGACGAAGATTAGATGCTCAAGGCGCTGCAGCAGCAAGACAGTCTGAAAATAAATTTTAAAAAAAGATGACAGAAGGCGTACACTAAATGCTCAATGGACTGCTTCAGCTAGACTATCTGAAACTCCAGAAGTAAGGAATACTCAACGAAAAGCAGTAACTAGGCAACTGGATATATTAAACTGAAAATAAATATTACAATAATGGTACATTTTTTTTTACTGATGTTTGTTGTAATACATAAATATTGTAATATGCATATGTTTATAGTTTTCCTCAATCTTTTATTTAGTTATATATGTGATGATTTCTTCATACAGAGATCGAATCATTTATTTCGTCCAATGGGGTAGATTTTTCTATTTCCAAGTGCCATGTATCTTCCGAATGTTTCAGTTATTTCCCTTTAACTCAACTCTCCAAATTATTGTTTTACAACTGTTGGATCCTGGTATTGAATTCACAACACTTTGGGTCTAGTCACTGGATCTAATCAACGCCTTTATCCACTGGGTTCAGTTCGAAATTCCAATCACCTGAAGAAGGCCGGAGCTTACAACTGCCGAAACGTTGTGAATATGGCAATGAAGATGAGGATAACAGTCCGAATAATGTAAATAATGTAATTAATCCTTTTAGAAGTTTTAAATGTTTGTCTGACTCAAAGATATTTTGTGATCGTCGTCCTCGACAATGTGGTGGAAGCCATCATTATATAATAATTCTTCTTGTTTCTTACTCAGTGAGCACGCACCTTACACCCAGATATTGCCTTATATAAATAATGGCCGATTCCGTTTCGATTTCGAGGAAAGACGGAAATAAAATATAGGAACTGCTGATTTGTTTTAAAAGCAGACAGACAGAAAGAAAGAAAAGGCAATCATGCGTTTAACGTCTGCTTCAGTGAAACCATCATCTCCATAATTTAGCTGCGTATAAGTTATCTTTGATAGAGTGAACTGCTTCTGAAATAAAAGAAGAATTATTATCATCATCTACTCATTCCGCATCTCCCTTCATTCTTTGGTTAGTGCGTACGTTACCCCCTACCATTGCCTCAGATAAATAATGGACAATTTCCTTTTAAGCGCAAGGAAAGACAGAAGAAAAAAATCTATCAGAGATGCCGTGTGGTTTTAGTGAAAAAAGGATGGAAGAAAGAAAGAAAAAAAGAAAGACGATGATAGTGAAGTAGATAACATTCTCGTATTTAATGTCTACTTCAAATAAATGTAAAAATTTTTTTTTCATTTGTACCCTCTTACTTCCTTAAATAATGAACTACATTTATACATATAATAGTTATTATCACATTTGGTTAAAGGTGTTAAGCTCAAATATTTAATGATGCAAAAGGGGAATTTCCACGGGTATTTTATAGCCAAGGAGCTTATTTATTCAGAAGATTAAGAGAAAAAACGTGTACTGCTAGTATACTGTGGGTTACCCACTTGTCTTCGCCAAACAACCACTAGGTGGCGCTGTTTCAGTCTATAAAAAGGCAAACATTTCCTTCCTCTTTCTGCTTCTTGCTCCAAGAACGAGAAAGTCATAGTTGAGAAACGCGCCGCTGGGCCATTTTCTTTTCCCCGGATCGAGTGATGACTTAACTCAGCGCTCAAACACACGCAAATACACACACGTGTGTATCACACAAGCGTATCACACACGTGTATCACACTTACAAGCAAGCACATTTTAATAGCTATGTTTTTAATGTCTTCACCATTCTTTTCAAATGTGCACACGTTAATAAAATTTTCTTTTTGTTAATACATTCATTAATTTCTTTTAATCAATTTCACGCCGAGTAAGGCAATGAAGCCACTAAGACACAAGGTGCGGAAGAACTAGAAAACGGAAACCAAGGAGCAAGAACAAAAGAAGTGTAATCAGGAGGACAGTAGGCAGTGATTGCATTTAAATGATTGCGAATTAAAGTTGGCTGGAATGCATAGAGTTGGAAGAGAGTTCCACAAGTGAGAAGTACAAGAAAAGAAACTGTTAGCATAGAACTTATGGTTACTTAATTCAACTGTAGTACTGCGCTTAAATTCAAAAAGTCTATGTACCATAACGAAGAACTCGTCCAAACAGTTGAAAGTATTTATAGAAAAGGCACTGATCAGGACCAATAATATTGCTGTTTATACTTTGAATTTTATCAAGAATCTCTAGATATATAGCGGGAGCAGGAAATCATATGTGACAGTAATATTCTCGGCATGGACGAATGGTTGACTTTTAAATATGCAAGACAGATCTAGGAGAAAAAATGTCTAGCACAATGGTAGGCAAACTTTTCTGAGCGAGGGCTGCATCAGTGGGCCATGAAAAATCAAAGGGCCGCAGATTTTAAGATCGGGCGATGCGCTCTAAGATAATACAACATATAGACATCATGGTTAATAAGAACAAACAAATTCGTAACCCAACACATGCAACTTAATAAGAAAAATGTTTCTAGTTTATAATTGTTTTAAAGTCTAGCACAAGGATGCTGGTAAAAAAATGTCATCACTGTAATTATGTTTGTGTCTGACACCATGGACCTGTTCTTGGACTTGCTTATCTTCATACAGGAAACATTCTGCTCACAGATGTAAGTGGAACCAAAATAGAGAATAATCTGGCAGCAAAATCTCTTAAACATGGAAAGCATTGAATAGAGAGTGACTTGTAAAACTCTACTAATGGTAGGGAGTGTAACATTTCCTTTTTATAGATGATCAGATTGAATGTCTATCAATTCAGTCTGTAATTCATGTATGTGATCCAAATCCAGTTTGAATTCCAGTCAAATCCATGACATTCCCTTACGTGCAAATAGCCATGGGAAAGGTATGGATCCTCTTCTTCTTCTTCTTCTTCTCCCACTCCCCCGCTATGGGTAAATAGCAGGACAAACCGTGTACTATAGCCTTGGATAGCAACTGGTCTAACTACGCAGAAAGAAATGGCAAACTACGGTGGAGTAATGGATAGCGGCTGGGAGTGAGGAATCGGGGAGGCGAGTTCGAATTCAAGTCGAATCCAGTACATTCACTTACGTGCTAATACCCTTGGGAAAGGTAAGAATCCTCTTCTTCTCCCTCCAGCTATGGGTAAATAGCAGGACAGATCGCGTTCTATAGCCTTGGATGGCAACTGGTCTAGCGCAGAAAGAAATGGCAACGTACTGCGGGAAAAAAATCTGCCTCGTCAGTCAAGTATCGAAAGATACATGATCGCCTAAGCGTGTATCACGCATGGCATATGACTGACTGAATTCATCAAGTGCTGCATCAACACCAGCAGAGAAAGGAGAAGTTAATAAGTTGAATTTAAGTTCAATCCGCCTGAAATCCTGAGACCTTCTTTGAAAATCTTCAATCAAACTTCTCAAACTGATCCTTGATTTTAGAGCACCCATTTGCAGGCAATTCCCCTTTCCCAACAATGATTGCTTGCCTTGAAAACAAAGATAATTTTACTTGAAAAGATCTGACATTTAGCTCATTCATCTTTTTAAAAACATCAGCTGCTAACCTAAACCCCATATAGGGACGCATGCGACCCACGGGCCGAAGTTTTCCCACCCCTAGTCTAGCATGATACAGTGAGCCATATTTCTTAGCAACTGACTTAGCAATTAATTCAATAGTCTTTCCACTCCATATCAGATGAGAACGTTAGCCTTAGAAGGCGCAACATCACTCTTCTGGAGGTTAGCATCAGTCATGCTGATGGAAGGCAAAAGAGGATTCTCAGATTATTAATAGAGAGCAGTTATGTTTTAGGGACGTTAAAATTAACAAGCCATCCTTTGCCCCATGTAACAACAGACTAAAGTTCGATTTTGACATCAACCACCAATTTGGCCTTATCGAGTCGATCGGACTTACTATCGAGACAGGAGTAAATAGTTGTGTTATCAGTATAGATACCAAGTCGAGAGATGATGCCTTTGGGAAGGGCATTAATGAAAACTATTTTGTATAATCGTGTGTGAGTTATCATGCTTTACTTCGGTTTTATATATTGTAATCCTACATCCGGCAGCAAGGCCTCTGATAAGAAGGAAAGAAGGTTAATTTCAGTTGTCCCCAAATTCCCCCTGACCCAACTTTGAGTAAATATTGAGCCTTCAAACAAAAACAGAAAACTATAGGGGACACCTGCCTTAGGGCAAAAGGATCTAGAAGAGTTGATATATTATATTATTTATTTTTACACAAATTCACATGAGCCCACCAAATATGTTTGCGGAACAAAAATGTCCCTGAAGTCATCAAATGTTTACTGGATAGCGTCCACGGCCCACAACAAAAGGGGTGACCCCCACGACAATATATAAAAGTTTTTGTTTGCTTAACAGCATATCCACTTCATTTAATGCTGAAATTACATTTTCTTGGGCGCGTGGAGGTAAAAAAAAAAAAATAGTTATTCTGCTTTCACAACTGAATACATGGTAGATGATACTCAGATTTTGTGTATATACATGTTTGTGTGGAGAAGCGGTGATATATGTGTTTTTATTATATGGATTAATGTCATGAAAGAGATCTTTCATGTTCGTTGGTTGATTTTGTTTAGCGGCATATCAACACCCGTATGGGTTATTTAATGCCGAAATCTAAATATTTTGAACGTAATTGCATGCATTCAACTACAGATAGAATGTATTTTTGACCATTTTGCTATAAAATGTATTGTTGGTAATTCTATTATAAAATGCATTGTTGGTCATTTTGCTATAACAATATAATTATACTTTCACAGTGTCCTGTTTTTGTTTGAAGGCGCAATATTTACCAATAGCTGGGACCCTAAGAGATGTTACCACTCTGAGTGAGGGGGAATCTGGGGACAACTGAAATTAAGAGGTGGTTCCACATTCCTGAAAACCTTCCTTCTTCTAATCAGGGGCCTTGCTGCCGGGTGTAGTTTATCGTCATACCCAGGGTTCGTCTTTAGGACGAAATCTGTACGAAATCATCGAATTGATTATAACTTTTTTTCTTTTCTTTTTGCTTTATTTTCCTTTCTTGCGCTTTTATCTGTTTAACTTGGGACGACTTTTCTCTGAATCGTCCAGCTGATTTGCTATCTCTGAACATATGGAGGGGAACACGTACGAGAAACCGTAAATCTTTTCTAGCCACAAATGATTTGATAAAAATCATTGAGAGAGAGAGAGAGAGAGAGAGAGAGAGAGAGAGAGAGAGAGAGAGAGAGAGAGAGAGAGAGAGAGAGAGAGACGGACAAAATCCGTTGAGTCGGCCTTGGCCCGAATATCTCTGATGATAAGATACGGCAGTAGGGCGACACCACGCAGTATATAAT
>OZ038502.1:92066069-92118569 GCA_964036315.1 Acanthosepion esculentum | reverse complement strand
TATTTACTTTTTATGTTGTATACAACGTTTAGCTATGACTTTCTTCATTTTTTCGAGCCCATTCCTGCAATTTCGCCATTTTTTTTCCTGCTTAGTAGTCACTGGTTACGATCGGACCCGCCAGGCTGAGGCCACTTTCCCCATTGATTCCAGCCCAGTTCACATTATCATTGGTAAGTGACATTACTCTCATAAATGAAGTTTTTTTTAAGTTTATCACCAACCACTATTTTTTATCGAGACACCATCTTTAGTCGGGTTGTCAACCAAAACTAACGAGTCCCTCCGACATGTGTGCGAGATAGTCGCTGAACTCGCAAGAAATATCATCCGCCATTTAACAGGTCTTATTTTGAATCCGGCACAGTGCCTCGCCACTCGCCTTACCCAGCAAGTCTGGTTGGAGAAACTGGTTTAGTCACCGATAACCAGACGATGCCGCAGGTTGTACTGAGTGTTACAAACATAAACTTGAGAAAGTCTCCGAGTTAGAGATTTTGTGGGCTTTTTTAATAAAAACACATGAAAAAAAAAAAAAACTGACGCACAACAAACCGGATATATTGATAGAAGATAAAACAAAAGAGAAGAGATAATCAGTAATATATCGTGTTATATATATATATATATATATATATATATATATATATATGAAGAAATATAGTTTTAAGGTGTGCTATATTTATGGGATAAAGTGCCCAATATCAGAGATAGAGCGTATGTAAGTATAAATATAAAAGCGAACATTGAAATCAACACTCAGAGGCGACAGGATGTTTTATGCTGGACGCAATCGTCAAGTCAGCCTGACTATTGTGTTCAGCATGAAACAGCCTGTCGCCTCTGAGTGTTGACTTCAATGTTCACTTTTATATATATATATATATATATATATATATATATATATATATATATATATATATATATATATATAGCATAATGAGAAGCCACGTATACTTTCTTAATATGTATATAATATAGAAAAAAACAACTGAAAAGTAACAAATTAAAAAAATTGAATGTTTTTTGTGAAAGTCTTTATTTATATTATTTTTATATATATATATTTGATATTTCAGATCGGCCCCGATCTTTCATCAGAAATGACTGTTTTCAGAAGTTTGTTTACTTTAAGTAGCGTCCGTCGCGAGACGCGGGCGTCACGTGATATGGAATGCAACTGTGTTTGAATATTTCTAACGTAAATCTAACTGTAGTAATATTTTAGATGTTGTTTAAAAATTTTTTTAACTATATCTGAAAAAATCTTTTGTTTAACTATTGAAATATTTATAAAGATTTAAAATAAAGACTTTCCAATTCATTTTCATAGTAAACTTACATTACAATGCATTTCCGTTGTGTTTTAACCTTGAAAGGATTACTGACTGAGGAATAACCAAAACGGAGATTGAAAATGAAATGGTAATCTTTATAACATCAACAAAATACAATACTCGCCAGCTGCATGAAGTAGGTAAACCACTGCTAGTGGCGGACTACTTAGACAGCATATAACCCCCCCCACACACACACACACACGTACAATAGTGTCCAACGTATTTATGAGAATTGGGACATACCCATTAGTGTTCATAGATACGGTATATATCAGATATGAAAGATTGAATCAAATAAAAAATTCACCTTGAAATACCATAAGCATTCACCTTGTGAAAACTAGCATGCCGCACTCTGTTAAACACCTTTGCATTTAAAATTCCCAACATCCCTCATCCGTGCGCATGTGTAATCGCAACAACATAAACAAATTTAGTCTGATGAAGTCCTAAAGAACAAAACGCGTCACAAGAAAACTTTTTCCACTTTGTCATACATTTTTCCCGAATACTTACATATACAAATTTCCACCACAGGGGAATAAACAACATGACAGGAGAGTTCCATAAGATTGCTTTGCTTAATTCTTCTTGCTGACTAATAAACTAACGAAAATTGTCCCCATCATGTTACTCACATTTAATTGCATTCCATTTAATTGCGTTTCATTAGCTTTGTCGCGTTGATTACCACTACAAACGTTTGTTTTTCTTAAGCGACATTTGGAGAAAAATTTGTATTTTTAAAAAATAATTTTTATGCTTGTATACAATTTTTCAACATAACTTGAAGACCAGCCTAATGTTGAAATATAGTTAAATATTGTATGGTTGACGGGAAAAGTAAGAATAAAATACATTGAGCAGCGCAATGAATGAATTCACAACCTTCAGTTTACTGGATCGTGATTAGCATTTAATGGAGATATCACCCATGTTGATAGAAGTAAGATCACCTAGTGGAGCTCTATAAAAGCTAAGGCCTTTTCTATCTTGTAAAGCGTTTTGTTCAATACCTGGAAGATCTATGTCACTCAGCTTTAAGCCCATTCAGGATTTATACCAGTTGCTCGATTGCCCAGAAAGAAAAAGCGGATTATGGAAAATAAGAAAAGAGAAGACGAGGAAGTCGAAACGAATAGATTCTAACTTAATTTAAACTACACTTGGCTCGTCTACGAAACCCTGGAGTCGGGATGCTGAATATAACATCAATGACACAAAACGATTTTAACCTGTTCTCTTTCTAGCTGAATAACTCAAAGGGTTTTTCAATGACTCTTACGACAAATGTTGTCAAGATATCTAAACGTCGTATCTGAAAACATGGAATAAAAGAAACTTGATTAGTTTAGTTTTTTTTAGATATTATACATTTTGTGCGATGGACAATTATGCTGTTACACGATTTGATCATTTTTGCTGTTACACTCAGTATATATATATATATATATATATATATATATATATATATATATATATATATATATATATATATATATATATATCAATTATATGGTGCATGTTCAATTTATATTACGCGAATCATTCATACGAAAAGCAGAATTCGTATGAATGATTCGCGTAATATATATATATATATATGTGTAATTTGGCAGCAACTTTTCTTTTAAACATGTTGTGTTGAATGTTAAAGACAACATCGTCCTGCATATTTTCTTTTGAATTTTCTCATATTTTCTAATGAGACTTTTTATTTGAAAATGATATCGAAATAAATATTGTCCGTACGATAACCAAGTACTTTCATACATCATTGTTCATCTTCAGGGTCAAAAATCTTTTAGTCAAAATTTTTTTTTGTC
This sequence comes from Acanthosepion esculentum, assembly GCA_964036315.1. Lineage (NCBI taxonomy): Eukaryota > Metazoa > Mollusca > Cephalopoda > Sepiida > Sepiidae > Acanthosepion > Acanthosepion esculentum. Next base: position 92,115,403 of record OZ038502.1, on the reverse strand, counting down.
AATTGTCTTGTAGCGGAATGATGTTGCTACATTTATTTACAAACTAAATAAACGTTAAAATCCTTTTAATTTCAAAAGACGCGATGCACGTGATAACATCATCGCGTCTTTTGAAATTAAAAGGATTTTAACGTTTATTTAGTTTGTAAAAAAATGTAGCAACATCATTCCGCTACAAGACAATTGGCAAATGTTTTTAAAAAACTTTTGACCGTGAAGATGAACAATGATGTTCGAAAGTACTAGGTTATCGTACGGACAATATTTATTTCGTTATCATTTTCAAATAAAAAGTCTCATTAGAAAATATGAGAAAATTCAAAAGAAAATATGCAGGACGATGTTGTCTTTAACATTCAACACATGTTTAATATATATATATATATATATATATATATATATATATATATATATATATATATATATATATATATTAGCTCCTGAAAAATTAATTTCGGTTGAGCCCTCATCTGAATCTGTCATCTGTGGATGACAAATATATATATATATATATATATATATATATATATATATATATATATATATATATATATATGGAAAAGACGATAGGAAAACTGTAGAAAAACTGTTGAAAATTGCATCAGCATGAAATTCGGAGTTGTGCAATTAATGTAAGATATTATTTACATTGCTTAATATATATTTTTTCATCCAATATGGACTTTTCCAAGGCAAAAAAAGAAATGAATTTGTTGAAACAAAGTATCTATAAAGTTAATAGAGATTTCTGCCACATTTTTGGAAGGGTCCTACTACTAATATTGTTTTGTTTAGTTTCTTGTACATACATATTTTACATTGTATATAAACATTGGGCTTTTGATTTTTTCCCCATCCCTCGATGATTTTGTAAATAAAAATTCATGTTAGGGCTTTTCATCGAGAAAATGTGGTATTTTGGTGATTGTGTTGTGAAAGTAAATGTGTTGTTATGGTGAAAGGAAAATTGTAAGTACGAATGGGTCAACGAATGAGACTAGATAGTTTTCAGGTAGGACTAGAGAAGACCAGTCTTTTCCCCCCTCCCCATTTTTAGCCCTTGTGGCACATTTTGTATTTTAAAATGCAAATAAATAATAACAAAGTATGTATAAATAACAATCAAAATGACGTTAGCAACTAGAAGAATTTAGAAACGCTATTGTATGGTCAAATGAAAAATTACGTCAATTACTTTGTTTGAAGAGAATGTTTTCACGTGTAAGAATAATGTTTGTATTGTGTTGACGGAGTCAAGCGTTTTCTTTCTATTTCTTGATATATTTGTTGTCTATCTTGGCTTGGGAGAGTAATGATTCTGTTGGGAAAGGTGATATTGGGGAAAAACCTGCGCGTATATTAATATTTGGGTAATATTCAATGGCATGAGTGAATTTTCTTTTCTTTTTATGAGTGTAGCATTTATAAAATCAAAATTGTTTCAATAAATTCATTTCGTTTTTTGCCTTCATTGGATGAAACGCGTCGACCCAAACTACAGTTTTCCTACTGTCTTTTTCCCTTTATACATATTGTCTTTTTCTACAGGTTAATTCTGAGAAATTTTTTACATATACATGTATGTATGTATATATTCAACAACAGCGTGTCACTCAGCTTTAACCCCACTCAGGCTTTTTGCAAGTAGGTCGATAGCTGAAAGTCAAGCGGACAATGGAAGAGAAGAAAAGCGGAAAACTGGGAAATCAAAGCAAGCAGAGGCTATGAGAATAAAGACTACTACTTAATAACAAAAAACATATTGTTAAACACTGTCTTGTCTTTTATTTTCTGAAATCCCGCTTTTCTTTCATTGTCGTAACATATTGGAAGAGTTTTGGCAATCATTTGGTTTGTTTGTTAATAATAATAAATGCTACGTCAGGCGTGACTCTCGTGGATTATTGATTGGAGTTGATAACGTGAACATGTTTTGTCTTGTTGACTAAAAATGGGCTACACTCCCTCAGATCTGTTTGCCATTTGCCTGACCTTTAACCAGTTGAGCATGTTTCCGAGGAGAGGGGAGTTGACGCTCTGTGTATCTCAGTTCTTTAGCAGAAGTAGCCGAAGCGTATTATCGTCGAGTGTCGAGAAGTAGTCTTACGTCTGAAGGATGAGCAAGCCAAGGCGATCAACACACTCACTTGGAGACGGTTTAAGTGAACAGGGTTACCCGACATGAAGGTATTTCTAACTGGGCCCCAGCTATTACAAGTTTATTATTTATTTATTTTTACGGTAACGCTGACCCTGTACATGGCCCAAGAGCCACGCGAGTTTACAGAGTAAGATACAGTTCATGTGAATACAACGGTTAACGTTCGACATAAACAGGTTAAGATTGTAGTGATCAGGGAAGCATCATCTTGGGAGTTGGCTCCACAACGCAGCGATTTGAGTGAAGCCGCCGCTCGGGTGGGACTTACATCTCCCCAGTGGAATACGAAGGGAATAAGGGTGGTTCGCTACAATGGGCGTGGCATGGTAGAGCTAAGGAATTTAGTTCATCTGAGCACTTTCCATAGAAATAGCGCTAGAGCTTGCGACGTTTCGTTTTTGAGAAAGGGGTTATAGATTGAAAATAATTCATCACCCACAAGAACGCGGAGTCACCTTTGAATTATGTAGAGACTGGAAAGTAAAAACTGAGCAGCCCCTGTCCATATATGGAACAGCTGTACTCCATTTTCGTCCCGATCAGGCACTTGTATAGGTAGAGAATAACAGGTACTTACGGTACAGGTACAATAACGACTGTTTCCCCAGCATCTTTATTGATGGAACGTATGTACGAGTTCCACTTAAGTTTGGGGTTGAGTTTAACTCCCAATAGGCGCTCAAGGGATGGGGTCTCTCTGAGGGAACCTCCGTTCATCGCGATCGGTTAAAATTCTGGGTGCGATCGGTGATGATGACATGATATGTGCTGCTACTACGATTTTCGGGGTCTACTTCTGAATCTTCTCATGACAAACATTTGACTTTCTCTATTTGCAACCAAGGCAAACTTCTATTTGACACCACGAACGGAGCTTAATGACCATTACTAGGAGTACCTGCGAAAATTACACATTTTTCTGAGGAAAATTTTCTGATGAATCATAACTCTTAATTCAATGCTTGGCTCCTTTGGAGTTGTACGACTATGACATACCAGTGAAAATTCCCCTATTTTTTATGTTGTCTTTTTTTCCATCTTTACTCGCAGTTAAAAAGGAATGGCCCATTATTTATCTGAGGCAATGGCAGGGTATAACGCACGGGCTAACTTTCTAATAGAGGAAATAGAAAATAATTAGAGCATCAAAAATGAGGTTCTACAGAAGGTTGCTGAGAATACTACGACGTACCAAATTGTTATGGTAATTTACCCACGCACGCATGGACTCCACCAGTTATAAATAGGAGCAGGTACTGCCTTTTGGAGAGGGAAGTTTCCAGCAGTCAGCTCTGACATTCGGATCAAACATTCTTGCTGTAACACTCTCGTTTGTATATGTTTGTATTACTGTTTCTGTTAATATATTTGTTTAACTCGATTCCTCTCTTGTGTCTTTATTTCTGGCCCTAACAAGGCCACCGCACAGACATATGAACAACGATGAAGTTTTAGAGAAAAGAGAAACGATAAGGACACCTATACCTAACTTCAGAAAGAGACAGTTGAAATTTCTGCATCACAGAATGAGAAAAGAGAGCTTGATAATTTGATAATTACAGGACAGATTGAAGGAAAAAAATTGACTGATTCGTTTTTCCACGGCTTATCAACCCTTCACAGGTTATTTAAAGCCAGAAAATGATTTTAGATTGTACGAAGTTTTTGTAGATAATGTTTAAGTGATACTTAATAAGTCTTACTAATTAAGCGATAGCTGGTGGAGAAGATCTGGATTCATACCTTTCCCATTGCTATTTTTGCGGAAGGGAATATAACGAACCCGACTGGAATTGGAACTCGGCTCCTCGATTAACAATTCCGAGCCATTACCCATTACACCACCTGCACATTCAAGATTACAGAACTTGGTATTGCCAAACGGTCACCTATTTAGGTATTGATCATACTCGATGTGACTTAAATTCGGTGATGGCACGGGAACTGGTGTTTCAACGTGATATGTACGTAAGCCTTGAAGGCGAGAGGAAGAGAGGAAAACAAAGCATAACATACCTAACAAACTTGTGCAAATGGTTTGAAGAAAAGGGTTTTGGAGAGATAAGAAAAAAGTCAAAATTCATTAAGAGCTATAAAGAACAGAGAATTATGGAGATAGATGATAGTTAATGCCCCGAAGGGACATAGAACAGAAGATGTCAAATCCTTATTACGATCTGAATAAAGATCAGCTCGAATCAGTATTTAACCACAGTTTGCCATCTTGCTTTTTCTGCATTGAATTTTTTCTGCATGCAAATTTGATAAATACAGGATAATAATAAAAAAGTTAAATAATTAAAATAAACAATATATATATATATATATATATATATATATATATATATATATATAATTTAATATTTATTAGTTAGAATGAATTCTATTTTAGTCTAACCTGACATTAACGCATTAAATAATTATTATAACCAAAGTTCGTTGTCAAGTTTTTGGAATTCTCGTATACTTGTATTTTGATTGGTCATTCCAGCTTATGTAATATCGTTTCCCCTAGCGAGAGATGTTTGATTGATTTGAACCATTTAAAACCTTTTATTATACATTCAACACTATCACTTGATAAGACAACAGAAGTGTTGAAACAAAATGGTTATTTTTGTAGTGATTTTATAACATATTTGTGTTTATAATTTTCGAATAAATAATTATATATGCTCTACTCTGTAGTGAGCACACTTTTAAGAATAGTATTTTTTGGGTTATTGCAATCTATTCCGTCTACACCAGTCCTATACTTGTATATATATATATATATATATGTGTGTGTGTGTGTGTGTGTATTTAGGCAGCAATCCTTCTTTTAAGCACATTTCATTTCTATTTCTAATTCTAACAGTTGAAATATAATCCTTGAAAATGGCTAAATGTATAGCCGAAAGCGCTCGGATAAAAAGAACATTCGGACAGTTTTTATATAATTTATCCTCTGAAAAGAAAAACTTTATTAGATCGCACGAGAAATTATATAAAAAACTAAATAAAAGCACCTTGTCTGTCGTTTTTAATGAAATGTGCATATATATATATATATATATATATATATATATATATATATATATATATATATATATATATAAACGATAATAATTTCGGGGATGGGAAATTATCTTTAGTTTCATTTTCTTACAGTCGGAATAATATCCTCTTTGATTTTGTTATGACAACGCTTCAACCGATGTGCTCTCCGGCCTTCTTTACGTGTCGCCTTATTAGGATTAACATGAATATAAATGCCATATAGAAAGCAATAATAAAGAAAGAAACGAATGTTTCAGTAACGGCAGAAAAAGAGCAGCGGTGGAGCTCAAGCGTGACAGAAAGGCAGCAATGATACTGGATCGGGCAATAAGAACATTAGGTGGAAGCCTTCAAGTTCTAACTTCCAGATTGTCACAATGACTTAACCGTCTACGCTATTGTAGGGGGTTAAATCATTGTGGGTTCAATTCCGGTTAGTACAGAGTCAGACTCAGACTAAAAACGAGATATAACTGATGAAGTACTAAAAAAAAGAACAAGACGAGATATCCCTAGACATTGACAGTGAAGCCAGAATAGACTATACCGTAGATTAAACCAGTGTTTCGCAACCTCTTCTTCTTTGTGACTCAGTTTTGGTGTCAAAAAATGTCATTCCCACATCAACAGAAATAGAAATTCCATGTAACAGGAAATGCATTTTATTCACAAAAGCAAAATATAGCAGGAAATATAAATCCTTACTAATGACGATATTGCCCCTGATGTCTATCTATCAGCTTGTCAAGTTGAAATTCCAAGCCTTGGTTCAGCTTCTGGCAGAAGTCTCCTCTTTTCAATCTGCAATAAATTACGTTTCTTTGTGAGTACACCATTTGCTGCAGAAGATCTCGCCTCAACCAACCAGGTGGCGGGAAAGCCAAATAAGAATAGAATAACCTTTTCAAAGTGCAAGGAAGGGGAGGATTTTACTTTCAAGTAACCAATCAATCCTTCCGTTTCAATTCCATCCCCCAACCCCAGGCTCTTTAAAAAAACATATTCTCAGCCCCTATTGTAGGTGTAAGGGCCCACGCTGAGAACCACTGGATTAAATAAAGGGAAGGGTAGCTGGATCGACAAACTCCCGAAGGAAGTGGAAGAGCACGATGATCGCCTCCTTATAATAAGGATATTATTTCACCTGTGAATAATGTTATAATTACTAAACAGACGTTAGAAAAGCTACATATTTTTCTGAGGGAATAATCTCTCGAAAGAACATTATGGTTATTTTCAGTAATCACCTTATCAGCCGCTTTTCCAACTAAATGATATAGTGTCTCGTTTTCTCGAGGTGGTATCTCCTTGCCGTTGACAGTAAAGTTTTTCCATCACGTAAATGTAAAATGTGCTTCGAAACCATAGTCTATTGTTGCAGGCATCTCTATCATTTAACCACCTATTGGCATTAGAAAAGGTTTTCTTTGGGTTTATTCCCTTTATAATCGGTGTTTCCATCAAGGCTAAAGAGCCCAGTCTACGGGAGTTTGAATTCAAAGTTGTTCCTTTGTCCTGGGCATGACGATAAACTACGTCCTCTGATAATACGTTTTTGAAAAAATAATGTTGCCAGCTGTACGTTTTTGGAAAAATATTACCAGCTATACTTTTTATTTTGAAAGAATAGTGTTGCCGGCTATATGTTTTTGAAAAGTAATATTACCAGCTATACGTTTTTTGAAAAAATAATATTACCAGCTATACGTTTTTGGAAAAATAATATTACCAGCTGTACGTTTTTGGAAAAATAATATTACCAGCTGTACGTTTTTTGAAAAAATAATATTACCAGCTATACGTTTTTGAAAAAATAATATTACCAGCTATACGTTTTTGAAAGATAATATTACCAACTATAGGTTTTTGAAAAATAATATTACCAGCTATACGTTTTTGAAAAATAATATTACCAGCTGTACAGTTTTGAAAAAATATTACCAGCTATACGATTTTGAAAAAAATATTATTACCAGTTATATGTTTTTGAAGAAATATTACCAACTGTACGTTTTGAAAAAATAGTATTACCAGCTATACGTTTTGGAAGAAATATTACCATCTGTACGTTTTGGAAAAATAATATTACCAGCTATACATTTTTGAGGAAAAAAAATATTAACAGAAATAGATTTTTGACAAAACAAAAATATGACTCCCTCGCGGAAAAAAGTTGTCGACATTAAATGACCCATTGAGATTGATGTGCCGTAAAACAAAACAAACCAAACTGAACCAATCAAAGTTGTTCTTCTCAAAGTAGTTTACACCAACAAGTCTTAAGATACCAATCTGGTTTATTAAAAGGAATTAAATTTATAGTTGTCATCTGCTAGACCGGTTTCCCAACAAGGCTAAAAATCCAAGTGTCTGCCTTCTTACGTGGGCTTAAATTCAGAGTTGTCTCTATTTTAGACTTGTGGTCCTAACAAGACTAGAGACGAATCTTCCCCGTTACGCGGGGGTGGGGGTGGGGGTTAATTCCATCTCCTAGACTGGCCCCGACACAAAGCGAGGAGGTTCAGTCTACCCTAGTATTTAACTCATTTTGCAAAGACATTAGCTTGAAGTGAACGAAGCCGATTCAGTTGGAAACTGAACTTGTCAGGCAGATTTCACATTTCGCCACGGCGATCGTGGTAACAGCCACACATCCACGCTGTTTGGGATAAACGAGTAACAAAAACCAAGATTCAATAACGACGAGTTAAAAACTAATAACGCAACTGATTTATTAATAACATCAGATAATGCCGGACCAATAAATGCGGAACTTGCACAAATCCTAATAAACTGGATGAAATGAAGAGACGGAGTGAGAAATTCTTTGCGTCTGTTTATTTGGAACTGGTCAACCATCTTTATTTTATAGCTGAATTTCTTTTATTATTTTTCTTTCTTGTTCAGAATTCATTTGACTTTTTCGTTGATTTCATTCAACATTCTTCCTCTTTCTCTCTCTCTCTCTCTCTCTCTGTCTTTCGTTTTTGTTCTCTCTTTATTTCAGAAGATTATCATTCTCTTTCTTTCTTTTTTTCTTTGCGTTTGAGGATTTTCTTTTCTCTTTCTATCTTTTTTTCTTTCTTTGCGTTTGAGGATTTTCTTTTCTCTTTCTTTCTTTTTTTCTTTTTTTGCGTTTGAGGATTTTCTTTTCTCTTTCTTTCTTTCTTTCTTTCTTTTTTCTTTTTTTCTTTCTTTCTTTCCTTCTTTCTTCTTTCTTACTTTCTTTCTTTCTTTCTTTCTTTGCGTTTGAGGATTTTTTCTCTTTCTTTCTTTCTTTCTTTCTTTGCGTTTGCGGGTTTTCTTTTTCTTTCTTTCTTTCTTTCTTTCTTTTTTCTTCCTTTCTTTGCGGATTTTCTTTTTCTTTTTTCATTTTTTCTTTCTTTTCTCCAACAAGTACTTTCTTTCTTTCTTTCTTTCTTTCTTTGCGTTTGAGGATTTTCCTTTCTCTTTCTTTCTTTCTTTCTTTCTTCGCGTTTGAGGATTTTCTTTTCTCTTTTTTTCTTTCTTTCTTTCTTTGCGTTTGCGGGTTTTCTTTCTTTCTTTCTTTCTTTCTTTCTTTGCGTTTGAGGATTTTCTTTTCTCTTTCTTTCTTTCTTTCTTTCTTTGCGTTTGAGGATTTTCTTTTCTCTTTCTTTCTTTCTTTCTTTCTTTCTTTGCGTTTGAGGATTTTCTTTTCTCTTTCTTTCTTGCTTTCTTTGCGTTTGAGGATTTTCTTTTCTCTTTCTTTCTTTCTTTGCGTTTGAGGATTTTCTTTTCTCTTTCTTTCTTTCTTTCTTTCTTTCTTTCTTTGCGTTTGAGGATTTTCTTTTCTCTTTCTTTCTTTGCGTTTGAGGATTTTCTTTTCTCTTTCTTTCTTTCTTTTTTTCTTTGCGTTTGAGAATTTTCTTTTCTCTTTCTTTCTTTGCGTTTGAGGATTTTCTTTTTACATTTTTTTTTCTTGTCTCCTACTAGTACATTCTTTCTTTCTTTCTTTCTTTCTTTCTTTCTCTCCGCCCATTGCCCGAGGACGTACTTATGAATATTCATATCCCTTAATATTGACGCGGTTTGTTAAGGTCACACGGCAGTAAAAGAGAAATTGCCAAAGGCAATCTCCGTTGATTCCCATAATGTTATTTACCAACGTTAACTTCCTACAGACCACGTTCATATCGGAGTGTCGTGGGGGGGGGGAGTATTGTACGTGCTCATATCTTCTTAAAAAGACTTTACCTACCTTGAAAATCTGCATTCAATACACTGATTTTTTTATCAAGGCCAGAACATCAATCATTAGTTCAGGTGAAAAAATAGAAACATCTCTGCGAGGAGGAAAGACAAATAATTATAAGATTAGCTTAATTTGGCACAGGGCCATTTTAGCGGAGCATCGAACAAATATCATATTCTATATATCAGCTAAGTGTTCTCAACGACAACATTATTATCTCTTATTCCATGATAGCTATCCAGTAATTATTTAGTTATGTTATCTTAGTCTGGCACAAGGCCAAGCACTTGATAAATTTATCACGTTCGATCTCATTGTTAACCTAACTGGTCTCTGCTACAAGCTTATCAACTATTCCTCCTCATCATCATCATGATGGCCCCATGACTGGGTGTGGCTCTAAGGTGGTTATGCATCTGAATACCTGATCAGTTCCCTCCGCATATCTGGTTTGAAAATAGCCAATCGAGGGAAGTAAAGTGGATGTCCTCCACATTAAAGGCTCGCCTTAGTCACCGACACGGACCGTTGACTTCAGTCTAGGGAGTCCTCGGGTAAAGAATACCATATTTATCACCGCTCTGGCTGAATCCGTAGCTATAGAGCCCTTTCTGCTGTATTGCGCTAGATAGTCATTGACCCATCAAGAAGTTTCATCCACTTTTTTTAATTAACCTTCTTCTTCAACCTGCTGGGTGCCGAGCCACCCTCTTCACACTGGTGGAGGAACCGGTTTAGTTATCGATCACCCGACCATGCGTGGGATAGCACTTTGTAACATTGTACTTCCAGCACTCTTAGAATGACCTGTACATATATATATATATATATATATATATATATATATATATATATATATATATACGCTCTATCCCTGATATTGAGCACTTTACCACATAAATATAGCACACTTTAAGACTATATTTCTGCATATATATATATATATATATATATATTCGAAGGTGTCGAATCCTGTTTCATCCTCAAGTGAAAATTTAGGAATAAGCTATCTTGTGGTTTGCGCGTGTTTATAAGTATGGTCTCTTGCAACATTAATTACTATGGAAACGGCTGGGGATGGCCATATTGGTTAGGTGGTCGAAGAGTTAAAAGTTTATTCTTATCTACAGACCAGTCACCTTCGGAAAGTTTATGTCAAATTATGGTGGGGGTCCCTATTTCAAATCTGATAGTGGCGGTCGCCGTCTAGTTAATTTAAAAGCGAAAGGTATTTTATGGCGCTACAGCAGGTCGTTAAGTGTCGAGAGGATTCTGTTTTATTATTATCTATCTATTAATCTCTTTATTTGTTTATTCAAATGGCTATTTCTTATACAAACGTGTTGGACTGGATTACAATTTGATTTGTTTTTTGACGACTTCACAAAGGGTTTTTATATTTAATGATTGCGCTAAGCTTTTAAGACTTTTATTAAACTATGGAAATTATTTGTTTATCTATTTTTTATGTTATTTAATGCGAAAATTTGTTAACCGTTAACTCTTGCTTCATTAAGTTTCTAAATAATGAATAGTTATTAAAACATATATATACTGTCATCCACAAACAGACTGTTTAGCAGTTCATCAGTGTGGCTAGGCATCCGATTACCTCAAGCCGGGATCGAAACCCAGCTTATTTAGTAATAAGATTGCACGGCAGGGATAAAGGTAAATTTAGATGTATTTATTTTTAGACAAACATGCTAAACGAAGTGTCTTGCATCATCAGCAGTAATAGTCACTGTTTACATCCAAAATAGAAATCAGACATCTCTATCCCAATACTACTGGCATTTAAAGGAAACGAACAAAACACCGAAAGTAAAATGGAAAATAATAAATAGAACTAGAACTTGTAAAACCTGGGACGACCCATGCCCTTTATGCCTACATGAAAAACTGCACATCATTAGGTTTCTAAATAGTGAAAAGTTATTAAACCATAGACATGAGTTAACGGTTTTCTGCCGACATCAAATGATTTTCGCATTAAATAATTAATAAATAGATATAAACAAATAAATTCAATAGTTTAAAAGCCTTAAAAGCTCAGCCCAATAATTATTGAGAAAAACCCTTTGTTAAAGTATTTAAATAAAAGCCATGTAAATAAACAAATAAATAAACAGATCAAATAGATAATAATGAAACACAACCTTCTCGTCATTCAACGACCCGCGGCAAAGCCATAAAAAATTGCCGTCTGACCAGCCTAACCTACGATCACTCTTGAAATAGACTCCCCGTTGTAACTTGTCACACATTTTTCGAAGGGGACTGGTCTGTAGATAAAAATTAATTCTTAGCTCTTTGAACCACCTAACCAAAATGGCCGACACTAGCCGTTTCCATAGCAACTAATGTTCCAATGAGACCGCACTTATAAACACACGCTAACCAAAAGATAGCTTATTCCCAAATTCTCGCTTGACGAGGAAGCGGGTCCAGGCACCTTAACTCTACATAACTTAAAAAATTATGTTAGGGGTCTCGGCTCTCACTTTTGAAACATGATAACTCTTATGTAGCGAAGGAATCATATTTTTAAAAACAAAAAATATTATAATAAAAGCTCTACTTCTGTATGGAGCACTGTCTTTTTGAAAATAAAAGCAAAATACTAAGGAACACCGGATTATCTACCTAACGTGTTCTTTCCTATTTTTCTGCATGCATATATACATATATATATATATATATATATATACATATATATATATATATATATATATATATATATATACATACACACACATATATATATGTGTGTGTGTGTGTGTGTGTGTGTGTGTATATATATATATAAATAAAGAAATATCGTCTTAAAATGTGCTATATCTATGGGATAAAGTGCTCAATATCAGAGATAGAGCGTGTGTAAATATAAAAATGAATATAGAAGTATATTTAGTTTTTTTTTTCATATTTACGAACGTTCTATCCCTGATACTGAGCCCGCTATAGTTGAAATGACTAGATGTAACCATAAGTTACGAGTTTCTTCTATCACATTTCTCGCCCGTGGAACTCTCTTCTGACATCTTGATTTCCAGTCTACTTTGATCTTCAAAAATTTAAATGCAATCTCTATCGTTAACATCTAAGACTTCTTAACTTCTCTTCTTTTAGCGTTCTCTCTACTTAATAACGTTTTCTTTTTCTCATTCTCTCACACTCAGTAACCTCTTGTGTCTTTGTGGCTTTATTTCCTTGTTTCTGGTTGTTGTAGCATACCCACGGACGATAATGAGTATGTCCCCATTCACATAAATACAGTAGTAAATACTGTATGTTGGTCTGCAGTTAGAGATTCGTCTCCATCTGTGCCGGGCAGAGAGGATCCCCAGACGAGGCGAAGAGCAGAGTCTCGTCTCGGAAAACAGCTACCCGACCCCGTTTTATACGAGGTCTACGGGGAATTTTTGGACGAGCCTACGGGCTTAGATAGCCCACATTAAATTCGGCCTTGTGCAACATCTGACCACGTATGGCGGTTGGTATATATCCTGCAGTTGGAGATTCATTGCGGAATTCACTTGACTCACTTCTAGCAGATGACTACTTCGTCTAAGCGCCGCTGGCGAATCTTATATGTGTTGTTCTTGTCCTACGTATTATCGTTCATTACCAACCTTCGTTTAATTATTTTATTCAGTAACCTTTCCTAGGTTATAACACGGGTGAAATGATTAAAGACAAAGACTTCCAGATGATGATCCACGTTAACAAACGAAAGAAAGCTAAAATCTGGGAGGTGTTTTAACAGAGGACGGAAAAAGCGACACCGAAATCCGAAGGTGCATTGGAATAGAGGAAGATGCCTTCCAAAACCTCAGCAAAGTATTAAGAAACAGAAAAATGTCATTAGAAACAAAGAAAAGGGTACTGAAATGTTTCGTAATATCAGTCCTCCTGCATAGCAGTGAAATCTGGATGATCTCATCACAGTTGAAGAGAAAACTTTAGGCAATAAAAATGTGATTCTACAGGAGGATACTGAGGATAGCATGAACCGAACATATGAGCAACGACAACAGTCTAGAGACAATGGAAACAAAATGAACACTTTTACTTAACATCAGGAAACAGAGAAATATAATTAGAAACAATGAAAGAGTACTTTTATATGGCAGTGGATGCTGGGAAATCTATGCACAACTTGAAGCAACAAAAAATGTGGTTCTACAGAAAAATGCTGCGAATACCATGGACAGAACACGTGAGCAACGACGAAGGTCTAGAGACAATGACATTACAAAGAACACGTATGCTTAAGATCAGGAATAACTGAAATTTCTAGGGCACATAATGAGGAAAAAGGGTTTGGAAAATCTGATACTCACAAGACAGATTGAAGGCAAGTGCGATTGAGGAAAGCAACACATAACATACTTTGGGAGCGTGAGCAAATGGATGACGGAACAGGATTTAGGAGAAATAACAGAAATACATGTTTTATTAAGAGCGACAAAGGACAAAATTTTGGGAGGCATGTTTGCCTACGCCCTGAAGGGACACGGCACATAGAAGAAGAAACCTTTGCGTATTAATGGCTTTATCGCCTTGCTTGGGGTGAAATGATAAAAAAAACGCCTTAAATAAAATAATATGCTCTGTAGTTATAGCATCTATATAGAAATTTAGGAAAACAAAAGCTAACAGATAAAATAACAACATATCACCTTCATGAAAAACAGAAAGAGGTTAGCAGAAATATGAAACGAGGTAAAAATGAAAGACAGATGTTTAAAAATGAATCTCTATCTATGAAAGGCAGTGTGCGTGTGTGTGTGTGTGTGTGTGTGTGTGCGTGTGTATGTGTGTGTGTGTGTGTGTGTGTGTGTATGTGTGTGTGTGTGTGTGTATGTGTGTGTGTGTGTGTGTGTGTGTGTGTGTATGTGTATGTGTGTGTGTGTGTGTGTATGTGTGTGTGTGTGTATGTGTGTGTGTGTGTGTGTATGTGTATGTGTGTGTGTGTGTGTATGTGTATGTGTGTGTGTGTATGTGTGTGTGTGTGTGTGTGTGTGTGTGCGTGTGTATGTGTGTATGTGTGTGCGTGTGTATGTGTGTGTGTGTGTGCGTGTGTGTGTGTGTGTGTGTGTGTATGTGTGTGTGTGTGTGTGTGTGTGTGTGTGTGCGTGCGTGTGTGTGTATGTGTGTGCGTGTGTGTGCGTGTGTGTGTGCGTGTGTGTGTATGTGTGTGTGTGTGTGTGTGTGTGCGTGCGTGTATGTGTATGTGTGTGTGTGTGTGTGTGTGTGCGTGCGTGTATGTGTATGTGTGTGCGTGTGTGTGCGTGTGTGTGTGTGTGTGTGTGTGTGTGCGCGTGTAACGAATGCACGGCCGCAATTTTCAACGGATTTGCACCAAAATTAGTAGAAAGGACAAGGCCGACTTTGCATTTCCCAACTCCCATCGATAGTGGAAATTTATCGATTTTTCATGCTTCTACGGCAGTTTTCATGTATTTTGCGGCCATTTCCTACTGGCCAGAGTGAGAGCCTATAGCTGTCTGCCACGAATAGCAGGAAGGTTCTATTGGCCAGCGTGAGAGCCAACAGCTGACTGACACGGATATTAACTAGCATGCTAGCATGCAAAAAAAATCGATAGCTGCATTCGTTACAAGTGGGAAAAATCTAAATCTGCATGGCACTTTACTCCAATTGGCTCATTCGCTTGCTTAAACTCAACGTTGATTCTGATTCCGTAGAACTGGGTTGGGTGTGAAAAAGTATTTGTTGTTAACATTCTTTTTTCATTCGGTTTTTCCAGTTACGAGTCCTTTTTTAAAGCTGATCGTTTTGTGTTCATTTTGTTTAGTTCTTTTTTCGTAACAGATTTAATGTTTAGTATAGAGCTTAGAAAAAATTCGCAGTGTGAGATAGGCAAGAAGTAAGGCATGTAGCAACATCAGCACGGCAAAGGGCACTCCTTTAAAGACAATGAAGGGCAAAAATATTTTAAGTCAAGTGATAGCGATTGCTGTATGAGTCGTACGATTTTTTAATCAAGCCCGGGCAACGCCGGGCCATACTGCTAGTTGTAAATATAATGGAAAACAGTTGATATAGCAACTGTAAAAGAATTCCTAATATAAGGCCTCCAACAGAAAAATTCTAAAAGGAGGGGATATGAAAAAAGAAATTAATTTTATAAGCAAATAGAAAACTTCTAAAACTGACAGGTAAAATTTCTTAAAGGAAACAGTAAAATTAACGAAGCCTACGGTAAAAATACGCCATGAAATGAATAACTGAGAGAGTCTTGGAGAACTTACGGGGAAATAAAAGCATTAAAAGATAAAGGCTTTAGAATAAATAAAAATCTTGAAAAAAAAAACCCAAAAAACTGTAAATCCCTTGGCATAGACCAAGTACCAAATTTCTGGTTATATGCTTTTCCTAGCTATGTACGAAATATTCTTTGTATGTGCAGTGTCTCTTAAGAGAATTGGCGACCATGGATCTCCAATAAGTCCTATCCTTTGAAAATATAAGCAATATTATTTACACTATTTACATTGTTCATCTTGTTGCCCTCATCTTTATTGCCATTTTCAAGACGTTTCGGCCGTTGTATGCTCCGGCCTTCTTCTGGATCTGCCTATATCTCTGAGATGAGGTATTGTAACTATTTACACTATTTACTTTGTTCGGGCTGTTGCCCTCATCATTATTGTCATATTCACGATGTTTCGACCGTTGTACGCTCCTGCCTTCATCAGTGATATACCTTGAAATTTCATCGTTTATCACCTATAGTGTAAATAGTTACATATTACTCGTCGCAGTAATATAGACAGATGATAAGCGATATTGTTTTCTTCACGAGGCAAATGCTAAGAAACACGAGTAAATGAAGATGTGAAAGAAATGAAATGAATTCAAAGGGCAGAGAAAACTGGATTCATTGATTGATTTTTGTTTTACGGATTATCAACCTTTATCGGGTTATTTAAAATCGAAATATATATTTTTGTGGGCGAATATTGCATTAATTTTTAAAAAAAATAGAGCAATCATTTTCTAGATTCAAATCTTACTATTTGATCCATGGCTGGGGGTGAAGAGATGGATTCATGCCTTTCTCAATGGTATATGTGCGTAAGGGAATATACCAAACTTTATGAGAAGTCTAAAAGAGGTTCTGATACAAGGCAACCAATTGAAAATCTCCTAAGAGGGGAAGATACAAAAAAAAAAGAAAGAAATTTTATAAACAAAACAAACTTTTTCAAATGAACAGGGAAAATGTTACAATTTTTGTGTACCATTATGTAACTAGTGATCCAACCCAAATGACTTGACTCGCTTTATAATTCTCCCAAAAGAAGGTTAGCGAATCAGGAGGCGTAAAATATTCAATCCGTCTTGTATAAAGGCGGCCATCTTGATTACTCTCTCCGAATGTCCAATGCCAACCTGTCAGAACCAAAGATGATCAGAACACAAGGAAGAACTACGCTCCGCTACTTTATCGAGATATCCACTGCTAACCTGAACTACTGTCTTCGAAATATTCACTGCCAACCTCTGGATTCTATACTCAAAGACTACCGTCATCATGAACAACAGAGAATTATTTTGGGAAATAGAAAAATCGACGAAGCCTATGGAAGGAACAGCATCAAATGAAAATTGGAAAAGTTTTGCAATAGAATATGGAGAAATGTAAATAATTCTCTAAGAATAGTGACAAGTGGTATTACGAGATAAAGAGAAATAGCAGGAGGTCGAAGGATAGAAACGAAATCTAGGATTAAAAACTGCACCAAACTCTTTTAAAAAAGGAAAATAAAAATCCATTGAAACAAATAAGTTACCTAACATACGATTAATTGCCTTTCAGTGACTGCACAAGCCATAAACAAATCTGTTTTCTAATGCTATCAATTACGAAAGGCAAAACCAGAATGAGTTAAAAATAAATATTACTCATTTAATACCCCGGCCTAATGACCCTGCCAAAGTCCCGTATAACTGACCAATCACGTTTATCTGCAACATACGATTTTAAGGGAATGAATGCTAGACTAGATGTAACCGTAACTTCTATGAAAATAGTTCCCTCTTTTGCACTTTTCGCTTGTGGAACTCTTGCCCCTCAGTCAGCTTTGATCTTCCAAAATTCCAAAATGCAATCTCAGTTGTTTTCTTCTGTCATTTTAATAGCTGTCCTTTTATTGTTCTCTATCGTTAATAGTTTTTTTCTCATAGTCTCTCACAATCAGTAGCCCCCTTTTGTCTCAGTGTTATAGTGGAAGACACCTTGTCTAGATAATAGACTCCCCCACCTATTATAAGTAGGAGTCAGTGGGTAGTCGAGAGGAGTAAGTGTTCAGCGACCACAACTCGATTACTCTGCGTAACCCTTTATTACATGTTCCTAACGTTTCTGTACGTTTACCCCATTTAGGACGCATTTAGTCCAACTACAAGTTCTATTGTGGAAATAACTCCACAACACTCACTTGCTTTATTGCCTTGTTTAAAAATGAGTAAACCTGATTTGTGCACTGAATTAGGAAGACGGGCACAAATATATTGGAACCAATGAAGAACAAAGGATCCAACGTGCAATAACTAAAGAACAAAGAAAAAAGTAGTGCTATAAACGAATAAAATTGATAATGGCTGAGCCAGATGCACATATGGGTTTCGAAAAAAAATCTATGTACAAATATGAAATGTAATCGAAACAAACTTGCTAAAGCAATATTTGAAAGATGTTATCGTACCCTGTCGGAACACTAATTCTTTAACTCAAAGAATACTCACTCTGAAACCCTTGGCACATATGATAAAACCAGGCCTTAATTTCCTCCGGCTCCATCCACTCACTTCAGGAATACCACCCCAAAATACCAGACTCATAAAATATCTTTTCTGACCAATCAAAAAACTCCAGGCAGTTTTAGCATTAGTCGTTTTTGAGTCAATGATTGATTATCACGTTAACACTGTTTTCACCCACGGGAGCAGATACAACCACGATGGCAGTAGCGACGACCCCATAGCAGGTCCATAGCAGGCAATCTTAACCAACAGCTATACCAAGGCGCTTCTATCAACAGCGATGCGTTCGGCTAGTAACGAAACCTGCAATAGCAGGAGAGACCGACCCCGGACAGCTACAATGCGATTACAAACAGTTTTTTTAATCATTGAAGAAAAAGGAACCTAATATCTACTAATGGAAGAACAGACTATAAAACCAAATTTAACCGTCCTGAATATGTTCATTATAAAGTAACTAATTCATTCATTTATTTAGTTAGCGCATTTAGCATTTCTATCGTCGCCATTCCACATATTTGTGTTGTAATTGTGGTTCATTGTGACATTTGATGCCTTGCTGGTTCCTTTTGCGTTGGAAATGTTGAGGTTAACCAGGCCCTACTCTCAGAAGTTCCTCCACCCACTGGTAAAAATATTGATCTTTAACGCACAGCTTTTAGACCCAGGCTGGCAGCTGACCGATGGCCGCTTGGCATATGTGAGTTGAAAGGCGTTCCAGCTCACCGGTCGCGTCGGGAAACCTTTCGACTATGCTTGCAGAATTTAGTCTGCAGGTCGATGCCGTTAACCGGGTTGTGTCCGTCACAGTTCCCCTGCGACGTCTTGGAGCCATGCGCGAGAGTTTTATGTAGGCCGTGGTCTAGTATAGTTCCGTATCCCAATTCACCTGAGTAAATCATGGTCGACCGCTTCTCTGCAAAGGTGCTGACATTGCATATACACATTTTACTGCTTTTAAACTACAAATTTCATATGATTTGCCTCGAACGTCCATATCTGCTCGAAGCGTATCTTAACGTAAAAAAATGAAATCACCCACTACGAAATGGACTAAGTCCAACAAATATTTAAGTAAATGCTCTGTTTATAATAAACATTATTAACAACATTTACCGGCCAGAATATCCGAGAAATCTCATAGAAAATATGCGTCCTCCGACAGGAATCGAACCTGTATCCTACACAAAACCGTCATGTAGCCTGACGTGCTATACCAATTTAGCTACGAAAGAGCGTCTGGTTCAATTCCTGTCGATTATCATGTTTTATATATGATAATCAAAATGTGATTCGTATATTGGCGTCCGATAAAATAAAACCGTCAGCTATGCTTGAAAATCTTCACAGTCAGTTGTTAACTGGTGCAAGAAATGGCTAGCAGAATTTTTTTAATATTGACAATAATCTGGCCCAATAATACTTGGACATCTCTAGCTTGAAATCACAAACAGAAAGTGTTATCCTAGCAGGTTTATTAAGAAAGCTTTTTAAAACGATCTTACTGTGCAATATTTTAAGCAATGGAGGAAATTCAAAATGTCATTTCTATCTCGCATGCTGGTGAGATTATCACCTTATATCTGATTTCTCTGAACTAAAAATCGTTCTAAGCTTCTGAGTTCCAGAAAATCTATCACCTTCAGAAGAATTGATCAGGTACGATAAAACAGAACGAAATGCACAAAATAACTTTGAAGTTTTTAGCACTATAGGAATACCAGTTGTTGCATATTTTTTTTAATATATTAAACCTGAATATTGACAAAATGCGGAAAATAGATAGAAACATCATAAATCTTCTAACTCCATATTAAACGCATGATACTGAAACAGATATAGATCGTCCGTACAGTTGAATTTGGTTGATTTATTCGTTTTTTACGGCTTATCAACCCTTTGGAGGTTATTTAAAGCCAGAAAATATTTTTAGATTATAAGAATTTTTTTGAGATAATAATGGTTTAGTGATGCAAGTCTTACTAATTAACCCATAGCTGGGGGAGAAGAGATAGTTTCATAACTTTCTCAAGGATTCACGCATGTGAATAGAATGAATACAACGGGAATTAGAACTCGGATCTCCGATTAACAATCCGGAGCCATTGTACATTACACAAACCACTCATCCAAGATTACAACATTTCGTATTCCCAAGCGCTCATCCATCTAAGTACTGACCAGAATCAATGTTGCTTAACTTCGGTGATCGCACCGGAACCGGTGTTTCAACGTGATTGACCGTAAGCCCATTATACTATCCGCATATCCAAGCTTACACAACCTGCTTTTCCCAAGCGGTCATGATTCTAAGTACTGACCAGACTCGACTTTGCTTAACTTCTGTGATCGCACGGGAGCCGGTGTTTCAACGTGATGTGGTCGTAAGCCCTTAAGACAGCTAGTGGTAGAGGTGACCTAATATGAATGCATAAAACCACAACTACAGATCTGGAAAGGCATCTACACATTTTTTACTCTCAAATTAGATTTTTTAAAAATCAAACTTCAAATAAAAAAAAATTACTATTTCAAATAATAAAAAAAAAGTAAAAAGTCACCTGTGGAATTAACCAACCGGAGGCTACGATTGATTTCCCCCAAAGAAATTATTTGACCTTTCGAGTGGCCATTGGTCTACTTGCTTTCAAGAGCAATCCCTTTAAAAATGCCCACCCACCCCTCAGATTATCAGGAAGTTTGTGTGTAAATACTCTGCTTAGCATTTAATTGTTAACAGACAGTGGAAATGAATTGTCATTTTATATCAAAGGACAAAGAGAGGAGTCAAAAGGGATTTAAAAGAGGCATTTGGAAGTGTCATAATGATATTGATATTTAAAGAAAGTGCCTCCTGCAGTTCAGAATGGGAACTTGTAAGCAGTGGTGGCTACTAATGACAGAGTTACAGGGCAGACAACCTATGGATAAATACAGAGAAGGTTCGCACAACTACTAACACAACCTCGTCCTGGGTATGACGATAAACTACATCAAGGACTCTGATCGAGAGGTTGGAGGTTTTGAGGAGCGTGGAACCACCTCTTAATTGCTGTTGCTTCCAGGGCCACCCTGTCCCGTGAAGGTAGCACCTGTTAGGGTCCCAGCTATGAACAAATAGTGCCACACAAACAAAAACAAACACTATGAACGTATAAAAATAGATCATTATGCTAAACATATCAGCAATATAATTTGATATTAAAATTTTTTACCAACAATACATTTTACAGTAAAATGACCAACAATACATATTATAGGAAAATGAGCAACAATACATATTATAGGAAAATGACCAACAATACATATTATAGGAAAATGAGCAACAATACATATTATAGGAAAATGAGCAACAATACATATTATAGGAAAATGACCACCAATACATGTTATAGGAAAATGAGCAACAATACATTTTATAGGAAAATGACCAACAATACATATTATAGGAAAATGACCAACAATACATTTTATAGTAAAATGACCAACAGTACATTTGATAGGAAAATGAGCAACAATACATATTATAGGAAAATGACCACCAATACATGTTATAGGAAAATGAGCAACAATACATTTTATAGGAAAATGACCAACAATACATATTATAGGAAAATGACCAACAATACATTTTATATGAAAATGACCAACAATACATTTGATAGGAAAATGAGCAACAATACATATTATAGGAAAATGACCAACAATACATTTTATAGTAAAATGACCAACAATACATTGTTATAGTAAAATGACGAACAATACATTTTATAGTAAAAGGACCAACAATACATATTATAGGAAAATGACCAACAATACATTTTATCTATTAGGAAGGCAGGCATTCAAAATATATTTAGTTGAAGCCAGACAATTTTATTCAAAATATTTAGCCTTCGTCATTAAATAACCCCCACCAGATGTTGATATACCACGAAAGGAAATCAACGACCCAACCGAACGACCAACATGAAAGAACTCTTTCATGACAGTAATCCATATATCTGACAATATCGTAAAGAAATCAAACTGCATTGCAAAATATGACTTCAACAAAACGACAATATGAAACACACATATCGCCTCCTCTCGTAAATATGTCCACACAAACGTGTAGATGCACAAAAGCTGTGTATCACCTACCATGTATTCAGTTGTGAAAGCAGAATAACATATCCTATTTTTATTTCTTCGAAGCTCCCCCAAAAATTATATTTCGGATATCAAATGACCCATGCCGTTAACCAAATCAATCAATATTATCACAAGCAAGCCGACATGAAGAAGTTGATTCAAGAGTGATTATCCTCACCGCATAGAGCGAATATCAGATTGATTAAATGATAATCCCCTTTCAACCCTGACACAACACTTAAAGAGAAACTTGCTACGAAAGAGCAAATACACATGTCAACTACCATATTTCGCAAAAAAAAAAATAGAATGGCAGAGTTGTATATTATTAAAAAAAAAGTCAATACAGAACGACAACTACTACCATGAACTTGCTAAGCAAGAGGATTAAGCGATTGACCTTTATACGAAATCGATAATGACATAAACTGGTGAAGGCAAGCGATTCATTTATAATGATTAAATTTTTTTACGGCGTTCGCAGGGAAGATACAAGAAAGGGGACCATATATTGTGTGAAGGTATCTGTTGTAATGTTGGGTTTGTTCAAAATAGCCGAGAATTAGGAAGGCCGTAGTTAGAGCGAGTATCGAAGGAACAGAAGCCTAGGTAGGGAAAGCAAAGAAGAAGAGGTTTATTAAATACTCATATACAGGAGTTCAAAATAGCCGAGAATTAGGAAGGCCGTATTTAGAGAGAGTATCAAAGGAACAGAAGACTAGACAGAGGAAAGCAAAGAAGAAGAGGTTTATTAAATACTCATATACAGGAGTTCAAAATAGCCGAGAATTAGGAAGGCCGTATTTAGAGAGAGTATCAAAGGAACAGAAGACTAGACAGAGGAAAGCAAAGAAGAAGAGGTTTATTAAATACTCATATACAGGAGTTCAAAATAGCCGAGAATTAGGAAGGCCGTATTTAGAGAGAGTATCAAAGGAACAGAAGACTAGACAGAGGAAAGCAAAGAAGAAGAGGTTTATTAAATACTCATATAGAGGAGTTCAAAATAGCCGAGAATTAGGAAGGCCGTATTTAGAGAGAGTATCAAAGGAACAGAAGACTAGACAGAGGAAAGCAAAGAAGAAGAGGTTTATTAAATACTCATATACAGGAGTTCAAAATAGCCGAGAATTAGGAAGGCCGTATTTAGAGAGAGTATCAAAGGAACAGAAGACTAGACAGAGAAAAGCAAAGAAGAAGAGGTTTATTAAATACTCATATACAGGAGTTCAAAATAGCCGAGAATTAGGAAGGCCGTATTTAGAGAGAGTATCAAAGGAACAGAAGACTAGACAGAGGAAAGCAAAGAAGAAGAGGTTTATTAAATACTCATATACAGGAGTTCAAAATAGCCGAGAATTAGGAAGGCCGTATTTAGAGAGAGTATCAAAGGAACAGAAGACTAGACAGAGGAAAGCAAAGAAGAAGAGGTTTATTAAATACTCATATACAGGAGTTCAAAGTAGCCGAGAATTAGGAAGGCCGTATTTAGAGAGAGTATCAAAGGAACAGAAGACTAGACAGAGGAAAGCAAAGAAGAAGAGGTTTATTAAATACTCATATACAGGAGTTCAAAGTAGCCGAGAATTAGGAAGGCCGTAGTTAGAGAGAGTATCGAAGGAACAGAAGACTTGGTAGAGGAAACAAAGAAGATGTTTATTAAATACTCATACTTAGACGCTCAAAATAGCCAAGAATAGGAAGGCCGCAGTTAGAGAGAGTGTCGAAGGAACAGAAAACTAGGTAGGCAATACAAAACAGAGGTTTGTTAAATACTCATACATAGAAGTTCAAAATAGCCGAGTATTAGGAAGACTAGATAGAGGAAACAAAGAAGAAGAGATTTATTAAATATCTATACATAGCACAAGAAAACTTAAGTAAATCAATTAGGATTTGTGTAGGATTTGACGAGTAGTTACTCTTCAAATCCTACTCTAATGTAGATACTTGTTATATTTATAAGTAAGAGTGATGAATTAGTAGCTACAGTTAAATGCAAAAAGAAATAACAAAACTGTCCAACAAACAGAATTGATAATCAAATTCCTGAATCAAGCCGACCCGATTCCGCTTCGTATTGCGTTAGTAAGAAAGAAATTCCATTCGGACAGCTTCTTCTCAAGCATCACTAATTTAAGTAATGAACTCCCGAGAGGATGCTTTCCCGATCACTACAATCTTAACCACTTCAAGTCTTGCGGTAACCCTTAACTTTCCTACAAATCTTCATGATTTTCATTTCTTACCACCTCCTCTTACGTAGATCAACCTAATTCAGAAACGCCGTTGTAATACTGACTTTGTTCAAAATAACTGAGAATTAGGAAGGTCGTAGTTAGAAAGAGTATTGAAGGAAGAGAAAACTAGGTAGAGAAAATAACGAAGAAGAGGTTTATTAAATACTCTTATACAGGAGTTCAAAGTATACGAGGATTAGGAAGCCCTTATTTAGAGAGAGTATCGAAGGAACAGAAGCCTAGGTAGAGGAAAGAAAGATGAAGAGGTTTATTAAATACTCATATATAGGAGTACAAAATAGCCGAGAATTAGGAAGGCCGTAGTCAGAGAGAGTATTGAAGGAAGAGAAAACTAGGTTGGTAAAACAAAGACGAGGTTTACTAAATACTTGTACACAGAACGGAAATACTCGAGTAAACCAAATACTACTCAAATCCTCCTCTAATGTGGCTACTTGCCATATTTATAAGTAAGAGCAGGCCCTTGTCACAGTAGTAAGGAATAGCAGGAAGTACGCCGAGTCCTACACTACAAGAGTATATTTTTATAGAGAAGCTGTCCCGTCATAGAAGCAATAATTCAAAGAAGACTCGTCGACTGGGAGAAGTAAAGAGGATCATTTACAAAGGACAACGGACTTCTAATGTTTGAGAAAATTACGGACATGATTGGAGAAGGTTAATCAAGAAAACGAATTTATCGGCGCCAATATTATCTCTCGTGCTCAATACAGCGCGCCTCTAAATGCATCGAGGCTTTGTTGGTACAACCTGAATGCTGAAATAAAACACCGGATGGCCGAAATATTTGAAACCATGATGGCTTCACCACCAGCAGGAGTTGTTCAAACAGATTGCGCTACGTGGAAGAGGAAATCGATGAAGGGATGTTTTCACTTACCTCCACTACTCTGCAGGAAAACGTACAGTCACGTACAATAATAAGCATATATTGCCTCAAACTAAACGCAATATGATCTTCAAGATGAGAGAAAATGTGTGAACTGGTTACTTTCTAATTACCCGTCTTTGAGTGTTTGTTTGGTTTAAAACTAATTCTGCATCTTTTTTGCACCAATAACGTTTTGCTATTACACTAATAATATATTTTAATTTAAAATAAAACTTTTGTTAGTTTGAAAGTTAACGTGTTTAATTTGAATTTGGGTCTTTTCATTTTAAGTTGAACTTTTTAAATTTAAGTTGAACTTTTTTAATTTAAAGTTGGGCTTTTCAAATTTATTGTTTTTAAGCATCATTCTAAGAAATTGTTTGTATATTGCTGACAGTTTAGATATTTCTAAACGAGTTGACATTGTGCATGGGATCCATAAGAACGTCTCAATCAGCTGGTATTTTTTTAATTATTTGACCCTAGTTTTTAGGGTAATGTTTTTTTTATGTATTTGACTGAAAGATAGCAGAAGAAACAGTTTCTAAGAATGAGTACAGGATGACATGACTGGGCAGGATAGGTGACCCACTGGGAACTGAACAAACGATTGGGATTTGATAATTATGTTTTCATTAGTTTGAATTATAATTCAAACGACTGAAAGCATATAGAGCTACTTTTAGCGGCTGGGAGAATAGGAAATCCGAGTCAGAATCAAATGAAATCAGACGACATTCCAGGCTAGAATTATTATATCAATTTAAGTTTTAAGTTTCCCCTTTGTCCAAACAGAAATTTGCTTGCATATTTTGCTTCTTACATATCTTTCTATTTTCTGTATTCTTTTTTCAATTTTAATATATTTTAACATTTATTGAACATTGTACAGATGAATGAGAATGCAAGACAAAATCCTTCATATTCCAAATTATTGTTTATTCAACCCTGAATATCATTAATTCATATCTGTGAGAGCGTGTGCACGGGGATTCTCACAAGGATATAAACGAATCTCTATTTCTCCCATCTCTGGCTGTTTATATATCTACAGAACCTGAGAGTCTGTGAGGCATGAATCTTGTGACCAGGTCATCGGTAAAGTCAACCTGCTGTTGTATCTGTTACCATCACTAGTCAGTTGTGACACTAATTTCAAAGTCTACTCGCGTAAAATACGGAAGAGAGTGTCTGGATGCTGTTGAATCTTATGGTCACTGGGCCTGTCACGGGATTCAATAGAGTATGAAAACAACTATATATGGATAAAAGGGACTACTTCTATTGTGTAATCACTTATTTTTCAACTTACAGCCCAATTTCTCATAGAAGAAAAGTTACTAACCTCTTGCTACTCTATTGCTATTTTCATAGCAAATAACCAGACCTTAATTCTACAAATTCAGTCCTTCACAGCTAGAACCCGTCTGGCCATATACAGAGAGTCAGTTCATTCTATTTCCTTCATATTTCACCAGTGGGGTCGACTCGGCTTCTCCGCCACAACATTGACTTTGTGCAACAGACGTCCGAGAGGATGATTGCTCGATCACTACAATATTAACCTCTTCAGGTTTAGTTTGGTTTGGTTTGTTTTATGGCATATCAACACCTCAATGGGTTATTTAGTGTCGATAAGATTTTTAGTTTGGTTAGTTTTACGGCATATCAGCCTCAATGGGTTATTTAATGCTGACATGATTTTTATTGCTGGTAATTTTTTTTTTCAAAAAATGTATTCCTGGTAATATTTTTTTAAATGTATTGCTGGTACTTTTTTAAAATGTATATCTGGTATATTTTTTTTAAATGTATAGCTGATAATTTTGCATTTTTTTAATATATTGCGGGTATATTTTTTTAAATGTATTGCTGGAA
Source organism: Acanthosepion esculentum (assembly GCA_964036315.1). Taxonomy (NCBI): domain Eukaryota; kingdom Metazoa; phylum Mollusca; class Cephalopoda; order Sepiida; family Sepiidae; genus Acanthosepion; species Acanthosepion esculentum. Next base: position 92,088,047 of record OZ038502.1, on the reverse strand, counting down.
TTTTTTTTTTAAATGCATAGGTGGATAATTTTTAAAAAATGTATTGTTGGTATTTTTTTAATGTATAGTTGGTAATTTTTTTAAAATGTATTTATGATAATTTTTAAAAATTTATAGCTGGTAATTGTTTTTAAAAATGTATTGCTGGTAATTTGTTTTTAATGTATAGCTGGTAATTTTTTTTCTAAAAATATATTGCTGGTAATAATTTTTCATCAAAAAGGTATTGCTGGAAATAATTTTTTTACAAATTATTTCTGGTATTAAAACCTATTTTTACACATTCATAGTGTTTTGACCCCAGTTTTGGGGTTAACTATTTACCCATAGCTGGAACACTAACAGGTTCTACCACTCCGGGTCAGGGTAAACCTGGAAACACTACCAATTAGGATGTGGTTCCACGCTCCTCAAAACGTCCTCATCAGTGGCCTTTCCGTTGGATGTAGTTTATCGTCTTACTCATGAAGGTTAAGGTTTAGTTTCAGCCATTATCTTCAATATCTTCATAATGTTCAATTCGTCCATTCACGTTGATACAACTTTCTCCAGTAACGCCCCACCTTCAGTGGCATTCGGGCCTTCTATTAGGTGACTGTTTTAAAATATATTTCTATTTGGCGAATGTATTAAAATATCTTTCTATTTGGTGAATATATTAAATATCTTTCTATTTGGCGAATGTATTAAAATATCTTTCTATTTAGTGAATGTATTAAATATATTTCTATTTGGTTAATGTATTAAATATCTTTCTATTTGGTTAATGTATTAAAGTATCTTTCTATTTGGCGAATGTATTAAAATATCTTTCTATTTGGCGAATGTATTAAAATCTATTTCTATTTGGTTAATGTATTAAATATCTTTCTATTTGGTTAATGTATTAAAATCTATTTCTATTTGGCGAATGTATTAAAATATCTTTCTATTTGGCGAATGTATTAAAATATCTTTCTATTTGGTGAATGTATTAAAATATCTTTCTATTTGGTGAAACTGAGCGAAAAATGACAAAAGGTATAAAAACGTCACTTAATAAAATCAGTAACATTTTGCTCATCTCTTAAGATTTTGAAGTCATTTTCAGTTCTTACTCGATGATTCATCCTTGTGCCAAACACTGGAGGAAATACCGTGGGGTTAGTAATTAGTAACAGCAGCAAAAGAACTAGAAGAAAAGAAATCTGGTTACTATGACTACCCTACTAAAAGCAACGTCAGATAGTCGTCGTCGTCGGCGTTGTGTGTAATGGTAATGATGATGATAATGATGATGTTGGTTTTTTGAAGAATTGGTGTCGACTGCAAAATCCATTGTTCATATCAGGCTGGCACCAGTTCCAGCCGACAATAAAGAATTTCCGGCAAATAAAAAAGAAGTTCAAAAACGCAGAGTGGAATGAAGATTAAACGTTTTGCAAAAAGAAAGGGGGTCAACAAAATTGAAAAAACCGATGAAAAAGTTTTCTTTATGATTTACGAGAAAGAAGATTGAAAACTGTTATCTTTACGAAAAGAAAGAAAGGAAATAAGTGAAAGAAGGAAGGCAGGTAGAGAAAAGGAAAACAAAGCGGACAAAGGAAGAGAAAAAGAATTGATGGATACTTAAAATGAAGGAAGGAAGGAAGGAAGGAAAGAAGGAAGGAAGGAAGGAAGGAAGGAAATAAGTGAATGAAGAAAGGTTGGATGAGAAAAAGAAAAGAAAGCGAAAAATGGGGAAAAAGGAAGAGAAAAAGACTTTATAGATGCTTAAAAGAAAGAAAGAAAGAAAGAAAGAAAGAGAAAAAGAAAGAGAGGTAGAAAAAAGTACGATGTGTAAGTGTATGTATAAAAAAGAAAAGAAAGAAAGAAAGAAAAGGAAAAAGAAAGAAAGATAGATAGAAATAAGCATGATGTGTATGTGTGCAATAGAAAGAAAGAAGGAAAGAACGAGAAAAAGAAAGAGAGATAAAAAAAACTTAGCACGATATGTGTGCACGCGCAAAATAAAGAAAGAAAGAAGAAAGTAAGAGAAAAAAGAAAGAGAGATAGAAATAAGCATGATGTGTATGTGTGTGTGCAATAGAAAGAAAGAAAAAGAGAAAGAAAGAAAAAGAGAAAGAAAGAGAGATAGAAATGAAACCTAATGTATATGTGTGTGTGCAACAGAAAGAAAGAGAAATAAAAAGAAAGAGAGATAAAAATAAGCATGATGTGTGTGTGCGAGCGTGTACTAGAAAGTAAGAAAGAGTGATGGATGAAGTGATCAAAGGATGATTAGATGAATGAATAGATGTACATAAGAATACACGGAAGAATGCATGCGCGAAAGAAAGAAACATGATTTGTGTGTATGTGTGTGTGTGTGTATATATATATATATATATATGTGTGTGTGTGTGTGTGTGTAATAGAAAGAAATAAAGAAAGAGTGATGGATGAAGGCATCAAAGGATCGAAGCAAGAAAAAGAAAGGATAGAGGAATGGCTAGATGTGCATAAGGAAAAAGAAAGAACCATAGAAAGAAGGAATACATGGATGAGTATATTTTAGAAAGAAAGAAAGAAAGAAAGAAGAATGGTGTGCGTGTGTGTATGCGCGTGTGTACAAAAGAAAAAAACAGAAAGAAAGAATTCATAGATGGACTACTGAATGTAAGAAAGAAAGAAAGAAAGAAAGAAAGAAAGAAATGTGAAACAATTGGAGCAGACAGACAGTTGAAAGGAAAGTTCGAATGAAAAAAGTAAAACTATTACTTGGTAACGTATTATAAATATTTATTAAACTTAGTTTAGTACGGCACAAGGCCTCAAAAGTGGATCATTCAGGATTTTGAACACTAACATCTGACTTCTTTATTGCTTTACAGAGTCTACCCGCGCATAAAAGATCTTTATTAATCTAATCTAGTACATCAATAGTAGCAACCTCTCTGAAGATATAGATCTCTCTGCTATTCATTACTTTACAGCTGATAACCCTGTATAACAAGTGAAATGTCGAAAAAATATATTTGCACGTTAGTTCAATTCAAGACCAGGCTGAGAAAAAATGCAGACTAGGAAGACTGTGCTGCGCCACTTTTCTAGAAAAAGAAATTATGCTTTGACAATCAGCATCTAACTTTTAAATAGACCAAAATCTGGCACAGGAGGAATGAGAGGAAAATAGTGCAACTAATTTTGCATGCTATGTCATTATATTCTTTTTCTATGTGTGGTGTCCTTTCAAAACGTTGGCGTTCATGGCTCTCCACAATTTCCTGTCCTTTGTAAGTATTAATAAATTTTGACATTTTGTTATCTCTCCTAAATCTTGTTTCTCTATTAATTTCCTCAAACTCATTCTTCTTCTTCTATGTGCTGTGTCCTTTCAGGACGTTGGCGATCATGGCTCTCCACAATTTCCTGTCCTTTGTAACTCTTAATACCATTTTCTTTTCATTATCTCCTCTAGAATTTGCCCTGTCATCCATCTACTCAAGCTCGCTACTTAGATTATGCGTTGTTTTCCTGTCTCTCTTGAAAGAAAAGAGTACTGAACTGTTACGTGATGTCTTGTGAGTATCAAATTTTCTATGCCCTCTGTCCTCATTCATTATTATCCTCATTTGCACAGTTAGCCCATTTTGCGCTGCTGTGTTCACCACTCTCCTCTATTTCTGCTTTAATTCTGGTGACATTCAATGCAAAATAGTGCAACGGTTTGTCGGTTCCTTTTGCATCTTGGATGTTGAGGTTATCCCTTTACTCCTCTCAGAAGTTCCTCCGCCCATTGGTAAAGCTGTGACCTCTGAGGCGCAGCTCCAACTCTCAGGCCGGCGACTGGTCAATGGTCGCTTGGTTGGAGAGAGACATTCCACTTCACTAGTCGGATCGGGAAACCCTTCACACTACCCTCACGTAGTTTAGCTGGCTGATCGATGCCGTAGAATAGCTCAGCAACCTTGAAATATCCGGGAAGGATGCTAGAAAAACAAAGAACTGGCAGCAAACCGGCTGCATACGAATAGAAAATGATTTTAGCAGATACACAATATATAGAAAGTGGCGTAAGACAAGGGTGTATCTTCTCACCGGATTTATTCAACCTATAGAGCGAGGCAACTCTGAAAGAATTAGAAGTCCTCCGAAAATGAATTATCGGCGGCCACAATCATAAGATATGCAGATGACCGTATCGATGGCAGACATGGAAAGGAAACTACAAAAGCTCTTACAGAAGGTAGCGAAGGAAAGTGAGAAGAAAGGACTAAATATAAACTTAAAGAAGACAAAATGCATGATCATCAGCAAAAAGATGTACCCAAAATCGGGGATGCTAAAATCAAACAAGTGCAATAATTTAAATATCTGGGATATGTTCTAACAGTGGCCGGGGTTAGGGTGGCGAAAGATGCATTCCAGAAGCTAAGCAGAGTATTAAGGGACAGAAAAACTTCGTTAGAATCAAAGAAAAGAGTACTGAACAGTTAAGTGATATCTGTCCTCCTGCATGAAGCGAATGCTGGAAATCTTTTCAAAGATGAAGAAGGGACCTGAAGCATGAGTAACAAAGAAAATAGTACGGAACTGCTATGCAATATCAGTCCTCCTGTATGGCAGTGAATGACGGACAATCTCCTCAAAGATGAAGAACAGTCTTGAAGCAAGAGAAACAAAGAAAAGAGTACTGAACTGTTACATGATATCTGTTCTCCTGTATGGCAGAGAATGATGGACAATCTCCTCAAAGATGAAGAACAGTCTTGAAGCAAGAGAAACAAAGAAAAGAGTACTGAACTGTTACATGATATCTGTCCTCCTGTATGGCAGTGAATGACGGACAATCTCCTCAAAGATGAAGAACAGTCTTGAAGCAAGAGAAACAAAGAAAAGAGTACTGAACTGTTACATGATATCTGTCCTCCTGTATGGCAGTGAATGATGGACAATCTCCTCAAAGATGAAGAACAGTCTTGAAGCAAGAGAAACAAAGAAAAGAGTACTGAACTGTTACATGATATCTGTCCTCCTGTATGGCAGTGAATGACGGACAATCTCCTCAAAGATGAAGAACAGTCTTGAAGCAAGAGAAACAAAGAAAAGAGTACTGAACTGTTACATGATATCTGTCCTCCTGTATGGCAGTGAATGACGGACAATCTCCTCAAAGATGAAGAACAGTCTTGAAGCAAGAGAAACAAAGAAAAGAGTACTGAACTGTTACATGATATCTGTCCTCCTGTATGGCAGTGAATGACGGACAATCTCCTCAAAGATGAAGAACAATCTTGAAGCAAGAGAAACAAAGAAAAGAGTACTGAACTGTTACATGATATCTGTCCTCCTGTATGGCAGTGAATGATGGACAATCTCCTCAAAGATGAAGAACAGTCTTGAAGCAAGAGAAACAAAGAAAAGAGTACTGAACTGTTACATGATATCTGTCCTCCTGTATGGCAGTGAATGACGGACAATCTCCTCAAAGATGAAGAACAGTCTTGAAGCAAGAGAAACAAAGAAAAGAGTACTGAACTGTTACATGATATCTGTCCTCCTGTATGGCAGTGAATGATGGACCATCTCCTCAAAGATGAAGAACAATCTTGAAGCAAGAGAAACAAAGAAAAGAGTACTGAACTGTTACATGATATCTGTCCTCCTGTATGGCAGTGAATGACGGACAATCTCCTCAAAGATGAAGAACAGTCTTGAAGCAAGAGAAACAAAGAAAAGAGTACTGAACTGTTACATGATATCTGTCCTCCTGTATGGCAGTGAATGACGGACAATCTCCTCAAAGATGAAGAACAGTCTTGAAGCAAGAGAAACAAAGAAAAGAGTACTGAACTGTTACATGATATCTGTCCTCCTGTATGGCAGTGAATGACGGACAATCTCCTCAAAGATGAAGAACAATCTTGAAGCAAGAGAAACAAAGAAAAGAGTACTGAACTGTTACATGATATCTGTCCTCCTGTATGGCAGTGAATGATGGACAATCTCCTCAAAGATGAAGAACAGTCTTGAAGCAAGAGAAACAAAGAAAAGAGTACTGAACTGTTACATGATATCTGTCCTCCTGTATGGCAGTGAATGACGGACAATCTCCTCAAAGATGAAGAACAATCTTGAAGCAAGAGAAACAAAGAAAAGAGTACTGAACTGTTACATGATATCTGTCCTCCTGTATGGCAGTGAATGACGGACAATCTCCTCAAAGATGAAGAACAATCTTGAAGCAAGAGAAACAAAGAAAAGAGTACTGAACTGTTACATGATATCTGTCCTCCTGTATGGCAGTGAATGACGGACAATCTCCTCAAAGATGAAGAACAGTCTTGAAGCAAGAGAAACAAAGAAAAGAGTACTGAACTGTTACATGATATCTGTCCTCCTATATGGCAGTGAATGATGGACAATCTCCTCAAAGATGAAGAACAGTCTTGAAGCAAGAGAAACAAAGAAAATAGTACTGAACTGTTACATGATATCTGTCCTCCTGTATGGCAGTGAATGACGGACAATCTCCTCAAAGATGAAGAACAATCTTGAAGCAAGAGAAACAAAGAAAAGAGTACTGAACTGTTACGTGATATCTGTCCTCCTGCATGACAGCGATGCTGGACTATCTCCTCAAAGATGAAGAAGCGACTTGATGCAACAGAAATTTTGTTCTACAGAAAGATGCCGAGAATGCCATGCACCGAACATGAAAGCAACGACAAGGTTTTAGGGAAAATGGAAACAAAAAGTTAACTTATATTTAACATTAGGAAGAGGCCATTGAAATGTTTGGTACACGTAATGAGGAAAGAGGACTTGGAGAACCTGATACTCACAGGTCAGATTGAGGGACAGAGGAAAGCAGAGCGTGACATTTTTGATGGGCTAGAGTAAATGGATAGTAGAACAGGGTTTGGGGGAAATAACAAAAAGACAAAACTTATTAACAGCTACAAGAGGGAGGAAGATGTGGAGGGCCATGATAACCTATGCCTTGAAGGGACAAGGCACATAAAAGTAGAAGGGACACCGAACATAGAAGAAGAATTAGCATGTGTAAATGGATAACAGAACAGGGTTTGGGAAAAACAGCAAAAGCGCTACAAAGGACAGGAAGATGTTGAGGGCCATGATAACCTACGTCCTGAACGGACACGGTAAATAAAAGAAGAAACACTTAAAATACCTCGGTGTATGGATGAATTGTGAGAAATTTAGTATAGGAGATCAGGAAATGGAACATAGAAGCTGTGTCAGGGGTAGTTTCACGCAACACCACAAGCTGCTGCAAAACCAAAACATGTTGAGACATGTACTTAAATTGACTTGTTACATTAAGACTTTCATATAGTTTCTATGCCTGATGCCAAGATCGTTCGGAAATATCTAATCTGTTATCGATATACAACTACAGTCTCAGATCTATGGTAAAAAATGATTTCGAGCGGATGTAACCCGTAAGTCTTAACGAGGGTCAACCTTTTTCGAACTATTTGGACTGGCGCTGTACAATCACAAATAAAAAAAATCTGTAGTAAATAACACACACTAGAATCATTTTTGGATATTCAATAAAAGCAGCAGCAACTCAAATAGATAGCACATGTAACTCAAAGAGAAAATAATGGTATAATCAAGATGTTGACGTTCCACAGTACTTCAAACAAAAAATTGGAAAGGAAACTTCCATCAATACTGGAAAGTGCGATAAAAGTGAACCTAGTAAACTGGCGCTACAGAATCAAAACTTGTTCAGAAATATCTAAACTGTCAGCTGTATAAAACCAGTTTCTAAGATCAACGGTTAAAAAAAAGTCTTTGGACGATTAAAGAACGTAGATTTAAACGAGGCCCGTCCATCTTTGAACCAAATCCTCAAACTGAGAAACTAAATAGCCTTTTCAGATCGGGAAATTTCATATTGATGTCACACTTGGCGTGAAATCCGTTCAGAAAAATATCTAAACTTTCAGCTCTATACAACCTCTTTCTAAGATCTATGGTTAAAATGGCTTTGAGTGAGTGAAGACTTAGGGTCTTAGCAGAGACCATCCTACTTTGGACATTGTGGACTTGTGCTACAGAATCACAAACTAATATCTGTACTAAATAACAGAAACCACGTCACTTAAGGACTACCAACAGCAGTAACAACTCAAATGGATAGCACATGATAACTCGAAAAGAAAATAATGGCATAATCAAGATGTTGACATTCCACACGACTTCGAACAAAAGGTTTGGATGGAAACCTCTATCAGTACTGGAAAGAGCAATAACTGTAACTGAACATAAGAAACCTATATTCCTACGACTGATTAGTGAATTCAATCGTCACTGGGTGCCCCACAGTTTCGGCCTTGTGCAACACTTAAGCTACGCTTAGAAAATCACCATAAAAAATTTATATTCCTGAAAAATTGTTTTCATAAGTTTCAACCGAAAGTAACAACGAATACTGAATGTTTCCTTATAAGGAAACGGCTTCTATTGCCATTACTATTCTGCGTTTCCATTTAAATAGTCTCGTTAGATGAGATGTTATTTTATCACTAGACTCTAAAGTGTTGACTGTATACAACAGATCGATGTCCAAAGGGGTCTTTAAACAATAAAAGCCTGTAACTCTTAGCGAGAACCATCCTTCTTCGAACATTGCAGACTGGCGCTACACAATCACACAGACCTTTACCAAATAACAGAAACCACATCACTTGAGGATTTTCAACAAGAGCCACAACAAAAAAGTGTAGCGCATGCAACTCGAAGAGAAAATAATGACATAATCAAGACGTTGACGTTCCACATGACTTCGAACAAAAGGTTTGGAAGGAAAAAGCGATACGACCTAGTGGACTTGAGAAACTTAATTTCCTGGAGAAAATGTTTTGAGAGAAATATTTTATTAATTTCAGCTGACACTGTCAATGGCTGCTCGGTCAAATAATGCTGAATATTTCCTTATAGGGAAACGGCTGATATTACAATTATTATTAGTTCAGTATGTTTAGCGTAATTTTTTTTCAGCCAGTACCTCTTCAGTTACACTTTAATGGAGGGGAGGATCAGGGTCAATCACTAATGCTCGAGGTATACCACCGTGAAATCTTCTACGTGTGGGATTCCCACTTAAAAATCGACCATGTGCACTTTATACGCTCGCCTACACGAACGTCGTCCTGGGTATGACGATAAACTACACTCAACAGCAAGGGATCTAATTGGCAGGTTTCGAGGAGCGTGGAGCCACATCTTAACCGCTGTTGTTCCCAGGTCCAGCTCGAACTTGGGTGGCAGCACCTGTTAGGGTTCCAGCTATGGGTAAATAGTGAACCCCTAAACTGGAGTCAAACATTATGAAAGTATAAAAAGACATTTTTATAGTAAGAATACCAGCAATACATTTTTATATTAAAAAGTTACCAGCTATAGGTTATGAGAAAAGGAAGATAAGATTACGCGAAATACATTTTTTTTTTTAAATGACCAATGCTTCTAAGAAAATTAAATTTCAGCAGTAAATGATCCATAATGAGATATGACGTTAAATAAACTGAACCAAAATAAACCTACCCGAACGGGTAAATGGGAGTTGTCTTAAGAGAAAGATTCTATAAATTTGAGTCGACAGTGTCATTGGCTGCTCGATCAAATAATGTCAGATATTTGCTCATAAGGGAACGGATAATATAACAATTAATATTAGCTTCAGTGTTTGTTTTTTTTTCCAGGGTGTACTTCTCCAACTCCACTCTCGTGCAAATTAATTGAAACAAACGATTTAGTTTCCTTTTCTTTCGCCATACGGTCAGTTTTAGACCCACTGCAGTGACAGGGTGTAATCGATTTCTATTTTTCCGCAGATTAGGTCATTTGCAGTGATGTGCGCTAATATGAATCTATTTTTGGGGTCTATGGTGAAATTTATTTGGCCTTGAAAACTATTGCGTCATCTGTGATTGCAACAGATTTTTATCACACTCAGACACTATTGTCTCGAATGTCGATTAGTTGTCCTACGACCATTGTCTGCGATGGGCATTACTCCAAGATAGCGTGCGAAAATTGTAACGATGCATGAACACACTGGCAAGCCTTACCAGTGAGCAAATCAAAGTACTATAGTCTGGCTTGGAAACTCTCCTGATTTAAATCCAATCGAGAATCTGTGGTCAATCTGCAAGGAATAACTTCGTGGAATGGACATACAAAGTACTAACATGTGCACTGGGTCATGTTTCTTTGGAAAAAAAAAAGAAAAAAAAGGAAAAATAATAACGGTATTATTTATTTTGTTTCAATTAATTTCCACAAATATGTATATTTTAAGGGAGAGGAAGGTCAGTCCTTGATTCCTGGGGTATACCACCGTAAAACCTGAACAACTGTTGCCCTTAATATTGTGTACGCATAGGATTCCTACTTACAACTATGCCTTGTGCATTTTATCCGTTCGTGTAGACGAACGGATTAATGGCAAACTATTTCAGTCACTCAACAGAACCCAAGAATATTTTATAAATTCTGTTTAAAAGCCGCTGTGATATTTAATAAAATGATATTAGTGAAATACAAACTAGAAAATAAGGTTATGAAGAACTTGTTGCGTCAGTCTTCCAAGTGGGGAGGATATTCAAATCTGGATATTTTAACGGACTCTCACCGGTGCTAAATGTTGTTGATTAATCATTTGGCAAAATTCTTAAACGATTTTGACATTGGATTTTGTTATCTCTAACAAGGAAAATAAAAATCCCGGATATAAGAAGGAACAATGAAACTATGCGTCGGGTTAGAGGAGACACCGGAAGATAAAGTTTAGAGAAATTGAGCTGTATCCAAACCATTGGCGCATAATACCGGCTTTCAGATTGACGATCATTCTCCGTGACAGCTGTCGACCAATCACAGCACTGGACTATTATTAAAGGACCGACAATCGTATCGACTGGCTTTAAAAAAAAGAAAGAAACGAAAAAAAAAAGCATTGAATGGTTCTTATTTGAATGGTAGTCAATATTACATTTCTATATTTTTTTTTATCTTGCTCTCTTAATTTTTTTCCCTGTGCTTTTAACGTTTATAGTTTCCAGAATTGCATAAAGAAATGTAAGTACAAACATAATAAAAAGGAAAAAAAAAACATGGCCAATTTCTCCCAACATATACAGTAGCGCCTGAACACCGCCAGAAATTCTAACCGCTAGTATCTCATCATCCGCGGAATTACAAAGAGCGGTTTCAATTATATGCGGTTAACACAACAACGTTTTTGCAAACTTTTTTTTTAATCATTTCACCCAAAGCAAGGCAATAAAGTCACGAAGACTCAAGGAGGTACTAATTGTAAAAGAATATGATAAATGAAAAAATGAATAAAATTTAAGGAGAGAGGACAATAAAAAGACAAGAATTAAGAAGACAGCAGATAATGATTGATATTGCATTTAAATTTTTGAAGATCAAAGGCAATCAAGCCACTAGGATGCAAGGGGTTACTGAGTGTTAGAGAATATTAGAAAAACAACTATTAATGAGAGAGGACAATAAAAAAACAAGAATTAAGATGACAGAAAATAACAATTGACATTGCATTTAAATTTTTGAAGATCAAAGGCAATAAAGCCACTAGGATGCAAGGGGGTTACTGAGTGTTAGAGAATATGAGAAAAACTCCTATTAAGGAGAGAGCACAATAAAAGAACAATAATTATGAAGACAGAAATAACAATTGATATTGCATTTACATTTTTGAAGGTTAAAGTTGACCGAGAATTTAGAAACCGGAAGAGAGTTCCACAACAAACTGTTAGCACAGAACTTATGCTACCATATAGCAAATAAAACTGTAAAATGATGAGACCTAGCTGCCAATCTAGCACTGCGATTAGATTCATAAAATTGAGGTCAGCGGCAGGAATATGACTGAAACCTAGATGCCAATAACATTGCAGATTCTTATTTGTAATTCATCAAGAATCTCTGAATACATAACAGAAGCAGCAGACCAGATGTAGCAGCAATATTCGATGTATGAACGAATGATAGACTCATAAATCTGGAAGACAGATTCTGGCCGGAAAAATTGTCTAGCACGACACAGTGAACAGTGAACGAACGTTCCTAGCAGTAGACCTAGTTAAGGAGTTAATGTAATTTTTCCATTTCATCTCAGCGGAAAATGTTAGCCCGAGAAAACGCAATATGTTTATTCTCCTGGAGGTTAGCATCAGTCATGTTGATTAAAGGCAGAAACGGGTCTCACAGATGATTGATAGAGAGCAATTTCGTTTTGGGTACGTTATAATTAACAATCCATTCCTTGTCCCAGTTAACAACAAATTGTAGGTCATTTTTTTTATATCCGCCGCCAATTTGACCGTCCCGAACCGATCAGACAAGAGTAAATAGTTATGTCATAAGAACAGAGATTGACTTATGACCTCGAGAGAGTCATTGATGAAAATTAAGAACAATATAGGTCCAAGGAGAGAGTCCTAGGGGAAACCCACATTAATGCAAAAAGAAGAGTGGTTGTTGAAGACAAATTTTCTTTTTTCGATTTTATATAAAAGACAGAATCAAATCACAATTTCGTCCAGAAATACCATAATCTTTCAACTTGTGAAGAAGACCAGCATGCCAAACCCTGTCAAATGCCCCCGAGACATCCAAAGCAACAACACAACCCGAGTTTCACCATTTTTATTAAGCTTGATAAATTCTTTCGACAATAACCATTAACACCTTCTTGTCTGAAAGAAGATCTTGCGACATGAGATGCTTGATCAATTTGGAGTTGATTAAAGCCTCAAGCGTCGCAAGAGAGAAAAGAAACAGCCGTGTAGAGTGTAAAGGAGACCATTCTACTGCCAGTAGACACCTTGTCTATCTGGACATCAGTTAGGTGGCCTTTTATTTAGGGCGATGCAAGGTAGGGAAATAACTCCCACTATCTCTCTTTCTTGCCCTCTCACTCATCGGATGTGGTAGGCATAAGACGTTGTCCAGTCTTCCTTTGAAGAGACACACACCGGCTCATCCCATAAATGTTTTTCTTCTCTTTGTGCTATATGTATACATATAAATATAATTTTCTTTTTCTCTTCAGTGGAGGTCGATATTAATCTATCTATCTATCTATCTATCTATATATATATATATATATATATATATATATATATATATATATATATATATATATATATATATATCCGAATGTAATGAGAACGAAATTAACATATAAATTATAACGTTCACACCATTAATTCAAAAGAGGGCTTAATGCCGACAGTAGAGCAATAATTATTTATCATAATTTTTTCATATAAACAAAAACTATTTACTCACTACAAAGATGCAACTTAGTTTCAGTGAATTTAATTGCATTTCGACTGGTTAGAACCAAAGTGGTTATAAACAATTCTGTTTGTAAGCAATATATATATATATATATATATATATATATATATATATATATATATATATATATATAAAGGCAAAAAAGGTAGCGGAGTGAAACAATAGTGCATGTTGATACCAGTTTGGTGAGCAGTTTTTTTTAACAAACAAATGAGAAAAATGAAGTGACGTTTCACATGCGGCTTGCTTACAAACACAATTGTTCATAACCATTTTGGTTCTCACCAGTCGAAGTGCAATTTTAAATGCGCCGAAACGAAGTTGCATCTTTGTAGTGACTAAATTGTTTCTGTCTATATGAAAAAAATATAATTTTATATATATATATATATATATATATATATATATATATATATATATATACATCCACCTGCGGAATTCTTTTATTTTGAAAGTCTTCTACTGTTATGTGTAAATCCTTAGTCATGGGTAAATAGTAGAACAGACAAGGTTCTATAGCCTTGGGTGGCAACAGGTGCATGTAAAGGAAAACTCTGAATTCAAAACTCTATGTAGGCCTAGGCGTACATAATATTCAGCTAAAGGAAAAGATTGGTCGCATTGACCCTATGACTTATAAGCTAATACCCTTTAGAAAAGTATGAATCCATTTCTTCTCCTTATCACCAGCTATGGGTAAATAGACTCATTTCTATAGCCTTGTGTGGCAACCGGTCTATGAGAAGGAAAACTCTGAATTCAAAACTCTATGTAGCCCTGGCGAAGCACATATTATACAGCAAAAGAAAGGATCGTTCGTTTAGGCTCGATGATTCCGACTACAGTCGAAACCTTGGTTTATTTTTACCGCGTCTCCTACAAACGGAGCTATAGGGATGAACAAGTTGGAATAGTCGGGAAAATTGGCCAACCAATCGGAAATTGTCACAGATCATGAACTACTTCATGATGAATGTCTACATACAGCTGACTCATCAATTCGTTAATGTAACACACATGGACAGCCTTCTTAAATTCACACACACACACACACACTCACACACACACACAAAATAAGAATATTCTACCGAGGCTCATTTGTTAATTTACAGAGTTCGACCTGCCATTTGCTGATATGATCTCCCGTAGGTTTTATCAACTCACTATCAGATAATTCTTAAGCCTTACGTAAATCTTGCCCACTTTGTGAAAACCATCAATATTGTACTCATTCATAGGAACCATCAATATTGTACTCATTTATAGGAACCATGAGTATTGTACTCATTCATAAGAACCATCAATATTTCACTCATTCATAGGAACCATCAATATTGTATTCATTCATAGGAACCATGAGTATTGTACTCATTCATAGGAACCATGAGGATTTTACTCACTCATAGGAACCATCAATATTGTACTCATTCATAGGAACCATGACTATTGCACTCATTCATGGAACCATCAATATTTTACTCATTCATAGGAACCATGAGTATTGAACTCATTCATAGGAACCAAGAGTTTTGTACTCATTCATAGGAACCAGCAATATTGTACTCATTCATAGGAACCACTAGTATTGTACTCATTCATGAAACCATCAATATTGTACTCATTCGTAGGAACCACTAGTATTGTACTCATTCATGGAACCATCAATATTTTACTCATTCATAGGAACCATGAGTATAGTACTCATTCTTGGGAACCATCAATATTGTACTCATTCATAGGAACTATAAGTATAGTACTCATTCATAGGAACCATCAATATTGTACTCATTCATAGGAACCATCAATATCGTACTCATTCATAGGAACCATGAGTATTGTACTCATTCATATGAAACATCAATATTGTACTCATTCATAGGAACCGGATGATGAGCTTGTTATGAGACTATTCACCAGGTTTCCTACTGATACGGCTCTGTAGAGGGTTCCAAACAAGTTAGAATTGGACCAATCTCTAGAAAAGCCTATATGGATCACCTTAGATAATCGGGTAGAAAAGCTGGCATTTTGTGTACAAACTACAAATTTGCAATTGAATTTCGACAGGAAGATTGATCTATAATGTGAGAAACCATGGATGGTGTTCGATGGATATCAAGTTTTATAAACACTTTCATTAATAACCTTTAGTACATCTGCAGAATACCTAGAGAGGCGAAAGAAGACCGTGCGAGATGAGATACTTGAACAATTTGGTGTTGATTAGATCTGCTAGTAGTTTTTTTTAAGCATTCAACCCCAAGCAAGGCGGGAAGCCACTAGCACGCAAGGGGTTAAAGAGTTGGAGCGAGAACAAAAAGAAGTGATAGAAGAAAGGATGAAGAGTTGGTCAGGGGATAGATCAGAGCATCTGGAGACGTCGATTGACATTACATTTGAATAGTTGGAGTTTATAGCTATCAGGAAAACAAGAAATGGGGAGTGACATGTAGCTATTGGAGAGAAGAGACGGCTACATTTAACAGTTTCGACAGTGAAAGGGTGAGAGCGAGATGCCAGCCTATTTGAATGCTTAAATTCATTAAGTCTGTGAAACAACGAAAGCAGCTTATCGGAGAAGTTACCATGAAAGTATTTGTAAAAAAGACAGAGGGAGGCAACGGTACGTCTGTGAGTGAGCGGCTGCAGACGAGATGCCAGATCAGGGCCAATTACATTGCATATCCGTCTATGGAATTTATCATGGACCTTGAGACAATTAGAAAGGGCCCCAGACTCGGAAAAAGTGGCTAACCAATTGGAAACTGTACTTTTGCCAAAATGAGATAAAAGGCTAATAATCCGATAATTCGAATGATCAGATGTTTCACCAGATTTCTTAAAGACTGGAACTACAGAAGAGGATTTCAATCAAGCAGGAAAGCAAGAAGCAGCAAGGCATCTATCAGATGGTTTGCCAGAATTCTTAAAGACTAGAACTACAGAAGATGATTTCCAACAAGCAGGAAAGCAAGAAGCAGCGATATTGTAGAGTTTAGTGAGAACAGGAGCCAGTTCATGAGCATATTTCCTGAGGACTGTTGCAGGGACACCCGCAGGTACCCATGCTTTTTGCGATCAAATTTAGAGATGATGTCAAATCCATGGACGTGGTTATATGAATGTCGAGATTAGTGAACCGGCTTCGAATTAGCTCCTGATGTCTACATCTTCAGAGGTATTTGGTTCATTATTCTTTAACCCAGACAAATACTGACATCATGAAAAACAACTTGATCGTTTGTCGTTCCTCTTTCATAATAAATGTGTATAATATATAAGTGAACAGCATCAGAGAAAGGACGTTCAGGTTGGAACGAAAGTTCTTTCCAATATTATTGTGTATATTACAAATAATGATATTAATACTTATAGAAATAGAGACTGCAATGGATAAATTGTCGTCTAAATGACAAAAATGGAGATATCACTGACATCTCACTTTAACAGATATACAGGGTGCGATGGATGAATTGTCGTCTAAATGACGCAGAAAAGAAAATAACACTGGCATCTCATTTTAACAGATATCCAGGGTGCGATGGATGAATTGTCGTCTAAATGAGACAAAAATGAAAATAACACTGACATCTCCTTTTAACAGATATACAGGGTGCGATGGGTAAATTATCGTCTAAATGAGACAAAAATGAAAATAACACCGACAACTCGTTTTTAACAGATATATTTACCAAAGTTACACAAAAATATCATGAAATACTAAATAGTAAATTTATTCAATAAAATCACTATTGGCTTCAACCACGGCCTGCAGACGACTTCGGAATCTTCTGCAACTCTTCTGGACGATATCTTTGCTTATGTTGGTTTATGCTGCCATAATTCTTGCCTTCAGTTCATCTTTGGTATTACAATGAGTTTTGTTGGTCTCTCGCTCAACTGCCCCCCACATAATATTTAAAGGGGTTGCAGTCTGGGGAGTTACGTGGTCAGATGTAAGAGGTGTTGTGGTTTCAGAAATTGTCTAACAGTCATGACTGTATTCTCCTGCTTGTGTGGCATGGTGCAGAATCCTGTTGCCAGACATAGAGTTTTCTAGCAGCCACATTCTTGACACAGGGCGGCACTACCTCCTCAAGGCACTTGAGGTAATCCTCCGTGTTGAGTCTAAGGCCCTCACCAACAACTTCAGAAGTTCTTTTCTCATCAGAACGACCAGAGTGAGTTTTCTGGGCTGCTGTGCCTTCGTAATCATCATTGGACTTATCATACTCTTTCCGAATCCTCAGCACTGTCCTTAGATTGATAGTAAAAAAACACTCTGAAATGTTCGTATTGGAACTTCCGGCGGTAATGCTAAGCAGTATAGCATGCCATTTCCAAATTTCCGACAGAGTTAATTATGTCATGTTGCACTTTTTCTAACAGACGATGCCCAACTGACCCTAATATACAGTGCAATCGACAAAATAAAGAACAAGCAACACTCATGCACGAAATTAAAATTATAAAATGGCGACAATTTACCCATCACACCCTTTAGTTAATTACCAATATAACCTGCATTGCTTTTTACAACCCCTTTGTCAACAAATTTATAAATGGTAGGTTTGTAAAAATTCTTTAGGTTTTGACATAAGATACGACACTAATAGTTCTGCGATTAAACTGTTGTTTTTTATTTTCTAACAACCATTTGAGGGCTATTTAAATCGAATGACTTATCAACCCTTTGAGGGCAATTTAAATAGAATGATTATCAAACCTTTCAGGTCTATTTAAATTGAATGATTTATCAACACTTTGAGGTCTATTTAAATAGAATGACTTATCAACCTTTCGAGGGCTATTTAAATAGAATGACACATCAACCCTTTAAGGGCTATTTAAATAGAATGACATATCAACACTTTAAGGGCAATTTAAATAGAATGACTTATCAACCCTTTAAGGACTATTTAAATAGGATGACATATCAACGCTTTAAGGGCAATTTAAATAGAATGACTTATCAACCCTTTAAGGACTATTTAAATAAAATGTCTCATCAACCCTTTCAGGTCTATTTAAATAGAATGACTTATCAACCTTTTGAGGCCTATTTAAATAAAATAACTTATCAACCCCCTGAGGGCAATTTAAATAGAATGACTTATCAAGCCTTTGAGGGCTATTTAAATAGAATGCCTTATCAACCATTTAAGGGCAATTTAAATAGAATGACTTATCAACTCTTTGAGTCTTGCATTATGAGCCGTAATAGTCACTGTTTACAAACCCACACTTCTTCCCCAGAGAGCTCAACCGAAATAAGTTTTTCAGGAGCCTATATATATATATATATATATATATATATATATATATATATATATATATGTGTGTGTGTGTGTGTGTGTGTTGATGCAATAGGAAAGAACAGTTCGATTAATGATCCAAAGTTCTTTAGTATTTATGTTTTTATTTTTTTTTTAACTGTGTTCAATACACAAGTAGAGCTTAAATTATAATTATTTTTATTAAAAATATGATTTCATCCCGACACAGAAATTCCTGTGTTTCGAAAATTGACTCAAGTTCTAAAGTTTAATTTCAATATTAAACTTAATTTTTTTGTTTTAAAATACATAAACTTTATCAGCTCCTCCACCATACTTAAATATGAACACGTTCGGTTTTCTATAAATCGATTAACATGTCAGAAAAACAAAACCCTGTGGTTAAGAAGTGCTTGTATACAATAGGTTATGCTATAAGTAAATAATATTTATTTCAAATCAGATTAATTTCATTTAAAACTTGCTAAACTTCCTCAAATAACGCTTCAGAAATATATATTTAATTTTTGCAAGATTTTTAAAGACGAGAATTAACTTTTGTTTGCAAATGTGTCAAAATGACCGTTTTTATCGACTTTACTATAAAAAAAATTGATTCAGATCAATATAATTTCTGTTTGAAATACACAAAAGAGTATTTTAATTAATGGAAATAGTAAATTTTAAATCCTTTCAATTAAATCTAAAATTAAAGCTTCAAGAAAACTTTTTTATTCTTAAAAATTCGTTTTAAACCTTACGTATACCAAATTAGTGGGGGTACATGCATTAATATGACAGCTATCACTGTACAGTAGGAAATGATCATTTTTAATAGAATCATTTGCAACATAACGATTATAGCTTTAAAAAAAGCGGAAATCGGAATGATTTGTTTGCTACCATTCATCAAATATTTGTAGCAGTTTTAAATGCTAAGTTACGCTTCCTTTCCAGCCAGCTTAGAAATCCGTAGTTTAGTGTTTAAAATCTTACTTATCTTAGATAATATATATTTTTTATCATAATCTCTTTCTTTGGAATTACATGTTGTAGGGTAGGAGTCAGCGTACTTCCGGGGTGGTAGCACCTGTTAGGGTCCTAGCTACGGAATTTATGCGGCATTTTTTATTCAAAGGGAAATTTTCACGTGTAAATTAAGAAATATTTTTTGAAATAATTTTGCGAATAAGTCCTAAAAATTTCATTAAAATCCGACAATTATTTGATTTTTGCAAGAATTTCCAAATTAATGTGTCTGTTACCACAAAAAAGGCTAAAATTTACATGATTTACATTATTCGGACTATTGCCCTCATCTTTGTCGCCATATTTATTACAACGTTTCGGCCGTTGTACGCTCCGGTCTTCTTCAGGTGGTTGGAATGTCGAACTGAACCCTTTATTTCGCTCACTGGCGTAGACCGTTCTAGTTCCACATGCCATGTTTAATGGATGTCAGTTATCAGTTATCAAGGACACATGGAACACTGGATAAAAAGGCGTTAGTTAGATCCAGTGACAGGACACAAAGAGTGTGAGTTCAATACCCGGTTAAGGTAGTGGAGAACTTTCAGAGGAAAATTAACAGGAGATAACGGATAACTCACATCCAGATCTACTAGACAGACCTACCGTGTTCGCTTGGTCAGCCTTCCTTTTGTGTACCAACTCATAGTTTGTGAATTCTGTTGCCTTCTCATCAGTTGCGATTTGTTTTAACCATATTGTTGCTTGCTTGCCTGATTGCCTTTTCTTTCATCTTTTTGACCTTTTTTTCTAGTCATTGCAATCTTTATTAATTCTTTTCGTGTTATTTATCTTACATTTTGACTATGGCTTATATCTCATCAGTGGCAAATATACTTATCGCACCCTATAATTTCGCCAACTCTCAGAGTATCTCGGCGAGTTCATATTTCACCTAGAGGCATCTCCCTTTAATCATTTTTTTCTTGACAAACGAAAGAAATCCATTCTGCCTTGATATTCACAGTGGGTTGACTTATGCAATTTTCTGCTCCTATAACGGACATAGCTTCTTTAAATTGGCTCAGAATTCGTTTATTCTTCTTGTTTATTTTTAACTCTCCTTGTCGAGAGCCTGCAACGATCTGAATTGCAAGTGACAGCTACCAATTTCAGTTAGTGTCCATCAATATTTTAAAACAAGAAACAATGTGTTGCAAATGTCTCTACCCGACCGAAGCTATTACGGTTGGTCTAATCAATACTCAGATATCACGTGAGACAATGTTGACTTGATATTTTATACACAGGCTTGGCCAGCTTTGATATTTGCAACGGATTGTTTTACACAGTTTTTTTTTTCAACGTGAGTTGGAGAGTCATCATTTTTGTTATTTCAGTTTTTTATTCTCTTAAAAGGTACTTTAGCACTGGGATTGATTCAAATCTGGGAGATTCATAATGTTTTGACCCCTTTGTGGTGAGTGTGGGGCAACTATAGCTGGGACCCTGACAGATGTTACCACCCCGGATAATGGTGGACCTGGGAACACTAGCAATTAAGAGGTGGTTCCATGCTCCTCAAAGCCTTTCGGGCGTTTGTTTTGATTGTTGCAGACGATGTTATGTAATTACAAGAATAATGAGGCCAAGGGTCTGAAAAATTCTCGACAAAATTTAGCCTTCCGCGAATTTATAATAATAATATACATTTTCTTTATATGAGAAGGTGCAGAAAGTTTATCGACCCGATTGGGATATTTTTTAATATTAGAATTCATCTAATATAAGCCGAGAGAACTTCTGATGCTTGAGATTAACTACAAAGAAGAATCAACTGTTGGATATGAATTAAAGATATGGCGGTAGTAAATGATAATAAGAGTTGACGATTGACTCTTGAACGTGTTAAGATCGATCGGTTTAGTTTGGTTTGGTTTACAGTATATCAACCTCAATTGGTTATTTAAAAGTCGACATGGTTTTTATTTCTGGTAATATTCGTTTCAAAAAATGCATTGGTGGTATTTTTCATTTTCAAAAATGTACTGCTGGAAATTTTTACTAAAAAGTATTGCTAGTGTTAAAACCTATTTTTTATACTTTCATAATGTTTTGACGCGTTTTGGTGGGGGGAGTACTTGCTCCTAACTGGAACCCTGACAGATGCTACCACCTAGGGTCAGGGTAGATCTGGGAGCACCAGCAACTAAGAGGTCGTTCCACGCGCCTGCAAACCTCCTGATGAAAGGCCTTGCAGTCGGACGTAGTTTATCGTCTTACCCAGGGCGGTTGGCTTTCGGGAGTTGGTTTGATTGTTGCAGATGATGTAATGTAATAAGAAGAAGAATGAGGCCAAGAATCGGGGAAAATTCCGGATGGTTCTATGGAAGCTTACGTC
>OZ038502.1:92018569-92061069 GCA_964036315.1 Acanthosepion esculentum | reverse complement strand
TAGTTTAATTAAACTATTTAAAATCCTGTTTGAAAGATAATTAATGTAATTCTTTTGATGATAATCAAAGGAATTTGAAGGCAACACCAAAAGTTGACATTTGAGATAACCTTCACAAAATGACAATTAAAATATTTTTTTTTTATTTACCATATTCTTCGGACTTGGCTCCTTCAGATTTCCATTTGTTCAATTCTCTACAGAATTTAAATAACAAAAAAATTGACTGATTTTGTTAGTCGAAAACAACCTAAAAAAACTTATTCCAACAAAAAGGACAAATGTCCTAGGAAAATGATATGAATTAGCTTGGATAATGATGGGAGACATCTGTCAGAAACAATGAAAACGATGGACTTGACTTTTTCGTAGTATTTTAAGGTTGTTTTTTTTTTAATTTTCTAATCGGGCACAAACTTTTGCAATAATCTAATACTCGAAATTTCAACAGACTCTTCCTGATTTTATATTTATTTGTTCTTCTAGTTCCTTAGTTCCTTTCCAGTTTCTTAGAAACTTCCTCATTGCTCACATATTTATTCCATTGTCTATTCAGTATCTGCCAGAAAAAAAACCCCTTCCGGTCTCTTCATCTGGAAAGAAATTGTCCAACATTCGCTGCCATACAGGAAATTGTCATGTGGCATTATAATTTAACACTCTTTTCAATTCTTTCGCCACAATTTTGTAATTTTTACAAAATAAATATCCTCTTATCATCTGTTTGTAATTCCTCAATTTTGTTAATAATTTTCTTAATTTCTGGAAGGTATATTTCTTTATTCATATAGGCCTTCGAGTTTCCTTGATATTCCCGCCGAAATCCACTGAAGAGTCCGTAATGTGTTTGGTCTTAACCTGGCATCTCGACGCCAGTCACTTTCCCAACGCTGTGACGCGACTTACCTCTGTCTTTTCTTTAAATATTTTCATGGCAATTGCTCTAATGGGCTTTCATCCTTTATACCTCGACGACCGCATGAATTTAAGCGCAGTAATTGTTTGGCAATTAGGTCTCATCGGTTAACTGTTGAACAAACTAGATGTAACCATAATTTTTATTCTAGTAGTTCCTTTTCTCGCACTTCTTGCCTGTGGAACTCCCTTCCGGTTTCTTGCTTTCCTGATACCTACAATCTTCCAAAAATTAAATGTAATGACAATCGCCATCTTTTGTCTCCTTCAAACCTGTTTTTTTATTGTCCTTTCTCTTCACTAACGTCTTCTCATTCTCTTTAACTTCCAATAACCCCCTGCGTTTCAGCGGCATTATCGCCATCTTCTGTCTTCTTGAAACCTTTTGTTTTATCGTCCTTTGTCCTCACTAAAGTTTTCTATTTTACTGCCAATAACCCCTTGTGTTTTAGAGGCATTATCGCCATCTTCTGTCTTCCTGAAACCTGTACTTTTATTGTCTTTTCCCCTCATTAATGTCATCTCATTCTCTTTCACTCCCAGTAACCCCTTGCGTCTTAGTGGCATTATCGCCATCATCTGTCTTCCTGAAACCTGTTCTTTTATTGTCCTTTCTCCTCCCGAAAGTCTTCTCATTCTCTTTCACTCCCAGTAACCCCTTGTGTTTTAGTGGCATTATCGACATTTTCTGTCTTCCTGAAACCTGTTCTTTTATTGTCCTTTCTCCTCATTAACGAATTTTCTTTTTTTTCACTTTCAGTAACCCCTGACGCCTTAGTGGCATTATCACCTTGCTTGGGGTGAAATAATTTTTAAAAAGTAATCTTGAAGAGGTGCATGTTGTAAACAGTAAAGACATTCCTGATACTGAAGCATATCCGATTATGAGAGTCAAGTGTTTATTATCTGCCCTTGCTTTGTTAAAGTAACTCAGTTCATAAGGTTGTGTTGACTAAGACGGACGTTTCTTCGTTTTTTGCTTTGTTTCTATAATGGAGTTGGTGTCCACGCACGAATCATGGTGTCAACAGTGAATAAAATCAACTGAAGTCATGAATAAACGGAGAAAATAAATTACATTAAATAAAAGACCGCTTTACAAAAATGGACACGAAGAACATTAAGACGTGAAAATAAATTGGAATTAACAGACTCAGGAAAGGTTTTGCTTAGACACACGCAGTTATTAAAGAGTCGCCATCCTTTTGCATGATTTTTATCTGCCATTGCTTTATAAAAAGCACATTTGTTAACTGAGAGACTGTATTCGTTGTATTGTCTCTATAAATAAGCTGGCTCCCACACGATATCCAGGGTACTCAGATATTTGGTCGACGGACATTTAGCCGACGAACATTTAACCTAATGGTCATTTAGCCGAAAATGTAGTGACGTACTTAAATGTATGTCATGCTCTTTATCGTAATGTGCTAAATATGTTTATATTTATTTACTGTATTCATTTTTAATTTTTCGTTTTTTCACAGGCTTTTTTAAAAATCTGTTCTGTATATATTATAATTTACTTTAAATATTACTGTAAGATAATAAGTATTTTGAGAAAAAAGCACATTTTAATGCAGCAAAAATATTAAGCTTTTACGATATGAAAGAGTTTTAAATTTCGCTTTTAATGATCATTATCTTAAAGGGATGAACTAGATTTTATCTTACTGTTAAATACGAATTTAAATAATTAAGTGCTACTTTTAATCCAAATACACTTAATTATTTTTTGAAGATACTAATTTCAATAAACAAATATTGAAATAAAAAACTTAACTTTAAATTTAGATTTAGTAATTGATGTGGGCCCGAAGTAGGGGCCATGGAAGGAAAACACGGAACACGGGTTAGAGGTAAGAAAGATATATTAAACAGAAAAGTTACAAAGAATAGTGTAAGAGTAACCAGAGCTTACTATCCAGTGGTGTCTGATATTGGTATCGTACGCGGCTGCGCATTACCGGTGCTACTCCCATGATACTACCATTCACATAATAATATAGTACTGGGAGAGTCCATGATGTAGCAAAGTATCGGTCTCACAACAGTAATTTAATCACTTGAAATTCAGTGGTAATTATTAGTCCTATTGTACGTTTTTATACTGCTAATTAAAATAATTAAACTATTGTTTGTTACTATTTTTACTTGTAATTTTTCGCTGAAATATCCATCGGCGAAATGTCTTTCGGCCAAATGTCCGTCGGCCATATGTCCGTCGGCTAAACGTCTCTCGGACAAACGTGTCTCGGCCAAATATCCGGCCACGATATCCAGCAAGAATTAATGCAGAGAATAGATCAAAATGCTTAGAGAACATGAAACTGTATATAAAATATATCATCCCGAATATGAGGAGGCACAGTGGAGTAATGGATAACGGCTCGGATTGAGGCAATCGTAGAGCCGAGTTCGAATTCCAGTCGAATCCGTTACATTCACTTACGTTGAATCGGGAATGGCTGTCGCTCGTTTCAGCATTGGCGACGGATCGCCCTGCTTGGTCGGCCTTCGTTCCGGACGCGGTGAATTCCTTGGAAGGAGCCGGCTTAACCGACCCAGGGTGAATGCCGCAACATACATACATACATCCCAAATATGACGCAGATTGTTTTACTGTTTTTTTCTTCTCCTCACTTCTCTTTTTCTCTCAGATTCTCTCACTCATTCATCTTTATCGGGTGAAATTACTAGAAAAAAAAAATTCATCGTCTGTTATAACACTTCCCCATAAAAGTGTAGTTGTCAAGCGACATTTTTAAAGTTCATTCACCATATTAATTTTGAGATTTTTATTGTTTTATTTTTAACATCATAGTGGCAGAGTGCTTCAAGGTTAAAATGAACAGTTGATTTACCCACCCCAAGAAGATTAATGAAGGATGATAATGACGAGGAAACACACGGATAATTTTAACAAAACAAGATAAGGAATTTATTTATGAATTTATACATTTGAAGTAGTGTCAGCAGCTCGTTTCAGGAAAATAAATCAGAAATTTTTAAAGTCCATAATTTTAACGTGTTTTCATGAAGAGGAAATGTTCATACAACAGATTAAATGATCTGACACAAAATAATATGCAAAAATGTTTAAAACAAAGTTAAGCGAGTTTGTTGTTCCCAGAATGGATATATGGTTACATACATTCAAAAGTAGATGAAGAGAGACAGTGTGAAATACTTAGCTTTCTTTGATTGTTGAAATAAAGGTCTTTGAAGAGCTAAGAGTTTGGTTAAGGCCAATAATATAATTAGCGAGTAATTTTACACGAGCGAAAATTTAAACGCTGGATGCTTGAAAAGAAACCAAACTTTTACATGACTTCAGATACACTTCACTTGTTAATTTAATTTCTTTTCTTCATTTTATATATAAAAAAACAAGCATTTCGCATAGGCTCGCTATTTTCTTTTCTTTCTTTTTTCTTGGGTGAACAGTTAATTTCCGTGAAGACAAGGCTTTCATTGGTCCAAAAGCAATTTCACATAGGCTCGCAAATTTATTTCCGTCTTTTCTAAGTTCGCCTGCCAATCTCTGTGAAGGCGAAGTTTTCATTGGTCCAAAAGTAATTTCACGTAGGCTTGCAAATTTATTTCCGTCTTTTTTCGTCTGCCAATCGCTATGAAGGCAAGGTTTTCATTGGTTCAATTCAGTTCGGAAATTACTTTCCGTCTTTTTTCTCAACCCTCCAGAATTTGAAGGGGGGTGTAAAGGGAGTTATTATTATTTCGTACTCTCCACAACAGAACTGATTTTCTTTCATTTTCAATTCTTACACTAAATCTATATTTCATTATGACTGACTACTACTTCTATGTGCCCTGTCCCTTCAGGACGTGGCCAATCATGGCTCTCCACAATTTACTATCATTTGTAGCTCATAATAAGGTTTGTCTTTTCGCTATCCCTCGCTATCTCTGTTCGGACATTTCGTTATATACATTAATCGCTGCTTTCCTCTTGCCTTCAATACGTCCTGTGAGTGTCAAATTCTCTAATCCCTCTTCCCTCATTATGTTTCCTGGAAATGCCTCTTTCTGATTCTAAGTATAAGTGTCCTTTTTTGTTTTCAGTTTTCTTAAAACTTCCTAGTTGCTCACGTGTTCAGCTAATGGTATTCTCAGCATCCTTATGTAGAACCACATATCTGTTACCTCAAATTGTCTCTTCATTTATGTGGAAATTATCCAACATTCACTAACATATAGATGGATATATATTATTACTCTTTTACTTCTAACGATTTTTTCCTGTTTATTAATCCTTAGAAATGAGAAATTATGCCGATTTGTGCCAAATATCAAAGTGTTACATGATCAACCCTCGGTCACCAAACCCAAGAATTTCTTTCTGCATTCTATTCTTCCGCGTCAACCGAAGAATGGCAACAATGACCATCCTGGTCATCGTAAGAGAATTTATGGAATCATGGAAGCGTTTAGTTCGCCTTGAAAGTCACACAAGGCCACCGATGTTAACGTTGGTTGCGGCACAAAAAGAACAATGTGACTTTTATCATGGATGCTACCATTTCGAAATAACAGAATCTTCTTTATGAGGTGTGGTCAAATCACATTTACTGGCGAAAGACGTAAATATGGCAAAATAGAAGTAATAGGTTGTACTTGAGTTCATTTCTCGGTCGGGAAAATTAAATTCCCCTATTTTCATACAGAATAGATACTGACAGAAAATGTCAATGTCTTCAGACTTCCTTCTTTGGTCTTCAACTTCTTTCTCTTTCTCTGCACTATTTTCTCCTTCTCTTTCTTTCTTTCTTTCTTTCTTTTTTTCTTTATTCTTTCCTACCTTTTCTGTCTGTCTATATTTCTTTCTTTATTCATTTATTTATTTATTTTCTCTTTCCCGATTTTTCTTTCTTTAATTATTTTCCTTCTTTCTTTCTTTCTTTCTTTATCTATTTTTTTTTTTTTTTTTTTAGCGTATCACCCCAAGCAAGGCTGGAGGCCACTATCACGCAAGTGGTTATAGAAGGGTTGGAGGAAAAGCAAATATGAGTGGTAAAGGAGAGAATGTGGAGAAAGATAGTGGGTCGATCAAGGCAAGGGGGTTACAGAAGATTTGGAGCGAGAGCAGATAGGAATGAAAGGTGAAAGGATGTGGAGAAGGGAAGTGGATAGATCAAGGCAACTGGAGATGTCGATTGACGCTACACTTAAACCGTTGGAGATTGTATTTGTCAGGGAAACAGTAATAGGGAAGGGAGTTCCATAGGCGAGATGTGCGAGACATGAAGCTATTGGAGTAGAAGAGACGTCTACATCTAACAGTTTCAACGGTGTAGGGGTGGGAACGGGATGCCAGCCTCGTAGGACGTTTAAATTCACGAGGCCTAGGGACAACCGAAACCAGCTCCTCGGAGCAATTACCGTGAAAGTATTTGTAAAAAAGACAGAGCGAGGCAACATCGCGTCTGTGAGAGAGCGACTGCAGACGAGATGACAGATCAGGACCAATCACATTGCATATCCGTCTCTGGATCTTATCAAGAACCCTGAGGCAAACAGCAGGGGCCGCAGACCATATATGGCAGCTATACTCCATGCAAGGGCGAATGGTCGATTTATAGACTTGGAGGATCGATTCTATTTATTTTCTCCTTCTGTTTCTTTCTTTCTTTCTTTATTTCTTTCTTTCTTTCTTTATTTATTCTTTCCTCCCTTTTCTATCTGTCTGTCTGTCTGTCTGTATTTCTTTCTTTATTCATTTATTTATTTATATTCTCTTTCCCGATTTTTCTTTCTTTAATTATTTTCTTTCTTTCTTTCTTTCTTTCTTTATTTATTTATTTTCTCCTTCTCTTTCTTTCTTTCTTTCTTTCTTTCTTTCTTTCTTTATTTATTTATTCATTTATTCTCTCTTTCTCTCTTCCTTTCTTTCTTTCTTGTTTTTGCTCATTAATACCATATTTGTCTCTGTTTTTTTTTTCTTTCATTTTATTATATTTTCTGTCATTATCCTCTCTCTTCTCTCTCTTCATTCTTCTATTATTGCTTCATTTTTTTCTTTTTATTTACACCCCCCTTCACGTTTGCTTCTATTTCTCCCATTTTCTTTCGATTTACCTTCACTTTTTACTTTTTCCTCTTTCACTTGCTTATTCACACTTTTTTTTTCTCTGTCAGGTGATTTCTTCTTTATTTTTCTTTTCTTTCATTTTATTGTCCTTTTACTCATTCTCTCCTCTGTCATTTCCCTCTTCCTTCCTTCCTTCCTTCCTAAATAGTACTAATACCTACCATTCTCTCCTCTCTGTGCTTACGTCATTTTCTTTCTGCATTTATTTTTCACACTCATTCATTTTCTTTTATTATTCTCCTTGACTATATTAACATTTTCTATTCATTTTTCCTTTCCTTTCCATCTTCTTGAACTCAGAACCTAAATTCCAAAGACACCAAAAAAAAATCAAAACTAGAAGTTGTACGTCCTCTTGGCATTGCCGTCAGCACATCTGTTCATGTCAGGTCCTTCTTGATCACGTGGGCAGTATATGATCACGTGGTCTTGTCAGTTTGCGTCACGTGTCTCTTTCTTTCTTTTCCTTCTATTTTCATAGATCGACTGACACATCGGTATTCAAGTGGATGATATTTTCGTATTGAACTGTAGAATGATTTCGAAAGATTTGTATGCGAGCTTCGCGAAACTGTAGATTACCTACGTAAAATTAATGACAACATTTGACTAGAAAGAAAGAAAGCAAGAATGAGTAGATAGATGCACAAAAGAAAGAAAGAAAGAAAGAAAGAAAGAAAGAAAGAAAGAAAGAAAGAATAAATTTAAAAAAATAATAATGAAAGGGAAGAAAAAAGAACGTGAAAGATGTAACATGAAACGGTATGGACAAAGAAAGAAAGAAAGAAAGAAAGAAAGAAAGAAAGAAAGAAAGAAAGAAAGAAAGAAAGAAAGAAAGAAAGAAAGAAAGAAAGAAAGAAAGAAAATTAATAATTAAAGTGAAGGAAAAAGAATGTAAACTATGTAAGAAGAAACATGAAGGACAAAGAATGAAAGAAAGATAGAAAGGAAGTGGGAAATTAACGATGAAAGGGGAGGAAAAAAGAAAGAAAAACTGAGAAAGAAGAAAGAAAATATGACCGGCAGATATGCGGAAAAAAGAAAGTTTTGACTGATAGATATGAAGAAAAAAGAAAGAAAGTTTTGATCGATGGATATGAAGAAAAAAGAAAAAAGAAAGAAAGAAGAAATAAGGAAAGTATGGCTGATAGATATGAAGAGAAAAGAAAGAAAGAAAGAAAGAAAGAAAGAAAGAAAGAAAGAAAGAAAGAAAGAAAATTAATAATTAAAGTGAAGGAAAAAGAATGTAAACTATGTAAGAAGAAACATGAAGGACAAAGAATGAAAGAAAGATAGAAAGGAAGTGGGAAATTAACGATGAAAGGGGAGGAAAAAAGAAAGAAAAACTGAGAAAGAAGAAAGAAAATATGACCGGCAGATATGCGGAAAAAAGAAAGTTTTGACTGATGGATATGAAGAAAAAAGAAAGAAAGTTTTGATCGATGGATATGAAGAAAAAAGAAAAAAGAAAGAAAGAAGAAATAAGGAAAGTATGGCTGATAGATATGAAGAGAAAAGAAAGAAAGAAAGAAAGAAAGAAAGAAAGAAAGAAAGAAAGAAAGAAAGAAAGAAAATTAATAATTAAAGTGAAGGAAAAAGAATGTAAACTATGTAAGAAGAAACATGAAGGACAAAGAATGAAAGAAAGATAGAAAGAAAGTGGGAAATTAACGATGAAAGGGGAGGAAAAAAGAAAGAAAAACTGAGAAAGAAGAAAGAAAATATGACCGGCAGATATGCGGAAAAAAGAAAGTTTTGACTGATGGATATGAAGAAAAAAGAAAGAAAGTTTTGATCGATGGATATGAAGAAAAAAGAAAAAAGAAAGAAAGAAGAAATAAGGAAAGTATGGCTGATAGATATGAAGAGAAAAGAAAGAAAGAAAGAAAGAATGGCCAATGGATATGCACAGAAAAAAGAAAAACAGTACAAGCGATGGATATGCAGAAGAAAGAAAGAAAGGCCGTGTGTAAGAGATGTAGAAAAAAAGAAATGTAGATGAATCTTGCAGTAGACAAAGAAAGAAAGAATAAGAAAATGAAACAAGCGCAATAATAATAATAATAATAATAATATAAAAAGAAATAAAAAAATCAGAATGGAAGAAAAGATTTAAATCACATATAACCGGAAACAGGAAAATCAATCTGACGTAAACAAAACAAAAGTTCATCTGATTTTCTCTAAGTTCGTAGGTAACAAGTTGACTTAAACAGAATGGATAATCGGTAGACAGAAAGGAGAATTGAGTCAGTTCTTGAAGAATTTACTTAGACAACGCCAAGATTGGCACATTGTTGTATTTTTAGTGGATTGATTGAAGAAGAAATCTCTCAGATGTTTACCAAACTAACACGATAACGGTTGCACTAAGACAGGTATTCCTACATTATGCAATGCATGGGTAATTACTAAACTTTGTAGCCGCCCAGAAGACTGCAGATTGACGATCTTCAGATTGGTATTAGTGTGTATTTATTCGACCATTTAACTGAAGTTGGGGCGATACGGTGATCCGTTCTCGCAGTGTAACTTGGCAAAAAAGTTCATGTTATCAGTTACGGGATACCAACCCACCTATATGGAGGTGAATGTTGGACAATCCCCTCAAAGATGAAGAAGAGACTTGAAGCAACAG
This sequence comes from Acanthosepion esculentum, assembly GCA_964036315.1. Lineage (NCBI taxonomy): Eukaryota > Metazoa > Mollusca > Cephalopoda > Sepiida > Sepiidae > Acanthosepion > Acanthosepion esculentum. The sequence continues at coordinate 92,051,407 of OZ038502.1, read as the reverse complement.
AAATGTGGTTCTACAGAAATATGCTGAGAATATCAGGAACCGAACATGTGACGAAATTTTAGATGGCATGGAAACAAAATGGACATTTATACTTAACACCAGTTGGAATTTTTAGGGTACATAATGAGGAGAAAGGGCTTGGAAAATCTGATACTCACAGGATAGTTTGATGGCAAGAGCAACAGAGGAAAACAACGCATAACCTAGCTAGTGAGGATGGTGGAACAAGGTTTAACCGTGATAACAAAAAGACAAATTTATTAAGAGCTACGGAGGACAGGAAATTGTGGAGAGCCATGATCGCTTACGTTCCTGAAGGGAAACCACATTTAGAAGAAGATCAGCTCAAATTGGAGATGAGATACGACAAGTTATGAATGAATTCGAATTTCAGTAAAAGATGGATAAAAGTGACGAGTTTGTTATTCATAAAATGTACCAAATGTGGCATTTAAAGCCACTGTCTGTCGTTGGATAAGGAATTATCAGTATTTATATTATTCCACTCGGGTTAAGGTCCTCTGATTGCTGTTATTACAACGCTTCAGTTTTTTTTTTTGCCCTCCGCATTTATTAAGATGTCTGTCGATCCGAATAATTATCAGTGAATTTCAAACTAAACACTTTATTTAATCTACAGGTGTAGGTTGTTCTCATTCATTTTAGAGTGTCTGGCGTATTAACAGTGGGATACGGAAATCCGAAGAGGCATTGGGATAGCGAATGAAGCCTTCCAAAAGCTAAGCAAAGTATTAAGAAACAGAAATATAATTAGAAACAATGAAATAGTACTCTTATATGGCAGTGGATGCTGGGAAATCTATGCACAACTTGAAGCAAACAAAAAATGTGGTTCTACAGAAAAATGCTGCGAATACCATGGACCGAACACGTGAGCAACGACGAAGGTCTAGAGATAATGACATTACAAAGAACACGTATGCTTAAGATCAGGAATAACTGAAATTTCTGGGGTACATAATGAGGAAAGAGGGTTTGGAAAATCTTATACTCACAGGACAAATTGAAGATAAGAGAGAGAGGAAAGCAACACACAACCTACCTGGTGGGATTGTGGGAATGGATGTCGTAGCAGGGTTTAGGGAAAATGGCCAAAAGACAAAAGTTATTAAAACTTACCAACGCCATAAAATTGTGGAGAGCCATTATAGACAACATCCTGAATGGAAACGGCATATAGAAGAAGAAGAAGAAGAAGAAGAAGAAGAAGAAGAAGAAGAAGAAGAAGAAGACGACGACGAAGAAGACGAAGACGAAGAAGAAGAAGAAGATGAAGAAAGAAGAAGAAGAAGACGAAGAAGAAGAAGAAGACGGAGAAGATGAAGAAGAAGAAGAAGAAGAAGAAGATGAAGAAGAAGAAGGAGGAAGAAGAAGAAGAAGATGAAGAAGAAGAAGAAGACGACGACGAAGAAGAAGAAGACGAAGAAGAAGAAGAAGACGAAGACGAAGAAGAAGAAGATGAAGAAGAAGAAGAAGACGAAGAAGAAGAAGAAGAAGGAGAAGCCGAAGACGAAGAAGAAGAAGACGAAGACGAAGAAGAAGAAGAAGAAGACGAATGCGAAGAAGAAGAAGAAGAAGACGAAGACGAAGAAGAAGAAGAATAAGAAGGAGGAGGAGGAGGAGAAGAAGAAGAAGAAGAAGGAGGAGAAGGAGGAGAAGAAGAAGAAGAAGAAGAAGAAGACGAAGAAGAAGAAAAAGAAGACGAAGAAGAAGAAAAAGAAGAAGAAGGAAGAAGAAGAAGAAGAAGAAGTTTAACCCAATATATTGCGCACGGATATCTCCCCAACAACATACGCTTGCTAAAAAATGCCACTCAAGATGGCACCTTTTACGTTTAACAAAGTCATTATATTGACCCTTTATTTCTGTGAAATAATGACTCATTTATAACGTGTTGCAACTCATCTTCAGCTAATACTTACAGATGAAGAAGAGAATTCAAGTAACAGAAGGATGCTGAGAATACAGTGTAACCCGGATATAAGAGAGTTGTGGGGACCGGATAAGAAGTCTCTTATATCCGTGTTTCTCTTATATCCGGTTTTGGTCTATTTTGTTTTATTAACACAGGCTCTAATTTGGGACCAGATAAAATCTCTCTTATATCCGGGTTTCTCTTATATCCGGGTTTGGTCTATTTTGTTTTATTAACACAGGCTCTAATTTGGGGCCAGAGAAAATATCTCTTATATCCGCGTTTCTCTTATATCCGGGTCTCTTATATCCGGTTTACACTGTATCATAGAGGGAGCATATAAGAAACAAGGGCGTTTTAAGTAACAGGAAAAAAATCGAACAATTATGCCAGGTTACACTAAGAAACTGAATCTGAATGTCGCCCCAAGTTCAGCTAAATGGCTGACCAAATACATTCTAATACGAATCTGAAGGCCGGGAATCGGCACTCATCTGGACGGCTACAAAGTTTAGTACATGCATAGTGGTGAAATACGTAATCACTTTCTGAACAGCCGAATACAAGAGATGATAAACTAATTCTAGATGCAGTTTCTTATCATTCAGCTTACTACGGTATTTCCCACCCAATAAAAGCACAGGAGCCATTCAAGATAGAGGGATACTGAATGAGGTTTATATTACATACGTATGAGGAGGAGATAGGATGTCAAGATTATGAGGTTATGTAGCCATAGTAGCAATGGTGTAGATAGATCAAACCAATCCATCTTCAAACAGGTTTGGAATTCAGTGTTTTCCTTATCCTTGAATGTTGGCACTCAAGGCAAGACGTTTTCTTTCTCAATAAATGATTGAAACCACAAGGCAGCCACAAGAAGCTATCCTTCACCTTGACTGATTGTGACCTCAAGGCAAGAGGTTTTCCTTCTCCTTGACTGGTTTCCATCTCAAGGCCAGAACGTTTCTTTCTCCGTGATTAATCGTCAACTCAAGACAAGAAGATTTCCTTCTCCTTGACAGATCGCCAGCTCAAGGCCAGAAGATTTCCTCCTCCTTGACTAATTGCAAAATTAAGACAAGAAGTTTGCCTTCACTTCAGTGGTTGCCACACCAGGCAAGAAGTTTTCGTTCACCTTGAATGATTGCCAGTTCAAGTCAAGAGGTTAACTTTTCCTTGACTGGTTGCCACACCAAGGCCAAAAATTCTCTTTCTCCTTGTATACTTTGCCACCTCAAAGCAAAAAGATTTCCCCCTCCTTGAATAATTGCCACCTTAAGGCAAGAGGTTTTCCTTCTCTTTGACTGATTGCCACCCCAAGGCCAAAAGTATTCTTTCTCCTTGTCTAATTACCACCTCAAGGCAAAAAGATTTCCTTCTCCTTGAATAATTGCCACCTTAAGGTAAGAAGTTTTATTTTTTACTGATTGCCACCCCAAGGCCAAAAGTATTCTTTCTCCTTGCCTAATTGCCACCTCAAGGCAAAAAGATTTCCTTCTCCTTGAATAATTGCCACATTAAGGCCAGATGTTTTCCTTTTATTTGACTGATTGCCACCCCACGGCCAAAAGTATTTTTCTCCTTGTCTAATTGCCACCTCAAGGCAAAAAGATTTCCTTCTCCTTGAATAATTGCCCCCTTATGGCAAGAAGTGTTCCTTCTATTTGACTGATTGCCACCACAAGGCCAAAAGTATTCTTTCTCCTTGTCTACTTGCCACCTCAAAGCAAAAAGATTTCCTTCTCCTTGAATAATTCTCACCTTAAGGCAAAAGCTTTTCATTTTATCTGACTGATTGCCACCCCAAGGCCAAAAGTATTCTTTCTCCTTGTCTAATTGCCACCTCAAGGCAAAAAGATTTCCTTCTCCTTGAATAATTGCCACATTAAGGCAAGAAGTTTTCCTTCTATTCGACTGATTGCCACCGCTAGTCCAAAAGTATTCTTTCTCATTGTCTAATTGCTACCTCAAGGCAAAAAGATTTCTTTCACCTTGACTGATTGCCACCTTTAAGTCAGAATTTTCCTTTTCCTTGACTATTTGCCACTGAAGGAAAAAAGTTTTCCTTCTCCTTGATTGATTTTCAACTCAAGGCAAAACTCATCCAACCCGATCTGCTGTTAACCTGAGGAGAAAAGGGATGAATGCATAGATTTCCCAAGTGGGGCCCTTTGAGGTGGTGTAGTGTTTAGCAATTACGACTCAATAGTAAGTTCAATCCTCATTTGACGCCCTAGAAATTCGGCCTCGTGCCACACATAAGCTACGTTTAGATAATCGCCAAACGTTTCGGAAGTGTATCTGTACGAAATTGAACGTAGCACATTCTCGGCCTGTGCTCGAACTCGGCTCCCCGAATTCTTCTTACGGTTTTCCTAACCGTTATTCTATTAACATTAGCAGTACCGCCATCGTAAACGCCACGTTCGGTCTGTGCCTGTGAAATGAAGTATTGGCCCGTAAAAAATTATGACAGCACAAATGTAAAAAAAAGACAACTTAGAAAAAAAACAAGGGCAGGAATAATTGATACACTTGATCATACCTGGCCTAAATAGACAGTAACAAAATAATGGACAGAAATATCACACGGATATTTTAGCTTTCAAATGTTTAAACTATACATAGCAATCTCGTATAAACACTGAAGGTAATCGAATGCAATGTACGTCTGAAAGATCAAGTGATTGATTTGAAATTTATACTACTATTAACGATAAAAAATTATTGATCCAATGACATATATTTCTCTCTCAGGTATATCTATCTATCTATCTAAGTCTGTTATTATATATCTCTCTCTCTATCAGTCTATCTCTATGTCTGTTCTTATTTGAGTAAAATCATATCTATTTATCTCACTCTGTTATCTGTCTATCTGAGTAAATTCATATCTATCTATCGATCAATCTATCTCTCTCTGTTCTTATCTATTTGAGTAAATTCGTGTCTATGTATCTCACTGTGTTCATGTCTGAGAAAAGTCATATCTATCTGTGTAAATTCATATCTATCTATCTAAATGATATATGAGGAGGATTTGATAAATATAATTAGGTAATTCATCGAGTCTGAAACCTCAACATAATGCAGAAAGCACTGGACGGCCGTTTCGTCCTATATTTGGGATACATCAGCAGTGCGCATCCACTACCGAGAATTGAAACCCTGACAGTTAGGTTGCCAAGCGAACACCCTACCAACTGTTGTACGGGCCTCGGAAATCAGACTCAATATAGCGCCGCTCACTCACAAATTCCGGAACCCAACTGAGATTCTCTCTAACCGTAAGACTGTGCCCCCCGGAGCCACGACTACTATCACCAAGCCGCGCCAACTGGAGCATTAGAAGCCGGTTCAAGCAATGATATATAAATGATATATGGTATATTCCACCACAGAATTTGTGAGTGAGCGGCGCTATATTGAGTCTGATTTGCGACTTCTTCGTCACCGAGGCCCGTACATGCTTAATTCGAAAATAACGGAGAAATTTTACTAAAATCTACCGTTTTGGTGTTATCGACAATAAAAGTTCGGACTCATTCGCGTCCATTCGCCTCGGCCATTACTGGTGTTGTTTATAGACATTCACTCCGGAGTATTTATGCGCGGAAGGTTACTGAGTTAACGATCCTTTTTCTGATATTACTCATCTCAATTACTGTGCAGGGGTTAGGGCTAAATTAAAGGTGAGGTTAGTGTTTTTGGTAAATTTGTTTAAGTTATGTAGAAAAGCAATGACAAGTGTCGTTTTTTTATAATAAAACAAGGGTTATGGTTAGTGTTTTTGGTAAATTTGTTTAAGTTATTTAGAAAAGCAATGATAAGTGTTGTTTTTTTTATAATAAAACAAGGGTTATGGTTAGTGTTTTTGGTAAATTTGTTTAAGTTATTTAGAAAAGCAATGATAAGTGTTGTTTTTTTTATAATAAAACAAGGGTTATGGTTAGTGTTTTTGGTAAATTTGTTTAAGTTATTTAGAAAAGCAATGATAAGTGTTGTTTTTTTTATAATAAAACAAGGGTTATGGTTAGTGTTTTTGGTAAATTTGTTTAAGTTATTTAGAAAAGCAATGATAAGTGTTGTTTTTTTTATAATAAAACAAGGGTTATGGTTAGTGTTTTTGGTAAATTTGTTTAAGTTATTTAGAAAAGCAATGATAAGTGTTGTTTTTTTTATAATAAAACAAGGGTTATGGTTAGTGTTTTTGGTAAATTTGTTTAAGTTATTTAGAAAAGCAATGATAAGTGTTGTTTTTTTTATAATAAAAGAAGGGTTATGGTTAGTGTTTTTGGTAAATTTGTTTAAGTTATTTAGAAAAGCAATGATAAGTGTTGTTTTTTTATAATAAAACAAGGGTTATGGTTAGTGTTTTTGGTAAATTTGTTTAAGTTATTTAGAAAAGCAATGATAAGTGTTGTTTTTTTTATAATAAAACAAGGGTTATGGTTAGTGTTTTTGGTAAATTTGTTTAAGTTATTTAGAAAAGCAATGATAAGTGTTGTTTTTTTTATAATAAAACAAGGGTTATGGTTAGTGTTTTTGGTAAATTTGTTTAAGTTATTTAGAAAAGCAATGATAAGTGTTGTTTTTTTTATAATAAAACAAGGGTTATGGTTAGTGTTTTTGGTAAATTTGTTTAAGTTATTTAGAAAAGCAATGATAAGTGTTGTTTTTTTTATAATAAAACAAGGGTTATGGTTAGTGTTTTTGGTAAATTTGTTTAAGTTATTTAGAAAAGCAATGATAAGTGTTGTTTTTTTTATAATAAAACAAGGGTTATGGTTAGTGTTTTTGGTAAATTTGTTTAAGTTATTTAGAAAAGCAATGATAAGTGTTGTTTTTTTTATAATAAAACAAGGGTTATGGTTAGTGTTTTTGGTAAATTTGTTTAAGTTATTTAGAAAAGCAATGATAAGTGTTGTTTTTTTTATAATAAAACAAGGGTTATGGTTAGTGTTTTTGGTAAATTTGTTTAAGTTATTTAGAAAAGCAATGATAAGTGTTGTTTTTTTTATAATAAAACAAGGGTTATGGTTAGTGTTTTTGGTAAATTTGTTTAAGTTATTTAGAAAAGCAATGATAAGTGTTGTTTTTTTTATAATAAAACAAGGGTTATGGTTAGTGTTTTTGGTAAATTTGTTTAAGTTATTTAGAAAAGCAATGATAAGTGTTGTTTTTTTTATAATAAAACAAGGGTTATGGTTAGTGTTTTTGGTAAATTTGTTTAAGTTATTTAGAAAAGCAATGATAAGTGTTGTTTTTTTTATAATAAAACAAGGGTTATGGTTAGTGTTTTTGGTAAATTTGTTTAAGTTATTTAGAAAAGCAATGATAAGTGTTGTTTTTTTTATAATAAAACAAGGGTTATGGTTAGTGTTTTTGGTAAATTTGTTTAAGTTATTTAGAAAAGCAATGATAAGTGTTGTTTTTTTTATAATAAAACAAGGGTTATGGTTAGTGTTTTTGGTAAATTTGTTTAAGTTATTTAGAAAAGCAATGATAAGTGTTGTTTTTTTTATAATAAAACAAGGGTTATGGTTAGTGTTTTTGGTAAATTTGTTTAAGTTATTTAGAAAAGCAATGATAAGTGTTGTTTTTTTTATAATAAAACAAGGGTTATGGTTAGTGTTTTTGGTAAATTTGTTTAAGTTATTTAGAAAAGCAATGACAAGTGTCGTTTTTTTATAATAAAACAAGGGTTATGGTTAGTGTTTTTGGTAAATTTGTTTAAGTTATTTAGAAAAGCAATGATAAGTGTTGTTTTTTTTATAATAAAACAAGGGTTATGGTTAGTGTTTTTGGTAAATTTGTTTAAGTTATTTAGAAAAGCAATGATAAGTGTTGTTTTTTTTATAATAAAACAAGGGTTATGGTTAGTGTTTTTGGTAAATTTGTTTAAGTTATTTAGAAAAGCAATGACAAGTGTCGTTTTTTTATAATAAAACAAGGGTTATGGTTAGTGTTTTTGGTAAATTTGTTTAAGTTATTTAGAAAAGCAATGATAAGTGTTGTTTTTTTTATAATAAAACAAGGGTTATGGTTAGTGTTTTTGGTAAATTTGTTTAAGTTATTTAGAAAAGCAATGACAAGTGTCGTTTTTTTATAATAAAACAAGGGTTATGGTTAGTGTTTTTGGTAAATTTGTTTAAGTTATTTAGAAAAGCAATGATAAGTGTTGTTTTTTTTATAATAAAACAAGGGTTATGGTTAGTGTTTTTGGTAAATTTGTTTAAGTTATTTAGAAAAGCAATGACAAGTGTCGTTTTTTTATAATAAAACAAGGGTTATGGTTAGTGTTTTTGGTAAATTTGTTTAAGTTATTTAGAAAAGCAATGATAAGTGTTGTTTTTTTTATAATAAAACAAGGGTTATGGTTAGTGTTTTTGGTAAATTTGTTTAAGTTATTTAGAAAAGCAATGACAAGTGTCGTTTTTTTATAATAAAACAAGGGTTATGGTTAGTGTTTTTGGTAAATTTGTTTAAGTTATTTAGAAAAGCAATGATAAGTGTTGTTTTTTTTATAATAAAACAAGGGTTATGGTTAGTGTTTTTGGTAAATTTGTTTAAGTTATTTAGAAAAGCAATGACAAGTGTCGTTTTTTTATAATAAAACAAGGGTTATGGTTAGTGTTTTTGGTAAATTTGTTTAAGTTATTTAGAAAAGCAATGATAAGTGTTGTTTTTTTTATAATAAAACAAGGGTTATGGTTAGTGTTTTTGGTAAATTTGTTTAAGTTATTTAGAAAAGCAATGATAAGTGTTGTTTTTTTTATAATAAAACAAGGGTTATGGTTAGTGTTTTTGGTAAATTTGTTTAAGTTATTTAGAAAAGCAATGATAAGTGTTGTTTTTTTTATAATAAAACAAGGGTTATGGTTAGTGTTTTTGGTAAATTTGTTTAAGTTATTTAGAAAAGCAATGACAAGTGTCGTTTTTTTATAATAAAACAAGGGTTATGGTTAGTGTTTTTGGTAAATTTGTTTAAGTTATTTAGAAAAGCAATGATAAGTGTTGTTTTTTTTATAATAAAACAAGGGTTATGGTTAGTGTTTTTGGTAAATTTGTTTAAGTTATTTAGAAAAGCAATGACAAGTGTCGTTTTTTTATAATAAAACAAGGGTTATGGTTAGTGTTTTTGGTAAATTTGTTTAAGTTATTTAGAAAAGCAATGATAAGTGTTGTTTTTTTTATAATAAAACAAGGGTTATGGTTAGTGTTTTTGGTAAATTTGTTTAAGTTATTTAGAAAAGCAATGACAAGTGTCGTTTTTTTATAATAAAACAAGGGTTATGGTTAGTGTTTTTGGTAAATTTGTTTAAGTTATTTAGAAAAGCAATGATAAGTGTTGTTTTTTTTATAATAAAACAAGGGTTATGGTTAGTGTTTTTGGTAAATTTGTTTAAGTTATTTAGAAAAGCAATGACAAGTGTCGTTTTTTTATAATAAAACAAGGGTTATGGTTAGTGTTTTTGGTAAATTTGTTTAAGTTATTTAGAAAAGCAATGATAAGTGTTGTTTTTTTTATAATAAAACAAGGGTTATGGTTAGTGTTTTTGGTAAATTTGTTTAAGTTATTTAGAAAAGCAATGACAAGTGTCGTTTTTTTATAATAAAACAAGGGTTATGGTTAGTGTTTTTGGTAAATTTGTTTAAGTTATTTAGAAAAGCAATGATAAGTGTTGTTTTTTTTATAATAAAACAAGGGTTATGGTTAGTGTTTTTGGTAAATTTGTTTAAGTTATTTAGAAAAGCAATGACAAGTGTCGTTTTTTTATAATAAAACAAGGGTTATGGTTAGTGTTTTTGGTAAATTTGTTTAAGTTATTTAGAAAAGCAATGATAAGTGTTGTTTTTTTTATAATAAAACAAGGGTTATGGTTAGTGTTTTTGGTAAATTTGTTTAAGTTATTTAGAAAAGCAATGACAAGTGTCGTTTTTTTATAATAAAACAAGGGTTATGGTTAGTGTTTTTGGTAAATTTGTTTAAGTTATTTAGAAAAGCAATGATAAGTGTTGTTTTTTTTATAATAAAACAAGGGTTATGGTTAGTGTTTTTGGTAAATTTGTTTAAGTTATTTAGAAAAGCAATGACAAGTGTCGTTTTTTTATAATAAAACAAGGGTTATGGTTAGTGTTTTTGGTAAATTTGTTTAAGTTATTTAGAAAAGCAATGATAAGTGTTGTTTTTTTTTATAATAAAACAAGGGTTATGGTTAGTGTTTTTGGTAAATTTGTTTAAGTTATTTAGAAAAGCAATGACAAGTGTCGTTTTTTTATAATAAAACAAGGGTTATGGTTAGTGTTTTTGGTAAATTTGTTTAAGTTATTTAGAAAAGCAATGATAAGTGTTGTTTTTTTTATAATAAAACAAGGGTTATGGTTAGTGTTTTTGGTAAATTTGTTTAAGTTATTTAGAAAAGCAATGACAAGTGTCGTTTTTTTATAATAAAACAAGGGTTATGGTTAGTGTTTTTGGTAAATTTGTTTAAGTTATTTAGAAAAGCAATGATAAGTGTTGTTTTTTTTATAATAAAACAAGGGTTATGGTTAGTGTTTTTGGTAAATTTGTTTAAGTTATTTAGAAAAGCAATGATAAGTGTTGTTTTTTTTATAATAAAACAAGGGTTATGGTTAGTGTTTTTTGTAAATTTGTTTAAGTTATTTAGAAAAGCAATGACAAGTGTCGTTTTTTTATAATAAAACAAGGGTTATGGTTAGTGTTTTTGGTAAATTTGTTTAAGTTATTTAGAAAAGCAATGATAAGTGTTGTTTTTTTTATAATAAAACAAGGGTTATGGTTAGTGTTTTTGGTAAATTTGTTTAAGTTATTTAGAAAAGCAATGACAAGTGTCGTTTTTTTATAATAAAACAAGGGTTATGGTTAGTGTTTTTGGTAAATTTGTTTAAGTTATTTAGAAAAGCAATGATAAGTGTTGTTTTTTTTATAATAAAACAAGGGTTATGGTTAGTGTTTTTGGTAAATTTGTTTAAGTTATTTAGAAAAGCAATGACAAGTGTCGTTTTTTTATAATAAAACAAGTGTTATGGTTAGTGTTTTTGGTAAATTTGTTTAAGTTATTTAGAAAAGCAATGATAAGTGTTGTTTTTTTTATAATAAAACAAGGGTTATGGTTAGTGTTTTTGGTAAATTTGTTTAAATTATGTAGGAAAGCAATGACAAGTGTCGTTTTTTTTATAATAAAACAAGGGTTATGGTTAGTGTTTTTGGTAAAAATTTTTAAGTTATTTAGAAAAGCAATGACAAGTGTCGTTTTTTTTATAAAATAAAACAAATTAAATAATAAAACAAATAATACTTAAATAAATAATAAAACAAATTGTAATACTAATGAAATCTTATTATAAGGTACTTAATAATCATACTTTGTAAAACTCCAAAATTCTTGTTATTAATTTTTTTCCTAGCATTTATTTTTTATTTTTTAATTAATCAAGTTTGCGCATTGCATGCGCAATAATGAAGACAAGTGATGCTTCACGATTGGCTGTCCGGAACAAATGTATGCAAACAGTGCCAGTAATGGCTGCTGAGCTGTAGCCACGACGCGAATCCATCCGAACTGTTAGTATTGATAAGTCCAAAATGGTAGATTTTAGCAAACGTTTCTTTGTTATCTTCGAATTAAGCATGTAAATTGACACCAAAATGTAACTTCGGGATATTTTTTTAATTAGAAACTGAAAAGTGAATAGGCTAAACTAAAAACAGCATAGCATGATGAAAAAAGGTCCCAGGCTCAATAAAAACAAAGTTTTATCGTCGAAATGTTTATTAAGAGGAAAGACCAAAGTACTTTTTCATTATTTTTCTTTTAATTATAAACCTTTCTAACACGATCGAAAATTTGGTTAAAAGACTTGTTTTTTTTTAGTCAGTGAGAGTCAGTGTTTTTGCGTAATTTTTAATTTTTTTTGTTTTATTTTCTCATGTTTATTTAAGCAAATAAATTAAACAATGTAATAAAAAAGTATGCAGCTGTAGGCTTTAAGAAAGCTTTATTCAACTGAAAATACAAGGTTCGCGTATAGCGTACTTTTATAGTCCCAATAAACAGAAATAGCTCTCTTGAATAGGAGAGTAAGAAAACAAGGAGAGACCAATCTTGATTATTTATAACAAACATCATGTTACATTTCATTAATTTTTTTAAAGTCTAAAATTCATTCATTATTTTGTTTCAAATTTTAAAGCTTTTTTCTTATGGTCAACATTGACTTAACTTGCATGTTTTAATTTTAATTGTAATAATTATTCTGTAAATATACAATCAGCAACAAATGAATAAAAATAGATTTAAAATCTATTTTTATTAAGATACTTAAGTATCTCTCTCTACCTCCTTACATTAAATTAAAACTACCCCTCAAAAGTGTATAAAAATTATATGTAAATTTAAAACATTTTTTCACACTTGGAAGTTTGGTCTAATTAACCAGGTGAAAACCATATACCTTGGGAAATAAATTATAACCAATGGACCCTTAAGTTTGTCTGTTTTCTATTTAAATTGAATTAATATATATACGCATATACATATATATGTGTGTGTGGGGGGGGTGAAACAAATAAATTAAATATAAACAAGCAAATAAATTATATACAAACAGTAAATAGATTTAAAAATAAAAACTTATTATAGAAAATATGTTACAGATTCTATTTAAATGAGTAATTACTAGTAATTTTATTATTTACCCTAGAACAAAAATTATTTAAGAGGACATTTGTAGGACTGCAGATTAACATTATTTTTGTGACCGTTATCAGTGTCAATATTAAAAAGAAGCTCATAATCTGCCAAAACATACAATGTTATGTGCATGGCTAATTTCCTTTGATTTACTGGATGAAAAAAAGTTATCAGTTTGCGAATGACTACATTCCCATTTCGTATATTACATCTATTGGATATTTTAGTACACATCATCAGCGATGTTTCTAGCCGAGGTTTATTAGGGGTTTCGGGTCTTTCAACATCCTACCCCGTCTCCACGGTGACCCAGCCGATACTGATCGGGTATCGACTTGTAAACCTTCTGTCAGCTACAATTATTTACATCTTCCGAAGTGCACACCATACGACTCTTCTTGGCAATTTATTGTCCAATCCTGAATGACTTCCGTTTCACCAGCAATGCGCGCTCTTCCATAAAATTCTATAATTATATAGAACAAAATTTGTAGTTGAATCATTAGGATATAAAAGAGAACCTCTATTAATCTCCTGAAAATCGCTGTTTATTTCCGGTATTTCTTCCATCCGCATTATCTCTTCCAGATATTAAATTTTTGCAATTATTGCATTTAATTTTCTTAAAATCTGCATAACAGAATAACCCACTAAGTATCCTATAACTGGAAGGATTTCTCCGTATTTACGAACATCATCCTCTTTAACATCAATTCTAAATTTATACATATATAACTTTTGCTCCTCTGTTACTTCATCCCAGTTTGGTTCTTGTAAATTCTTCAAATCAATTGTAATATATTGTTGAAGTGGTAAGCTCAATTTTAAATCTCATAGCATTCTAATTTTTTTTCACATTCATTGCTGTATCGATATATTATACTGATCCCCACTAAGTCTCCGGTACTGTCAAAATATGCCTCGAGGTGATCAATTTCAATTTTACCAGGTAATATGTCTGGTATTTTCAGTGCTTCTATGCAATACTTGGTCTGTTCTTAAATTGCTGCATGATGCAAATCAGTGAAAGTTTCTTTTTTTAATTTGCCATTTCTTCCAGGAATGTTATTCCAAGATTCTAACCAGTCACAGAATACAGAGAGAAATCTAAAATTTTCTTCATTTACTCTAAGTGGATTACAATATTTATTTCTAAGCCGACAACCTTTATATGGTGTATTTACATTCAGTATTATCCACAAAGCATAAAATATGTTTAGATATTCTGCAACTTCAGCGAAATTTGTCAAACTTTTCTGTTTTCCTAAGATCAATAACGACTGAAGAGTTGTACTCATTAAAAATCTGCAGAACTAAATTAACATTTTGCCTTTCAAGATTAGGAGAAAGTACCTTTAATGTTAATTTATAACAATATTTCAAAATTGACTGAGATTCCTGGACATGAAGTTTCTGTAAAGTATTAGGTCATCCCATAAGTTCTGTCCGAATTTTAACTTTTTGTTAAAATGAACGAAATTTAAAGAGTATTTTATAATGTCTAATGGAGCTGAACATTATTTTTATGTTTAGATGCATTTAAACTGATCAAATTTTATTTCAGAGAACAATAAAATTAAATTTTGTTTGATTAAAACCCTGCTAACATGGAAGTACCCAAGAATCATTTGAGGCACATAATGCTTTATGAGTTCAAAAAAGGAAACTCAGCAGCCGAAGCGGCTAGAAACATTCACTCAGTTTATGGAGAGGAATGTGTGAATGAAAGAACTTGCAGAAGATTGTTTGCAAAATTCAGAGGTGGAGATTTCACCCTTGAAGATGAAGATCGAACCGGACGTCCAGTCGAGTTTGATGAAAAGCTTCTTGAAGCAGCCCTTGAAGAAAATCCTGCTTTATCAGTTGAGGAATTGGCAGTGGTTCTCAGTTCAAACCATACAACTGTTCATCGTCATCTTCATCAACTTGGAAAAGTTCCTAAACTTAGAAAATAGGTGTCTCATGAATTGTCTGAAAACAACCTTAAATACCGAGTTGACATCTGCTCTTCTCTCTATTCTCGCCAACTTGTTTCACCTGTTTGGGATAGACTTGTGACTGGCGACGAAAAATGGATCTTTTATCGAAATGTTAAGCGTCGTAGACAGTGGCTTGGTAAAGGGGAAGGACCCCAGCCACAGCCGAGAAGGGAACTTCATGGGCAAAAGGTTCTTCTTTCAATCTGGTGGGATTGCCAAGGAATAATCCACTTTGAATTCTTACCACCTAATGCAACAATCAATGCTCAAATATACTGTCAGCAATTAGAGCGTTTGGACCAAGCTTTGAGGAAAAAAAGACCTGCTCTAGTGAATCGAAAACGGGTGATGTTTCATCAGGACAATGCGCGACCACACATAGCAAGAATCCCGTCACAAAAGATCGAAGAACTTGGTTGGGAGAAAATTCCTCATCCACCTTATTCTCCCAACTTTGCTCCTTCAGACTACCATTTGTTTCGTAGCTTACAGAATCATTTGGAAGAAACAGCTTTTGTAACACAGGAAGAGGTTAAACCTGACATTTGTGAGTTCTTCGAATCAAAGCCAAAAGAATTTTACAGTAATGGAATTATGCTTCTCCCGTCGAACTCGACGTATGAGGGTCAGACAGATCAGCTCCCAGAAACCGAAAGCCCGACAGCCACACAGGACTTGATTATAGTGGTGAAGGCCTTGTTCACGGCCATCCACACTTTTTGGAGGGACGAATACAGGGACCTGGTGCAACGGATGCCACAAGGTCCCCAAACGACCCTCCGCAGGTTTTGAATTCAGAGTTGTCCTTCTCCTAGACCAGTTGCCATCCAAGGCTATAGAACCCAGTCTGTCCTGCTATTTACCCATAGTTGGAGGGAGAAGAAGAGGATTCACACCTTTCCCAAGGGTATTAGCACGTAAGTGAATGTAATGGAATCGACTGGAATTCGAACTCGGAATTAGTAAGCTTGTTAATAGATGGAAGGAATCATAGATAATCAGGGGAAATACATTGTTGATTGAATCTGTAATTAAATGTAACATTTGGTCACTTTTCTTTATTCAAAATTCGGACAGAACTTATGGGATGACCTGATACATAATGGTGCGATTCGGATGCTATCTACTTCATGAATTCCATTATGACAAACTTCCTGGGTACGACGTTAAACTGCATCCAACAGCAAGGCCTCTGATCAGGAGGTTTTGAGGAAGCGTGGAACCACCTCTTAATTGCTGGTGTTCCGAGGTCCACCCTGACCCGGGGTGGTAGCACCTGTTGGGGTCCCAGCTATGGGAAAATAGTGAACTTCCAGGTCTTTTCCAGCACACTGAAACAATGATGTTGCCAACTACACTTTTTTGAAACAATGATGTTGCCAGGTATACGTTTTTGAAACAATGATGTTGCCAGCTATACGTTTTTGAAACAATGATGTTGCTAACGTTATCCTTAAATTACGTTTGCAAAGTATATATATTTAGTAAATATGTGGAAACTGGATCTGGCATTAAATAACCCATAGTGGTTGATATGTCATAAAACCCCAAAGAAAAAAAAAATGATGACAAAATTTTCGGAATAACATGCATTTATTTGCATCTTTTTGACCAAGCCAATTGTTTCTAATGCATTTTAATACATGGACTGAGTCAGATAGGAAGAAAAGAAGTCTAGACTTCATAACTGGATATGGATAAACAATTGAAAGCTTTGGTGGACTACAAGAGAAAGATATAGCTTTTTTACTTATAGCATTAGTATCTGTTATGATTGATAATACTTATAGCCTATCTCTTATAAACCAATTATTATATATTTAGCTATGTCAAATAAAATCTCAGCTTGAAGATATTTTGCTGGCATAACATGCACAACATTTTTATATTGTGAGAATAGACTGCTAAGTATAAAAGCAAAATCACTTGTTGCAGCTTCACTGCTGTTATCAGATAAGCCAACAATATTACCACTCTTATAATCTAAATAAGGTTTTAGGTGAATTTCATCAACGAGAAATGATACTGTGGAGTCTTTCTGTACTAGAAAGTTAAATTTATTTTAAATATACATAAGAAAATGTTTATGTTGCTCAATCAACGGATTTATATATGTTGATAAGGTTAGTCTTTTAATGAATGAATAGCTATATAAGTAAAATTATATTTATGCTGTCTCTTAACAAACTGTACCCTTTGGGGGGGGGGAAGTTATATAACAATGAAGAAAATATCATCATTTCTGTTGAATAATCAAATATATTCCTTGTCATTAAGTTTAGCTGCACATATATAAATTTGATCGAATTAAAATATTTCTTTGATTCTTCTTGTACCAATAATAAAAACGACATTATCAATATTAATATAGAAATCACATTTTGAGCTTTGGTTTACTGTTGTTCTGTGTCCATCAGAATTTCAAGAGTATTTTGATCAGTTACATGTTTAGGAATCTTATAGTCCCTTATTGTATTTATTTCCACATCTCTACAAAACACATCTACTGCAAAATCAGATTCAATTACAAAAGACAGATTGATTTTTGGATATGGGGATTTGATGCTACTGCATATAATAATTGTCTCTTGCTGCCTAACAAAACTCCAGTAATTTCTATCAAGAAAATATATTTCCCCTTCTTATCTCCCCTTATTTAACATGGAATAATTATTTATTATCTCCCCTTATTTAATATGGAATAATTATTTATTATGGAATTTATTCTGCTGTTTGTATGCTAAGTCATCAGATTCAAATATCACCTACCCATTGTTTGTTGATGTTGGCATCTATTTTATTTAAGGCAATAATAAAATTTTGCGGTACAAATCCTTGTTTGTTTATATATTATTTGTTTGTTTATATTATATATATATATATATATATATATATATATATATGTGTGTGTGTGTGTGTGTGTGTGTGTGTGTGTGTGTGTGTGTGTGTGTGTGTGTGTGTGCTACGGCGTGTTTGTCAGGAGCTGGACTGCCGACTGGTGCGCCTATCGAACCTTTGTGAAGTTTTGTGAAGTCGGTCATAAAATCCACATCCCTTTGAATATCTTGTTCGGATTTTGATAAAAAAACACAGTTTTTATTGTTCAACATGAAGCCTATTTAATTTAATTTCGTTTGCCTGGGGGGAACATGGAGTGACTCAATGATTCACATTTTAAATGATGTCAGTTTTGGGGACGACTCCTCTATTTACTTCATTTTAGATGAAAAACTTGGAAATTTTCAAGCATATCTGAATGAAATTTTCACTCTAAAAAAATTATAATTTAAAAATATCGTTCATATCAGTGGTTCCCAACCGATTTTGGGCCATGCCCCATTTTGGTATTTCTAAAATTCTGGTGCTCCACTGTAATATTTAATTCTTACATATTCAAAATCTTACTGCAATTCACATAAAGGAAGCTTAAAATGCCATTAACTTGGTCTCTAAACAAGCCTCCAAAGACCATGACGTCCATAAAAGAGAAGAATTTTAAAAACCCAAAACGCAGTTAAATATATATAGTTTCAAAACATATAATAGAGACATGAAAGGCAGAAATATAAAATATTTGAATGAAAGCTTATTCTGTAATATACTTTGATCGTTTTAATCATGAAATAATAATGCAAAATGAAATTTGAGTTCACATTGGTATAGCAAGCCGAAAGATGCACATCCTACGCATACCCCACTAACATATTACCATGCACCACAAGTGTGGCATGCGCCCCACTTTCGGAATCATTGGTTTAGATATATGAAAAAAGGTGTCAGGCTAACCTCACACAAGGATGATATGGGAATAATAGCAATGCGAGAAACAAGGTTTATATTTAATTATACCATCTAAAGAGCATTTAATAAGATCCCAAAATATATATCATAGTGAATATTTGTAAAATTCACATCGAAAAATGCTTGCTGTACTTTATATCTAAACATTAAAAGAGAAGTTAGTTTCTTTAGAAAACACTTTTTGATAAAATGAAAACAATGACTAATTAGTGCTCAACGTATCTATTCTGTGACAAAAGAATATAAAAAAAAATGATTAATAGTCTTTAGTGAATTTTCAAGCCAATCACCCCCTTTGATAGGAATGACAGATGGTCGAGGAATGTATGCCTCTGAAGAAAAAGAATACTCGACTTGACCAACAGAGGAAGGTCGACTTTGTAGTTTGATAATGTTCGATTTCATGTTTCCGGGATACCCACTAAAAATTTGAATATTCAAAGAAATCAAAGTTTTGCCCCACAAATCATATATTACGGGCCGTGTGGGCACTTCGTCGTGATGTAATGGTTAACGAATGTCTGTCGCTAGATCAATTACGACAGAATATTGAGTTCGATAATCACCGAGTGCCCCACACATTCGGCCTTGTGTCACATCTAAATTAGGCTTAGAAAATCATTATGGACACCTCGACGTGATGTAATGGTTAACAAACTTGTCCGGCGAGATCATTTACGACTGAGTAGTGAGTTCAATCCTCACTTGGCTTCTCACACTTTCGGCTTTTTAGCCTCATGTAAGGTGCGCTTAGAAAATCACCATATATTTCGAGCTGTACTCCTTCAGATTCTCACACATTTCAGTGTATGCTATTATTTTCTTGTCACCAGAGTTTCGTAAGGATACCATGAATTTCTTTGGCTTCAAAGCCAAGATTACTTTTGATAGGAAAGAAAACAACTGGCAAAAACTTAACTGAAAACAATAGAAAACGATTGATTGTAATTTGACTTTTAACAAGCTCGTTTCTTTTGTAATTTTAGAATAAAGAGTTAATGTCTTTTGTTTTTTTTTAAGCACAGATCTTAATACAAGTTTTCTCTCCTGCGTAGCGATCCGATCGGTGAAAATATTTTCCAACAGCCTGTGAGATCTCTGTTCCGGCCCATATCCAATGACCCGAGCGCGAATGCAGATTTTCCAAGGTTCGTATACTTTTTCAGCAAGGGAACTAGCGAAACATAATCGTTTTTGTCTCCTTTGGGTTTTTAAAGAACTTATCTTAGAAATAATCTGGACAACTTCGTAACCGAGAGAGTTATATATTTTTCTCCCCGGTGTTCGTCGCTGATTCTCAAGCTCAATTACAAAGCGCAGATTTCAAGGGCGCATAAAAAGTTCAGATTTCAAACCTATTTTAAAATGCCCAGATATCAAGTCTGATTAAAATTCCCAGATATCAAGTCTGATTAAAATGCCCAGATGTTACTTTCGATAAAAAAAAAGCAAATGTCAAATCCGATTAAAATACTCAAGATGTCAAGTTCGATTAAAAATCACATTAAAAATCACAGATATCACGCCCAATTAAAAGTCCCAGATGTCACGTTCAACGAAAAAGCACAGATGTCATGTCCTATTAAAAGTCCCAGACATCCCGTTAAGATGTCCAGATGTCGCATTCAATTAAAAATGCCAGATGTCTACACTAATTAAAAAAGGTAGGTACCAAATTTCATTATAATTCTAGGTTTCATGTCCAATTAAAAACTCCAGATGTCAAGTCCAATTAAAATACCTCTCTTTTGGATACTGATTGTCAGTGCAGCCATAGCACTTTCCCTTCTAAAAGAATAAGGTATGATGTATCCCTTACAAGAATGTTTCATTTAATATGAGGTCTGCTTAGAAAATAGCAAACCGTTTAATATCAATGCAAATAAGCTACCTTTGGGCTACCATCTATTAGTCCACTTCAAAGAACAACCCTTGTATTCTATTTTCCTTTGCGCTTTTCTAAAAACATTCTGTAAAGTCTTCTTTGAAGATCGGCGTCATCGCGCTCTCTCTATATCGTCCACGGCGTTTCAACCGCATTTTTTAGCTTTATAAAAAATCAAAAATCGCAGGGGGCCAATGGTGTGGCGTAGAATGCGATATTTTGAAAAAAAACAAAACTTTACAAAACTTAAAGGCACTATTTGCTCTCTCATTGTGAAAGTGGCGGTCAAACAATATAAGAACTCAGTAGAGTCCAAATGGCGACTCAGTAAACTACCTCAGATAGCGAGGGTTCTGATCGAGATATTGGGGGTTTTCAGGAACGTGGAACCACCTCTTACTTGCTGTTGTTACCAGGTCCACTCTGACCCGGTATGGTAGCTGCTGTTAGGGATCCAGCTATGGGAAAATAATGAACCCTCCCAAACAAACACAATACACTATGAAAGTACAAATACATTTTTATGGTGAAATAACCAAAAATATATATTTATAATAAATTGGTATTTGTAGGTATACAATTGCTTTCAATATGTATTTAGCCATAAAATTGTTTAGATTTCGCCATTAAATAACCCATAGAGTTTGATACGTCGCTAAACAAAATCAATCAATCCACTTAGCAACCCTATCGATGTGTGTCTATCCACGCATGCGCAGTAAGATATTTTTCATTAGTTGCCATGTTGCATCAAGACCGTGCAACCGGTTCGTGACTGCAGGCTAGATTCCGCACCAGCCGCCTACAGTTCATTTGTCTGCTGCATATGACGTAACCACTCGTCTTCAGATTATTTTGCTTTCCGCCAAAATCGTTTTGGTGATGTGAACGGACTGAACTCGGATACAAAGCTGATCAGTTTGTTCAAATCTACTGATTAAACTCCAATACAAACCAAAGCTTTAAAAATCAATTAGCATCGATGGTCTGACTACATTGCTGGAGTGATGCTGGCATCAAGCGCACTTGCATAGCTATGATGTTAATAAAGTCAGTTTATCGTAATAGCTTGGCTAAACCTCGAAGATCAATAATCGATTAGTTACACTCGTTTGGCGGAACACGGATACCGATTTTAATCTCCTGTCGGCAGCATCTCGGCTCAGTACTCGTATGAATAAACGGTTGGATCACAACTTCAACAGAACGAAAAGGAAAGAAAAAAGATTCTTCAAGAGTTATGCTTAATCCCAACAGAGATGGAACTATTTACCACCAACGACTTGGCTCAGATTTTACAAGTATTCTTATAAATAGAGTCTAATCATTTTAAAACCGTTCGACCAAAGCAGATATCTCAAAGCTAGACTACGGATTACGAAAATCTTATAATTTGTTTTTTCTATTATGCACGTGCAATGAAAATAGAAACGGTGCACCAAGTTCAAGTTCTGGTTGAGGTCATTGCATTCATTTTCGCAAAAATAAACTTGGAAAGAGTAGAAATCCAACTCTTGATCCTAGTTTTCTAGCCTTGCTTAGCAGCCAGGCTAGGAGAAGGAAAAATCTGAATTCAAAACTCTGTAGAAAGGTTGATTAGTCCATCAATGTCAAAATGGCAGCCGATGTCCAAAACAACCTCAAATCCGTCGTTAAAGAGGGAAAAAGATGGCTTGTTAGTTTTAACGTCTCAAAAACTAAACTTCTCTACATTAATAATCTGAGAGACCTCTCTCTGCCTTCCATCAGCATGGCTGATGCTAACCTCCAGGAAAGTGATTCGTTGCGCTTTTTCTGGCTAACTTTCTCAGCTGATATGAAGTGGAAAGACTATATTGAATCCATTGCTAGGTCAGCTACTAAGAAATTCGGTTTACTGTGTCGTGCGGGAAATCTTTTCTCTCTAGAATCTATGTTACATATCTATAAGTCTACTATGCGTCTATGCTTAGAATATTGCTGACAAATATGGTCCGGTGTCCCTGCTATTTACCTTGGGCTCCCTGATAAAATCCAAAGAAGAATCAGCAATATTATTGGTTCTGATCTGGCTGCTCGGCATCAGTCGCTTTCCCAACGCTGTAATGTAGCCTCTCTGTGTCTTTTCTAGAAATACTTTCATGGTAATTGTTCGGATGAGCTCTTCGCTGTGGTACTCTTGGATTTCCTGTACCAATGGTTTGAGCAAGGCCTTTTCATTCACTGCATCTACATAGTTTATCTTTCCGTAATCCGTCAAATATCCATCATTATTATTGTTGTTGTTATTATTATTATTGTGAATTCTCAAGAACAAAAAATATATAACTTCACTTTCATCATATGTTTAGGTTTAATTACAATTCTCATCATGACTTTTTAAAACAACAAACATTACCGTGGAGTGAAGGTAGTTAAAATAATAGCGGCGTCAAAGGTAAAGGGAAGAACGTGCTTTTGATACTGCGTTTTTTTGTGGGCAGAAGGTCAATGTTGGCCAAATATTATTCCGTTCAAGGAGAGAAATACGTGCTGATCATCTTGTCCAAATAGATATTTTTCAGAGTTCCGAAAAAAAAAAAAAGAAACGTTTTAAAACTGACTCAATATTCGTGTCCGTAATTTATGTTGAAAACCATTTTTCTACCGTTTGGATTTTACTTCACCTTTAGATTGAATGCACAAAGCATGAAGAGATTTGTCAACTTCAAAGACGCTTCTAATATTTCTATAGCATTGTCTAATCGATGGAACTGAAATGTTTTACCAACCATTCAAGTGAACGATGTTGTAGAAAAGCGACATCTGTAATGAAATTCTCAATATGGAACCACAAAATAATATCAATAAAGCCGTAAGAAAAGAAACACATTCAGTTACGTTCAACTGTCCGAAGCTCTGTGGAGATGCAGACAAGTTTTTCAGTTTAACGATTTTATTTGTTCTTCACTATGAAAAGAAGTCAAGTCGCTAGGCGCCATTTTAAAGTTCATTCGCCATATTAATTTTGTGATTTTTTCATTTCGTTTCATTTATTTGAATCATAACTGATTTTGCTGCTGCGTGTTGACATTTTTGTCTGCACTCATATTGCGATTTCTATTATTAGCTGAAAAGATTGCACTTATTTTTGATCAGATTTTTGCATTAAATTTGTTGGAGTTTATACGCCATACCGAAAAATGGATGATTTTATTATTTACTTTATTAATTGATTGATTTTTATTCTCTTTTTCTTTCAAACTGTCTAAATTTTTGGATAAAGTTTTTAACCTATTTTTTTACTCATTTGATAATGTACCAAGAAGACATCTGACGCTATTATAATTAAAAAAAAATATTTTTATTTGTATTTTTCTCCTTATTCATATTTCCTAAAGAATTATTTTCTTTTATTTTGCTTGACAGTCAAGCAGAAAAACGTGACTTCTGTCGCCAATTACGATGTTAAAAATCACAAAATATATTTCGGTGAATTTTTCATGTAAGAAGAGAGAAATTGAGCATATTACACTTGTAGAAAGCAGAATGCAATGAACAATAAATTTGATGGTTCTAATCAACAACATAATTTAATAGAAGTAGATAGACTCGCCTATCATCCGGTTCATAATCTTTCCCAGTTTTTTGAACACGAGTACACGTTTATTCCTTGTTCCGTGTTCAGGATTGGGTTTCCGGTTCCTTCTAAAGTTTTTCTCATTCTCCTTCACTCTCAGTAGTCCTTTACGTCTTAGTGGAATTATCGCCTTGCTTGGGGTGTATTATTGTCCATGGTCGTGTTCACAGTCCTCCCCAGTCTTTTGAACACGAGTAGAGGTTTATTCCTTGTTCCCTGTTCAGGATTGGGTTTCTGGTTCCTTCTAAAGTTTTTTTCATTCTCCTTCACTCTCAGTGGGCCTTTACGTCTTAGTGGAATTATCGCCTTGCTTGGGGTGTATTATTGCCTATGGTCGGGTTCACAGTCCTCCCCAGTTTTTGAAGAGGAGTAGAAGTTTATTCCTTGTTCCCTGTTCAGGATTGGGATTCCGCTTCCTTCTAAATTTTTTTTCATTCTCCTTCACTCTCAGTGGGCCTTTACGTCTTAGTGGAATTATCTCCTTGCTTGGGGTGTATTATTGACTATGGTCGGGTTCATAATCCTTCCCAGTTTTTTGAACACGAGTAGAGGTTTATTCCTTGTTGCCTGTTCAGGATTGGGTTTCAGGTTCCTTCTAAAGTTTTTCTCATTCTCCTTCACTCTCAGTAGCCCTTTACGTCTTAGTGGAATTATCGCCTTGCTTGGGGTGAATTATTGCCTGTTGTTGGGTTCAAAGTCCTCCCCAGTCTTTTGAATACGAGTAGAGTTATATTTGATCATATACGAGCCGCACGATACCCATATTCTGGTCGGTTATAGAACATGTGGCACTTCGAAGTGGTGTAATGGTTAACAAGCTTGTCTCGCTAGATGAATTACAACTGAGTCGCTAGTTCGATCTTCACTGTATTCCCCTTGCAATTGGCCTTGAGCAGCATCTATGATACGCTTAGTAAATCGTTATAGAAGCTGATGTGTTGACTTGGTTAAATTATGAAGCAAAAAAAACATGAATTCGAGTCTAAAGCCCGACCTTTATTTCCGAGCCTTATTCGAGATCAGTGATTCCTAAACGATGATAGCAGGTGAGGCGAATTGATTGAAAGACAATCAAAAGATTTAGAGACAGTTTCAAAAACTTCATATGCCAAAAATAAATATGATTTCAAAATTTAAAATATTATTATGAATTAGTTGTAATTGCATGCATGAGTCCCAGTATAAATAGTTATAAATAATTATTGACCGATTTTATCATTGTGATATTGTTGCTTTATATCAAGTATTAAGAATATGGTAACTAGGGTCCGCAAATTGGAGGAGAGAGTTATCAATGATAATGTTCTGACTTCGAATCCGCAGTTATCTCTCTTTAACTCTCTTTCTCTCTCTCTCTCTCTCTCTCTCTCTCTCTCTCTCTCTCTCTCTCTCTCTCTCTCTCTGTTCTTTTTGAATTTTTCAATGTATTTTATATAACAAAAAATTTGGTAAAGCGTGAGCAAATTTTCATTCCGAAAATGTGGCCCAGAGAAAAAATATGTTCGTCCCTTTAAATCTTCGTCCTCACACACTTTGGGTCCCTGTCTCTGGATCTAACTAACGCCTTTGTCCTTGAGGACACATGGCACAGTGGAAAAAGGCGTTGGTTAGATCCAGTGACAGGACACAAAGAGTGTGAGTTCAATATCCGGTTAAGGCAGTAGAGAACTTTCAGAGGTAACTGATAACTGATATCCATTAAATATGACACGTGGAACTAGAACAGTCTACCTCAGTGAGCGAAATAAAGAGTTCAGTTTGACATTCCAACCACCTGAAGAAGGCCGGAGTGTACAACGGCCGAAACGTTGTAATAAATATGGCAACAAAGATAAGGACAATAGTCAGAATAATATAAATAGTTTACATAATACCTCATCTCAGAAATATAGACAGATACTGAAGGGCCGAAACGTTGTAATAAATATGGCAACAAAGATGAGGACAATAGTCGGAATAATGTAAATAGTGTACATAATACCTCATCTCAGAAATATAGACAGATACTGAAGGGCCGAAACGTTGTAATAAATATGGCGACATAGATGAGGACAATAGTCGGAATAATGTAAATAGTGTACATAATACCTCATCTCAGAAATATAGACAGATACTGAAGGGCCGAAACTTTGTAATGAATATGGCGACAAATATGAGGACAATAGTCCGAATAATGTAAATAATGTACATAATACCTCATCTCAGAAATATAGACAGATACTGAAGGGCCGAAACTTTGTAATAAATATGGCGACAAAGGTGAGGACAATAGTCGGAATAATGTAAATAGTGTACATAATACCTCATCTCAGAAATATAGACAGATACTGAAGGGCCGAAACGTTGTAATAAATATGGCAACAAAGATGAGGACAGTAGTCGGAATAATATAAATAGTGTACATAATACCTCATCTCAAAAATATAGGTAGATACTGAAGGGCCGAAACGTTGTAATAAATATGGCGACAAAGATGAGGACAATAGTCGGAATAATGTAAATAGTGTACATAATACCTCATCTCAGAAATATAGACAGATACTGAAGGGCCGAAACGTTGTAATAAATATGGCGACATAGATGAGGACAATAGTCGGAATAATGTAAATAATGTAGAGGAAAACATTTTCAAACTCGGTCGGTCTGTTCTACTCTACACGCCATTTTCAGCTGACCTTTGCACCAAGAAATTTTTACCTTTTTCGCCAGCTTCAAAACATCTTGATGTGAAATATTTCTCTAAGGAAAACTAGATTCAACAGTTCGTCGGAAACTTTTTCACATGAAAATCTGCGGAATTTTATGCAAAGGTTTAAGGAAAGCTGCCTGATAAGTGAGACGTCGTTAAAAACAATGGTGATCGAATAAAATATTTATTTTTCATTATGTTTTGAAGAATAAAGGTGATAAACAAAAGTTTATTGATGATTCAATCTATCCAGACCCCATTTCAGTATCTGATTGACATTGACGACCCAGTAAATAACCCACTACATAGACACTCTCTTGTTTGCAATCGATTCTGTCTTCTTATAATTTATCCCTTACTTTTTATTTTCGTTAACTGCTTCATATAACAATCTTTTGACTTTTTTTCTTAAATTTGCCATCAACGCAATTATATCTGCGTTGCATACGCTTGTAAGGTTATGTCCACCGGTAACAAATCCTTTTAAGTTTTCTAGTCCTCTTCAAATAATCTCGGTGTACAGTTTAAATATATCCTTTTCGTAATGATATTTTTATTGTTTTCTGTTGACTTTGTTCTCCGTCCGCATTCTGTCTCATCCGCATACCAATTGAGGATTCTATATATAGAATTTATGCGTATATTAAGCTTTCCTTACATTTCATTGAATTTTCCGTGTCGTAATTAATCGAATACAATTGTGTAATCTAGGAATCTTTTATTGCTCGCTCTGAAAATTGCATTTCTTGTTCCAGTGTCTTGAACAAAATCATATTGTTCTTGCTATATTTATGACTAATTCTGCAACGGGATCAATACGTTAGAATTACAGTTACTATTTTTATGTGATTCGTCATGATTTTTTATATAGTTCGTGTTCAGTCTCATATTAATTTTTGGTAATTTTATGAAAATTGAGCTACTTTTTTCCTCCAGTATTTCACCATTGTTATACATTTTTTTATCCCTTCAGTAATTTTATCAATCTTAAGATCATCTAAGGACGTCAGTGTTGAGCCTCTTGTTACTCTTCATCTTCTCCAGTACTGGCTTAACCAGAGATTTTAGTAGGTCCTCCACTTCGATACCTGGTTTAAAATGATTTTTTTATCAATAAAAAAGATTTCTTGAAGCTTTCATTTTAGCTTTAATTGAAAGCGAAAAGATTAAATTTACTATTTCCAGCAAGCAAAATACTCTAATGTATTTCAAACAGAAATTATATTTATTGGAACTGATTTTTTTTCTAAATTGGCTGATTAGCACCCATTTTTAGTCATCTTTCATCTCAATGTGATTCTCCGTATTAAAAAATCTTCCAAAAATAAAATATACTTTCTGAAACATTATTTGAAGAATATTAGCCGATTTAAAGTATAATTAAACTGATTTGGAAAAAAAAATTACTTTAAGTTTAAAATAACACAGAAATGTATTTTTAAAACAAAACAGCAACTGTTTTTTTAACTAACATCACCCTGTTTTACCTAAATGAGGAAGCGTTGACACGTTTTGACATAATGATTGTTGTTCTACAGAGAATTTATCTGTAAAACATAATTCAAGAAAATAATGTGAGCGCCTTTTTTAATATAATTTAGTAGATGAAAAGTAGAAGTATAAAGTAGTCAGTAATTTTAAAAATGTTGAAAAATATTTTAGGAATGTTGACTTTAAATTTAATATAGTCATCGTTCTTATTTTCTGATAATGTCGTGTATGGTCGACCATAGTTTCAAAATGGTCACGTTACGTTACATTTTATATGCATAAAAAATTAAAACTGATCTTACAAAAAAACCTTTGTGCAAAATAATTTGTATAAAGTTTTTCAATTTTTGATTAGTAAATACAGTTTTCACTTAATAACAATATCACCCCACCGAAATATAAAAAGTAATGCAGAATTTAAAAAGATTTATACATTATAAATTATTATAAGTAAAATGTAAAAAAATGAAAACAGTTCCTGCAAAAATCCATTATTCATTAAAAAAAAAATCGTGTTTCTCATAAATCTTATTTATAAAAGCAATTAAAATTTTTTCGAATTAAATAATGCCATAGTTTTATTGCATTTGCGATTTTAAAATTCGGAGTAGATTTTCGGGAAATGTGTAATAGTTTGAAAAAAGAATTGATGATTTACATTCTCTGAGGAGTCCTTCTTTTAACTAATAAAAAACATTTTCGGACGAAAATTTAATTTCTCAAATTTTGATGAAATTAAGTAAGTGGGGTAACATATGTAAAAAAAATGTATTTTTTACCAAGATTTTCTTTTTAAATCAAAAATAATTTCGTTAATTTGTGAATTCCTGAAAGTTTCATTAAAATCCGACAAGTATTTGATTTTTACAATCATTTCCAAATCAATGTTTTTCACCGAAAAAAAGAGCAAAAACACTTATCGGAAATATTACGCCGACCACCGACGCAAAAAGCAAGACTTTTAACCAAAATTTCGAACATGCTAGGAAGGATTGAAAAATTTAATAAATTAATAAAAATACTTCTTTCCTCTTAATAATTACATAAATATTTTGACGATAAAACTGTTTTTATTAAGTCTGGGGCCTTTTTTCATCATGCTATGCTGTTTTTTCAGCGCAAACGTGGAGGTACATAGATTTTAGTATTTGAATGCTTCCACCCTG
This sequence comes from Acanthosepion esculentum, assembly GCA_964036315.1. Taxonomy (NCBI): domain Eukaryota; kingdom Metazoa; phylum Mollusca; class Cephalopoda; order Sepiida; family Sepiidae; genus Acanthosepion; species Acanthosepion esculentum. The sequence continues at coordinate 92,022,141 of OZ038502.1, read as the reverse complement.
TTATTCCTTCTCTGACCTTTTTTTATGATCATTTCTTTTCTTTTCTTTTTTCACTTATTTTCTTTCTGTTATTTCTCCTTCTTCTTTTCTCTTTTTTTATTTTATGATCATGTTTATTCACTGCTCTTTATCAGCGTTTTCTTTCTTTCTTTTTTCTTCCATTATCGTCTTTCTTTTTTATTTTTTAATTCTTTCTTTCTTTTCTCTTTATCAAATCCTTTCCAATTAATCAAAGATTATATTCTTTCTTTCTTTCTTTCTTTCTTTCTTTCTTTCTTTCTTTCTTTCTTTCTTTGATCCTGTTTCTTTGTTTTATCATCTTTCTTTCTTCCTTTATTTTCTCTATATCATAGCTTTTACAATTTGCCACGGATTACATTCTTTCATTTCTTTTTTCTCTCCCATTTATCGTATTTCTTTCTTTCTTTCTTTCTTTCTTTCTTTCTTTAATGGTTTTTGTTTTCATTTGTTGCATTCTTTTTTTCAGGTTTTCTTTCCTCTTTTCCTTCTTTTTCGCTAGCGTTTACTTTTTCCTTTTTCTTTTATTTTCTTTCTTTCTTTTTTCCCTCTTTCTTTCTTTTATATTTTCATTTCATTTTCTTCTTTTTAGCTTCTCCTCCCAATCTCACTCTTTTTCTTTCTACTTTCTCTCATTTTTCTTTTTTCTTTTCTGTTTCTTTCTTCCTTCTTTTGCTCACTGGACTCTTGGTACCATGATCTGTCCTACTTTAAAGAGAAATACTTTAATGGCTATTCTCTACGAAACGGTCAGTCTGGACGAAATTTTAATGCGGTCAATTAGGCAACCATTCCTATTTAAAGGTCTCCCATATTTTATCGTCCACCTACTCTGTTATTTGCCCCTTTGCAAACAGGGGAGAAAAGAAAGAAGGGTGTTGCCCTAATTAAAGGAAAACCTTGGAGATATGTGAAACGTGGAAGAATTATCCTTCCACTTCAATAGAAACGAATTCGAGAAATATATCTCATCATAGGCGTCAAAGCAGATAAGTAGATACAAATATACATCTATTTGTTCACATCTATTTACCACGTTCTTCTTCTTTTTTGTGTCCCTTCAGAACATTGACGCTCATGGCTCTCCACAATTTCCTGTCCTTGAAGCTCTTAATAACTTTTGTCTTTTTTTGCTGTCTCTCCTCACCCACGTTCAGCCAACCCTATAGACATCTCGTTAGGAAAGTTATGCGTTGTTTTCTCCTGTCACTGTTGCTTTCAATATGTCCTGTGAGTGTCAAATTCCCCAAACCCTCTTTCCTCATTATGTTCTCTAGGAATTTCAGTTGTCTCTTTCTGATTCTAATGTAAGTATCCATTTTATTTCCATTTTCCTTAAAACTTCGGCGTTGCTCACATGTTCGCTCCATGTTATTCTCATCATCTTTCTGTAGAAACCCATTTATGTTGCTACAAGTCTCTTCCTCATCTGTGAAGAGATTGTCCAGCATTCACTGCCATATAGGGGGACTGATATCAGATAACATTTCTCTAGCGGCTTGGAGAGCCGAGTTGGAATTCCAGTCGAATCCATTACATTCACTAACGTGCAAATACTCTTGGGAAAAGTATGTATTTTCCTCTCCTCCCCCACCCCAGCTATAGGTAAAACATCAGGACAGACCGGGTTCTATAGCCTTGGATGTCAACTGAGGAATCGGAGAGCCGAGTTCGAATTCCAGTCGAATCCATTACATTCACTTACGTGCTAATACCCTTGGGAAAGGTATATATCTTATTCTTCTTCCCCCAGCTATGGTTAAATAGCAGGACAGACTGGGTTCTATAACCTTAGAGGGCAACTGGTCTACTGCAGAAAGAAATGGCAACCTACAGCGGGAAAAAAATCTGCCTCGTCAGTTCTGTATCGAAAGATACATGATCGCCTAAGCGTGTATCACGCATGGCACATAACTGACTGACTTCATTTTTCGTTTCTAATTAAATTTACCCATTTCTTAATACTTTGCTTAGTTTCTGGAAGGTATCTTCCGCAATTGGGAGGGAAATTATTAGTAACGCGCTTAAATTCATGCCGTCGGGGCACCAGTGAAAATAGCTCGTCAGAGCAGATTCCATGAAAATATTTTTAGAAAAGACAGAGGGAAACCACATTACGTCGGTGAGAAAGTGATTGAAGTCGAGTCCCCAAATCAGGATCGATCATATTGCATACCCGTCTTTGGATTTTGTCGACAAGCTCGAGCGGGGCCATCAGACCATAGTGTCGCACTTTCTGTTCTCTGTTAAAACATTCACTAGATATTTAACTTGTTGTACTTGCTTCATATGCTTTATCTCTGATATTAATCTCTCTTCATCTAATGTAAAGTCTTAATATCCATCACTGTATTCAATCTGTCTGTCAGGTTATATAAGTTGACAAGTGTCTGGTCTGCGTTTGATATCCGACCATGAAACCGGATTTCGACTCGACTCGAAGCATAGACGATTTGTCAGGAAGGTGTTATTAGCCTGAGGAGGTTCTCCTAGCCGGTGGCAAGGTTGGAAAGGACTCGAAAAATCATCCCATGGGTTAACCCAAGCCTTGTGAGAGAAATTATTAGCACGAAGTCAAAAGTCATCGTGGCCGAGGGTTTGAGAGTACTGGTCTTGTTCAAACTGTTAATCACGCCAGATGAATGCGTTCTCTCCCAGAAATTGTAACTAAGGCTTGCTCAGCATAGTTGCAGTCTTTTTGGATGCTGAACAAACACTAATTTGCCTGGGCAGGTGTCTATCAACAGGGACTGACTAACCGTCTTAGAAGACAGGAATACGAGGAATATCTCCTACCTGTATACGATCTACTAGATTGAACTAGGTGAGGTAAAAAAGTGGAAAAGAAGAATCCATTCAACAAACTGCTAATATTTTGTGAGTGAGAAAAATACATTTCTTCGGAAAAACTGGAAAAACATTAGGTCGCTAATTTGTTATGGGAATCATCTATGCGTGGCGGTGTTTTCTCGTTTGTTAAACTGAAATATTTTCTAATGTTGGAGGGAGATATATATTTATATGATTTGAAATTTATAGATTAGAAAGTGCGGGTACACCACGCTACGGGTTAACCCTAGCCATGTGATTGAAATAGGGTAGATGGAATTTTTCTTAGATGGTTGTGTTAGCATGATGCTATAGATTATCGTGAGCGAGGGCTTGAGCGTACTTAGCAGGTTCAAAGTGTTGACCACGCCAGATGACGCGCTCGTTCCCAGAAACTGCAACTACGGTTCACTCAGCATAGTTGCTATATAAACCACGGGTGGGCTCTGCGGGTATTGAAAAGGCACAAATATGCCTGGCCAGGTCTCTACAACTGACATTGGCTATCTGCTCAAGCAGAGAGACATTCTTGGATCCGAGCAGCCGGCTATTATAATTCATCTGTGAGTAGACTGTCTATTATTCACTGCCATATAGGGGGATTGATATGACGTAACAGTTCAAAGGAGGCGTTTCCAGTGGGCTCGAAAAATCACCCCAGGGGTTGACCCAAGCCTTGGGAATTAAATTAGATAGTTGTGCTAGCACGAAGTCATACGTCATCA
>OZ038502.1:91911069-92013569 GCA_964036315.1 Acanthosepion esculentum | reverse complement strand
TTTATAGGCTCTACGTTGTATCGATCACTTTTAATTGCCAAATTTATCCTAGTTGGGGGATTACCAATTACGATTGTGTTTCGCTATATAAACAGGGTGGATGGAAAATTACTTTTTTAAAATACACACATTTGCATGAAATGGAATATGTTGTGATCGCTAACGTGATAAAATTTCGTTGCTAATTTTTGTTTTTATTTCAGAGTGATAACTGTAGCCCAGAATGGCACAACAGCTGACACTGCATGAGCTTGCTCACCTAATATCCCGTTGCGAAGTGTAGCAGTTCATAGAACAGAACCAGCAAACTTTATCATCCTAAGCTGATGAGTACAGTATTTGTAGTAGATTTTTGTAAAAGGTAGAATTCTTACAGTGTACTCTACTTCGGCCATTATACTGTTTAAAATAAAACATGTTTTTTGAAAATCGAACAATAATTAATGAAGATAGTAACACTTAAAAGTGTTAGTATCTTTATTCATTATTGATGATGGTGAGTTTCTTTTATCCACCCTGTATATATCCACCCTATATACATCCATCCACCCTATATACATATATCCATCCTATTATTTTATCCACCATATATGCATATATCCACCCTTATATTATTTTATCCACCATATATGCATATACTTTAATTACAATTCTTTATATTTTCTATGCATATACACGTTTTATTTTTCTCAATATAATTTCATCTTTCCTTTATATTATTTTCCAAGTGGGGTTTATCGCGCATTGATCCATTAACGAAACGAAAAGTAGTTCTCAAGACCTAAACCCATAAAGTTTTATATTAATTGGATCCAGCATGGTGAAAATATTAATGCCTATTATATTAACTAGATTCTCACAATGAATGCCAACTCCTCACGGCACAGTCTAGTTTTCGTTCTGGTAAAGAATGCAATGATGACATATTGCAAGAAATGTCTTACCTCTCTTAGAGGAAACTGTATTCTGCTTTGTCGACCTTAAAAGTGATCGATACAACGTAGAGCCTATAGAACGTTATAGGGACATTATTATTATAATTAGATTATTGTTATGGTCCAGGTTAGGACCAAGGAAGAACAACACGAACAAAAGAGTAGAAATAACGAAGATATATTACACGGAATAATAATACAAGATGTGGAAGCTGTTAGTATGACTGTCAGTCTGGTTTGGAGTGAACTACTATCGTCTCTCTCTCTCTCTCTCTCTTGAGAGGCGTAGTATACATAGTGTGAGGAAGATTTCATTCTGTAGTTATAGGTAAGGACCCATAACAATTATTAGAATTAGATTTAGAGATTTCCTCTTCTGATCCTTCAGAAACCGACGTACAAGCTCCGATTCCACTGAATCCAGGATGTAAATTTATACAAAAAATAGGTTCTAATATATGTATATACCTGGGCGGGTGTGTATGTATGTACACGTATATGCAAGTATATATATAATGAAAAGTACTCGCTAATTTCGGTGGATCGTTTTAAAATCCAGCAACTCCGGGCTCTAATATAGATATATATATATAGAACAAACAGGCGAATAGATACATTCTTGAGCCTGGGCATTGGAACGGATAAAGTAATCTAATTTAATTTATGATTACTACTTATCCTCGGAGGTCCCATGTGATTTTCCTCACATAAAGTTTTGTCTTTCTTACATTCTAACCCGAGGAAGTCAAAGAAAGCAAACGCTATGTGCGAAACGCGCCGTTAAAAAATTTTCCATTCTGTCTCTCTCTCTCTATCTCTCTCTCTCTCTCTCTCCATATATATATATATATATATATATATATATATATATATATATATATATATATATATATATATATATATATCAGTGGCGACTCATCAATTCATCATTACAATCTTTAACAAAATATACAGATGGTATAACTTAGATGCTAAAATGATTCCTTTACTCTAAAATATATAATTTTTAAAAGTCTGTAACTAGATATGTTTTTTTAAATAACGTGTGTAACCATCTTGATTGTGTGTATGCATATATGTGTATGCGTTGTGTGTTTATATATCACTCTGTGAATTTTACATTTATGATCAGTCCTGCTGATAGATGTCATATTCCCTCAACATAACACCAGTCACACTCCTCACTCCAGCCCTCCAATCGACGAGTTAAGGCTATCACTTTGATTTTCGCCGACGTTACGTCGGGTTAAATTTAATTTGCTCCTTTTCAATTGACACATTGTACTAAAAAAAGCTTATACTGTACGGAATAAATTACTTAAGATTGACATTTGAAATAAAAATTTGTTTTGAAAAAGATAGCATATAAGTCATTAGATATTCTTAAAGATTATTTATAAAATTAAAGGAAGAAATACATTTCCTATTAAATGTCTCCCGCTCAGAAAGGGCTCAGATCTAGGGGGGGGGGGCTGAATAGCTAGGTTAACTTTATTCAATTATTTTTTACTTACGTTCTTTGTTTTTTCTTTCTTCTTTTTTCTTCTTTATTATGAACAGTATCAACGAAATGTATTTCGGTCAATATTTCCAATGAAAACGGCGAACTATGAAGGATTTTGAACTAGACATACTTGAATATTTAGCCCGACCACCGGAGTCACCACTATATATATATATATATATATATATATATATATATATTAGAATATGCAACTTTTATATCCTATCATAAAGAATTGACGAGCCTAGTACATTCGAAATTTGAAATTGTCGAAAGTACTAGGCTGACAACAACTCAGATATAAGAATCATTCAAGGAACTGATGGTAAGTTAACGTCACATTGAGTCTTGTTAGCGAAGTGATTTCGCCATCAATCTCATTAACATTGCTAATTAATTCTTTGTATAAATTATTTATGATATAATATAAAAGCTGCACCTTCTATTATATATATATATATATATATATATATATATATATATATATATATATATATATGTATGTATGTATGTATCTATCTATCTATATAAATATATATATATATATATATATATATATATATAGATATATATATATATATATATATATATATATATATATATATATATATATATATATCAACAGCTTGTGATTATCCTTTGTTACATTGGTTTAATTAACTCCTACTAAGCTTGAATGATGAAACTATTTAACCCAGTAGTGTAGAGCATCCATTTTTTTAGAGAGCTGGTTACTTAAAATTTAAGCTCCACCAGCACGAAAACTGCCATGAAACTCCAAAGTAATTTTAAGTAAACGTTAGGCTGTAATTTCGTTATTATTATTATTATTGGATATATGATAAAACCTTTCACCCTCAGGAAGATCATGTCACTCTGGCCAGAAGTGACCATTAAATGAGGCTTGAAAAAGGTACAGTACCTTCAATGTTTAGACGATTCCTTGAAATCTAGATGACGCGTCCAAACTTTTGACATACATACATATATCTATATATAGATAGATAAATATATATATATATATATATATATATATATATATGGTTGACTCTTCCGTCGTATTTGACGTATGAGGGTCAAGCAGCTCAATTCTTAGGAACCGACAGCCAGACATCAGCACATATGATTTGATTCTAGTGGTGAAGGCTTTGTGTAGAACCAACTACACTACCCATATTTGAGTAAACGTTCCCTTTAATTATTAAACAGTTTGTTTATTTTCGTCTACCGACCTGAATATTCTAGAAATGTTATTAAAGAAAAATGTACGCTCTCGGACAGAATTCGAACCTGCGTCCCTCTTGGCAAGAGAAACCATTGCAAGTTCCGATGTGTTTTTAGACACTTTCGGCCACAAAGTGCGTCGCTGATCAATCAAAGTTGAATAGTGTCTTATAAGTGCAAATCTTTCTCAGATTCTGGAACCATTAACATCTGCTCTGTTTGTTATCCTAACGTAAACAAAGCAATTTCTAAAAAAAAGTAATGGATTTTTATTTATTAAGCAGACAGATTTCATTACTAAAACGTTATTTTTAGCGGATCAACCATATTTGATTAGATGCTCCGTTACTTATTAAACAGTTTATCTTCCAGGAATTATGTGTTAAACTTATGCAGAACGAAATCATGAGAACCTATTATCAACATTTGGTTGGAAAAATTGATATCTTTTGTACATACTAACACGTAACTTCTCGACACAAAAAAGATTGGTGGATTCGAATTACAGCATTTACTTGAGCAACAAGCCATGCCTGTCTGCCTCGGCAAATCGATCAATATTTCCGACGTCTAATTAGAAAGGCTGGCTCCTCATTAATAATTAATTACGAGTGAATGCAAAACGTGCACTGACGACGCCTGCCTACCAGAAATTTCTCTGTAGCAATACATCCATTCAGACAACTGTGTGGTTACAAACACACACACACGCATACACACACATACACACATACAAACCTACACACATACAGACACATACACGCATGCACAAACATAGACACATACATACGCACATAAACACACATATACATATGCACGCATATGCACACACATATATACACATACACACACATACTCCATACGCATACACACCCATAAACATTCACACATACACACACTTGCACATGCACACATACACACCCATAAACATGCACACATACACACACTTGCACATGCACGCATACACACCCATAAACATGCACACATACACACACTTGCACGTGCACACGTACACACAGATACACAGGCATACGCATAAACACATGCATACACAGATACATACACATACGCACGAACATATGCACATGCACATGCACACAGATACACACATACGCATGCAATACACATATACACACATATTCACATACGCATACACCCATACACATAAACACATGCACACATACACACACGCATACACATACACACACATATACATACACATACGCACGCATATAAACACATACACACAGATACACATACGCATGCATATACACACAGATACACATACGCAGGCATATACACACACATATGCACACATATACACATATACTCACACACACATAGGTACATACATACACATACGCATATACACACACAAACGCACATACACACATGCATACACACATACACAGATACACGCATACACATACACACACATACACCCTCATACACACCCTCCCCCCACACACACTTACACGTATTTTGACATATTAATGAATTTCATTTTCCGGACCGATTCTTTACCGGATATTTCACCGGACATTTCACCGGGCATTTCACCGGACATTTCACGCATTTTTCCTAAAGTCTATAACAGGAAATAAATATTCTCCCAATTTTTCCTTGAAGGAGAAGAGAGAAATTCTCTTTCGCAGCTTCTAATCCCAAAACCTTCAGCTGTGCGTCTTAAGACACATATATTGTCTCTCTATCTCAAATAGAGTTCCCCTAACAGTTCGAATAGTTCTTTAATTTCGAGATGATCTGGTCCAACCTAGCTCACCAACGTCGTGAACCTTCATTACGTAGGTGATCAAGGCTCTCCATAACATCCGATCTCTTAGCAACATTTATCTTTTTTGCTATCCATCAACCACTTATTCCACCATTCATTCGCACAAGCTCGTCAATTAGGTGGTCTATTATCTTACCCTGTCTCTTCTACCTTCGATATATCCTGTGAGTGTCAAATTCTACGAACCTTCTTTCCTCATCTTGTGTGCAAGAAATTTCATCTGTCTCTTTCCGATTCTTAATATAACTATTCTTTATTTTTCGATTTTCTTTAAAACTTCTTTCTTGCTTCCGTCGATGGAATTCTCAGCATCCTTCTGCAGAACCACATCTTTTGCATTGTCCCCTCTTCATCTATGAGGATATTGTTCTGCATTCACTGGTATAGTAAGGATAAATATCACTACCCTGGAGGAGATGAGAACATTTTGTAACAATGAGCTCTTTTATACAGGTTCGCTGCTTTGCACTTTTATTTAGAACGCTTGACAAGTGTTCTGTTTCCTATAAGCTACTGATAATGATTAATTCAATCAATAGCTTCTCCATGAATGTTATTTTGACACCAGATTGTCTAAGTGATTACAATATCCATGGTACTACCTTATTTTAAATATTCCAGTCGTCCAAACAGTTGATAGTGAAACTGTAATGCCATATCGTCGTGCTGGCTAAATGAAAACACGTGACTCAAATTTCTCATACATTCCGAGGGTGGGCTAAAAAGTTCATAGTCTGACCAAGATATAAATGTAAGTCGTACATTTTTTTTCAAAACGGAAATTCGTCGATTGTGTGTGTGTGTGTGTGTGTGTGTGTGTGTGTGTGAGAGAGAGAGAGAGAGAAAGAAAGAAAGAGAGAGATGGATGTGGGTAAGACCATCAATGCCCCGAAGACCAAAGTTATGCCATCCCTGGTTGATCCGATCAACTGGCAGCCATTGACGCTGGACGGGGTCAATCTGGAGGACGTGCAGTCTTTCGTTTATCTCAGTTCAACCATTATAACATCCGGGCAGGCTGCTGCTGAGGTCGAACGCCGTATAGCAGCTGCAAGGTCCGCATTCGTGCGACTCAAGCGGTCACTATGGGGGCGACGAGAGATTTCTGCGGCTACGAAGGGGCGCATCTATCAGGCTATTGTTTGGACTATCCCTCTCTATGGCTGCGAAACGTTGCCACTTAGAGCGGTTGATCTACGGAGGCTTGAAATGTTCGACAACGATTGCCTTCGCTGTATTCTACGATGCCGCCGGATCTATCGTGTGCCCACAACCACTCTGCGTCGTCGCCTGAGTCTCCGTCCTGTTCCACCCGTCCTGCTCCAGCGTCGTCTCCGATGGTCCGGGCACGCAGCTCGACGCCTGGAGGGAGAGCTCATCCGCGATGTACTTCTCCCTCCTTCTCTTCCTGGCTGGCGAAGACGTGTCGGTGGCAAGCTGAAGACGTGGGCTAGCACGACCAAGGATGACCTAGTAGTACTATCGGGTCCGCAAGTAGTTGGTCTTCGACGATGGAATCGCGAGTGGCTCGCCGTTTCGTGTGACCTGGCTCAGGATCGACGGGCGTGGGCTGCGATGGTCCGAGATGCTGTACTTGCTCGGAAGGAAGCCGGTTCAACACAACCAGGATGAAAACTGATACAAGTCAAAGTAGAGAGAGAGGGGGTGGAGAGAGGAAGGCTCTGGGATCCTAATCCGAAATGTGAACCTTTCATTCTCATCCTCAATTTACGAGCCAGACTGCCCCCTTACCTTTGGGGTGAGGGTTTATGTACTCATCTGTCATCTCCCACGTAGGTTCAACGTACAGCTGGGAAGATAACGTGAGTCTACACTCGGCGGCTAAGAAGTTACCTCAGATTAACCCTGTACCTGGCTTCTCTGAAGAACACTAAATGCAAAATTTATTCTTGAATGATCTGGGGTAAAACGCGGACTAAGAAACATTTCTTTACGAAAAGCTTCCTTAATATGTGTCCACTGCTAATATCACTTTTCGTTCCAAACATTCGGCTCCTCGGTGTATACGTGCATGTAAAAAAATAAAACTCTGCTATTGCGCTTAAGCGTGTGGCATGCGAAAAGACAGATCTGTTGCGCGTGTTTCACGCGCTGCAAACGAACCAGAGTCTCATCACGCAAAGTGTCGCTGCTACATTTTCTGAAGAAATTTGTTTTTACGGGGTTGATTTACTTGACTTTCCACTGAGTCAGGTTGTGACACAAGGTCAGTTTTTAACGTGGGGCCCCTAGTGTCTTCATTCAGGCCTCTGGTCCAAGCTGGTCTTAGCTGGTCATAGCTTGTCCAAGCTGGTCAGAGTTGGTCTACGCTAGTCATAGCTGGTCTTGGCTTGTCATAGCTGGCCCAAGCTGGTCAGAGCCGGTGCAAGCTAATCATAGCTGTTATACTACCAGCACAGGGACGGATCCCTGTGACCGTTAAGTATCCGAATGTGTATACTTCCTCGAGGGAGGGGTTTCATTTTTCTTTTTCCGGGGTGGATCCCTGGGCCAGGTATGTAGAGATTTACTTGACCCCCCCCCATTGAGTCAGGTTGTGACACAATGTTAGTTTTTAACGTGGGGTCCCGAGTGTTTTCACTCGGGCCGCTGGTCCAAGCTGGTCTTAGATGGTGTAAGCTAGTCATAGATGTGATACTACCAGCGCAGGGACGGATCCTTGTGACCAGTAAGTATCCGAATGTGTATACCCCCTCAAGGGAGGGAATTCAAATTTGTTTTTTAAGTGGTGGAGTTGATTAACCCTAAGTCTAACCAGTTTTGAATTCACAGTTGTTCTTCGCCTAGACTGGTTGCCAAATAAAGTTAGAGAGTTCAGTCTATTTTTCCATTAATCTCTTGCCAGGATCGGAAGAGATGCATTTATGCCTTTCCAAGAGTATTTGTGCAAAAATGAACACAATGGACTCCTCTGAAAATTGAATTCAATACGCCAATAACAAGACAGAAAGATCAGGGTTTGTCTTTATTTTACACGGCTTTAGTAGGTTTCAATATAAGTAGAGAAAAGAAAACGTAGTGAGAGGTTTGTGTGAGAGAGAATGATCGTCTAGATGTGTTGGACCTTGCAAAAGGTCGCCATGTTGACTGATGGCGTCTGTTCGCTCATCAAGTCTGAAAGAGAAGAAACGGAAGAATTAGGCGCCAAAAATATCTGCCATTGTTTAATTTCTGAAAATGTTTTATTTCATGTTTCTATTATTCTCCTTTTGTTTAGGTTTTCATTTTCTATTTTGCTTTCTTTCTTTTCTTTTTGTTTCTTTTTCTCTGTCTTTTAGACATTTTTTCCTTTTATTTTCTCCCTTATTTTCTTTCCTTTTCGTTTATTCCGCCAACCATTTGCATTTTTATGTTTTTCTCCCTTTCATTCAGGCCTTTTTGTTTCTTTTCATTTTCTTTTCTTTTAGGATTTTTGTTTCTTTTTCTCTTTCTTTTCTTTTCGATTTTTGTTTCTTTTTCTCTTTCTTTTCTTTTCGATTTTTGTTTCTTTTTCTCTTTCTTTTCTTTTAGATATTTGTTTCTTTTTCTCTTTCTTTTCTTTTAGATTTTTGTTTCACTTTCTTTTGTTTTATGCTTTTTGTTTCTTTTTTGGCTTTTTGCTTCTTTTTCTTTTCTTTCAGACCTTTTTGCTTTTTTTCTCTTTATTTTCTTTTAGGCTTTTGTTTCTTTTTCTCTTTCTTTTATTTCAGGCATTTTTGTTTCTTCTCATTTTCTTTTTTTTTAGTCTTTCTGTTTCTTTTTCTCTTTTGTTTTAAACTTTTTTATTTCTTTTCTCTACTTTTCTGTTAGGCTTTTTTTCTCTTTCTTTTCTTTTAAGCGTTTTGTTTATTTTTATATTTTTCCATTAGGTTTTTTGTTGTTGATTTTCTCTGTAATTCTTTTAGGCTGTTTTTTGTTTCGCTTTCTTTGTTTTAGCCTTTTTGTTCTTTTTCCTCTTCATTTTCTTTTATGCCATTTGTTTCTCTTTCTTTTGTGGTAGGATTTTTATCTCTTGTTTTTATTTTTTGAGGCTTTTTGTTTTTTTTTCTTTTGTGTTAAGCTTTTTGTTTCTTATTCTCTTCTTTACTTTGGGGCTTTTGTTTCTTTTTCTCTTTCTTTTAGGCATCCTGTTTCTCTTTCTTTTGCTTTAAAATTTTTGATTCTTTTCCTCCTTTTGTTGTAAACATTTTTGTTTCTTTTCACTTACTTTATTGTTAGGTATTTAGTTTCAATGTCTTTTGGTTTATGCATTTTGTTTCTTTTCTCTTTCTTTTCTATTAGGCCTTTTGTTTCTTTTCTCTTTTTTCTTTTAGGATTTTTATTTTCTCTTTATTTTTTCGTTTTTTTTTTCTTTTCTATTTATTTTCTTTCAGGCTTTTTGTTTCACGTTCTTTTGTTTTAGGCTTTTTTTCCTTTTCTTTTCTTTTAGGCTTTTCATTTGTTCTTTTCTTTTGTTTCAGGCTTTTTGTTTCTTTTCTCTTTTTTTGGTTTATTTGTTTCTTTTTCTCTTTTAGGAAAAGAAAGACGCATGAATAAAAATAGAATGAATATTTTACATTACAATTGGAGACTTTGATGTTGCTGAAAGCTGTAAGCGTATAGTAAAAAGTTTAGTAAAATCATCGATAAAAACGATATAGGCCTTTACAGCGACGACGGTCACATAATCTTAAGAAAATGTAACGGGCAAACGAGAAAGAAATCACAAACTTTTTCAAATGTATGGGATTTGACATAGACATAAAAGCTAACCTAAAATAAGTAGATTTTGTAGATGTCATATTCAACCTAAGAAAATATACATATCAATCATACAGAAAAGCTTACGACAAAACACTTTATATACACACATCTTCCAACGACACGCCATCAATAAGCGAGCAGATCCCACAATCAATTAACTGCAAGTCATCTGAAAAATTTCCTGTAAAATCAACAAAGCCAAGAATCACTACGAATCAACTCTAAAACATATTGAATTTTCGGTAAATTTCGCATACACACCACACAGCACAAAAAAGCCAACAGAGAAAGAAACATCATATGGATCAATTCAACGTATAACAAAATCGTAAAAACAAACCTAGGAAAATATTCATTAAACCCATACAAAAATAATTTCCCCCGTCTAGCACCCTCCACATATTCAACAAAACACAGTAAAAATCAGCTACAGTTACATCAAGAACATGACACAAAATATTGAAAAACACAACAGAAAAATAATAAGCAAACCACCTGCACAAATCAAAACCACGTGTAACTGCAGAGCAAAGTACGAATGTCCCTTAAACGGCAATTGCTCGCAGATCAATGCAATATACCAAGCCAATGTAAAATCAGCAGATAATGAAGAAAAAAGATACATAGTCTTAATTGAAGGGGGCAAAGAATCAACGCACACAAAACATCCTTTACAAATAGTAAATAGGCAAACTATACAATGATTCCTAAACATGTATGGGAAATAAAAAATAAATTACACCAAAAATATTATGGAACATAAGGAAAAAATCATCAGTCTAAAATAATAAAAAAAAAGACTGTGTCTAGAGGAGATAATAATTCTCAAACCAACATAAATTAATAAACGATCAAAATTCATCTAAAAAAAGCAGACGAAAACAAATTTTTGCTACCTTACCTAGAAATCGAAAACTAAAAACGAACACTAAAAAATAAATAAAATTAAGTAAAGAAATTAAAAAACTACAAATGCACACATAAACACAAGTTAATAATAACAACCAACAAAAGATAATAAAGTAATCAATAATAAATAACGAGAAAAAATCTTAACCAACAACACTATCAAATAGCTAGAAATAACTACATTCGAATCCACAATTATTTCTACTCAACCCTTAGAAAAATTTGAAACCTAACCGTCACCGCACACTGAATAACCTTTAAATAATATAAGAGACCTATCCATAATAGACCACTGAACAGCATATATAAATAGTCGAACCAAAACACAACATACATCACCTGAATACTGCGTTTAAGTATGAAAAAAAAACAGGCTGTTTTCTCTTGGCGTGGACCTCAAAATACACTTATATATATATATGTCATACGCTGACAGTACTGTTTCGCTGTATCACAGCTCCTCAGTACGACTAGACATGCGAATGCGTCAAGCCAGCATTGAAACCGCACTGATTTGGTGTCAGTCAGAGCTTCTACCACTGAGCTATCTTCATTCGGCAGAGCGAAAAAGTTAAATCTAGCGTTTTTTTTACGAATGTAAACAAATGCCAATCAACTAGAGTGCTCTATTCATTTTACTGAATATATATATATATATATATATATATATATATATATATATATATATATATATATATTTATATTTGTGTATTTAAGCAACAATACTTCTTTCATGCACATTTCATTAAAATTTTATAAACATACATATAACAAACTATTTCTAATTCTAACAGTTGAAATATAATCCTTGAACATGGCTAAATGTATAGCCGAAAGCGCTCGGATAAAAAGAACATTCGGACAGTTTTTATATAATTTATCATCTGAAAAGAAAAACATTATGAGATCGCACGAGAAATTATATAAAAAACTAAATAATAGCACCTTGTCAGTCGTTTTTAATGAAATGTGCATATATATATATATATATATATATATATATATATATATATATATATATATATATATATATATATATATATATGAAAGGTCTGTCTGAAAAATAACAGGACCGGTGTCACAAACAATGTTTTTCAATTCCAAATTACAAAAATCATGCTTTCTCCTTTAAAGTAATCCCCCCTCGAGTCTAATGAACTTTTCCTTTCTTCTTTGCCACGGTTCTATGCTCAGCCGGAAGGATTAATCTTGGACCCCCCTCCCAGAGCTCCGTTGTTACGGCCCTCTTGATGGCATCCAGACCTTCAAAATGGGTCGCTTTAATGGTCCCCATGAGCTTGGGGGAAATAAGAAGTCACGTGCAGCAAGCTCAGGTGAATCGGGAGGTTGTTCCAGTACGCCGATGTTCTTCTCGACAAAAAATGCCAGATGATCAGGGCGTTGTGACGAGATGGATTGTCGCAGTGATGCATCGCTATTTGTCCTGCCACAACTTTCGTCTCTTCTTGTGCACTCAACCAACGTAAACACCGACTTGCAGACTTGATTGATAGTAATGCTTCGCACATCGAAGAACGTGATCAGTTCCCTTACTTTACAGTCTGACCTTATATATAATGAAAAATTTCTCAGCGTTAACCTGTAGCAAAAGACAATATGTATAATAGTTAAAGACAATAGGAAAACAGTATAATTCGCCGAGGCGTTTCGTCCAATGTGGATTTTTCAAGGCAAAAACGAAAGGAATTTATTGAAAACAAAGTAACTACTAACAACAAAAAAATGTCCTTAGCAACTGGAAAAATTTAGAAACCTCTATCTGATCTGAATTTTTCTACCCGCATTTCTTTGCAGAAATATTGTAACACGAACGTATACCAACAATGAGAACGAGAATGATATTCTAACAATGCCTGCAGTGTATACGTTTCTAACTACATGAGTGTTCTTTTTTAAGTTTTAAATAACACCTCTGTGCAAATGAATCGAAACAAAACGAATAATTCCTTTATTATTTACTTTTTTCGTATTTTATTCCAAGATACATAGCCCAGTGCACATGTTAGTACTTCGTATGTCCATTCCACGAAGGCCTTCCTTGCAGATTGACCACATATACTCGACTGAATTTAAATAAGCAGAGTTTCCAGGCCAATCTATAGTACTTTGATTTGCTCACTGGTGAGGTTTGCCAGTGTGTTCGTGCAGCGTTACAATTTGCGTATGTGTTGTAACCGACAAAAGTTTACTGAATGAGGAATAACCAAAACGGAGGTTGGAAATGAAATGGTAATCTTTATAACATCAGTAAAATGCAATACTCGTCAGCGGCATGAATTAGGTAAACCACTGCTAGTGGTGGATTACTTAGAATATCACCCTCACTTAAAATAGTGTCCAACGTATTCCCATTAGTGTTTATAGGTAAGGTATATAACAGTACGCTTCCTTGGAGTAACATCCATTACAGACAATGGCCTAAGATAACTAATCGACAGTCGAGACAATAGCGTTTGTGCGTGAATTATTTATATTTTAAAGGTCAATTCTTAGCAGATTTTTTGGACTTCCTGTGCTGAAATTTATTGAGATATATGCTCATGAGTTGGATCAAATTAAATTTACCACGCCAAAACAAATTTAACCCTACACCCGAAAATAGATTTATATTACTTAATTCCACAGCAAATAATCTAATCTGAGGGAGAAAAAAAAGAAATCGATTACACCCTGTCACTCCAGTGGGTCTAAAACTGACCGTATGGTAAAAGAAAGGAAACTAAAGCGGTTGTTTCAATTAATTTGCACAAAGGTGTATATAATGCTTTTGTAAGTACCCCATGAGTACATCACAGCAACTACAAATGAAAATAGGTTCATATTATTGCACACCACTGAAAATGACCCAATCTGAGGAAAAATAGGAATCGATTACAGCCTGTCACTCCAGTGGGTTTAAAACTGACCGTATGGTAAAAGAAAGGAAACTAAAGCGGTTGTTTCAATTAATTTGCACAAAGGTGTATATAATGCTTTTGTAAGTACCCCATGAGTACATCACAGCAACTACAAATGAAAATAGGTTCATATTATTGCACACCACTGAAAATGACCCAATCTGAGGAAAAATAGGAATCGATTACAGCCTGTCACTCCGGTGGGTCTAAAACTGACCGTATGGTAAAAGAAAGGAAACTAAAGCGGTTGTTTCAATTAATTTGCACAAAGGTGTAGTTGTCAACAAAATGAAGAACCCAACATGCAAATTACAAAACGGGGATACCAAAATCAAACGAGTACAACAACTTAGATATCTAGGAAGTGTTTTAACAGAGGACGGAAAGTGTAACGCTGATATCCAAAGGTGCGTTGGTATAACGAAAGATGCCTTCTAATAGCTAAGCCAATGATTAAGAAACAGTAAATTTTTTTCGAAACAAAGAAAAGAGTACTGAACTGTTACGTAATATCTGTCCTCCTATCTTGCAGTGAATGCTGGACAATCTCCTAACAGATGAAGAAGAAACTTGAAGCAACAGAAATAAAGAAAAGAGTACTGAACTGTTACGTAATATCAGTCCTCTTATATGTTAATGAATGCTGGACAATCTCCTCATAGATGGAGACTTGAAGCAACAGAAAGCGAAATAAAGGGTTCAGTTCGACATTCCTACCACCTGAAGAAGGCCGGAGCGTCCAACGGCCGAAACGTTGTAATAAATATGGCGACAAAGATGAAGACAATAGTCCGAATAATATAAATAGTGTACATAATACCTCATCTCAGAAATATAGATAGATGTTCAGTTCGACATTCGAACCACCTGAAGAAGGCCGGAGCGTACAACGACCGAAACGCTGTAATAAATATGGCGACAAAGATGAGGACAATAGCCTGAATAATGTTAATAGTGTACGTTTTGTTTTATTACCATCTTCCACATTTCAGTCAACATAATTCTATGCTTTAAAAACTATTTTTCTGATCGATTAATTTCATTTAACTCTCCTGTTAAAAAAAAAGTTGAATGGTACACCGCATGTGCAATTAATAAGTTTACCAAATCATGCATGTTTAGCGACATCAGGTATTAGCTGATGACCCATTGTAACGCATCACAGAAATAGTAGCTTTAACAATTATCTGACTTCGCAAAGAGGGTTAGCTTAATGGAGTGGACCTCCCAATAGCCAGGTCAAACACTCCAGCTCACTGAGTGAAGCTAGAACCTGAGTTCTTGATGAATTATTTTTTTTAGATAAAGCTGACAAGACAAAGAACGATGCTCTCTATAAGACAGTGATCCCTAGAGGAGAGACACACAGAAAGACAGAAAGACAGAGAGAGAGAGAGATGCCACGTGAAAAGAAGACGCCTTTTAGACGGTTGGCACATTCTGCTTTATCTCTGCCTTGCTTCTCTACAATAGTAAATTGAAACCGTATAAAACTTGCCTACTTCTATAATCGTCACATGGTTTTATTTCTTTGGTGACGATCTGACCAAAGAGTTATTTTTAAAGCGACAAGCATTTGTCGGGAAGAAGTATCACCCTGAGAACGAACCTGCTGTCTGGTCTGGTTTGACCCGCAACGCTAGACACGTCTGTGCGCGTGTGAGCTTCTGCTTTTAAACCATAAACTCAAAACTTATCTCACTGAAATCACTATTTGGCTTTGAGTACATGAACGCATGTCTATATTGATGTAAAGCCTCTGTAACATACAGATTCGCCAAACTGATAATATCCTACGTGCAGGCGCTCTTTGATGCCAAGAATGGTTCACAGCTTTGACGGTGCCAAGATCCGAGATCAGATAAACACACCCTACCGTCATGTTGGTCATTTGAGTGCGCCAACGCTTTACAGCTGCCGCCATCATCGACAGGTAAAATTAATTTCCCTTTTAAGTGAGTTCCAAGCATTTCACTCCTTGAAAGTCTTGGCTCTCTGCAGTCCAGTCTTTTAGAGATTAACGCGGACTCTTATCAGGTGGTTGTCTGAAAAGCACTGCCGTAGACAATGTGATGAAACGATTTAAAAGCCCACGTTATTCGATTAAATTGTGATGTATTTATGAAGACATGTATATCTTAATGTAGATGTTAAAAGTGGTTTATGCATTGGTATTTGTATGTAGGCCTGTGTGTAGTTTGTCTTTGTCAATGTACCCAGCTCCATTTTATTAACACTATTAAGAAGTTCTGGGAGTGTTTTTGAAGTTTACACAGGTTATTATTGGACGTATATTCAATTGGAATATATCGTTTATAACCCTTAGGAATATTCCATATGCTGGGAAAATCAGCTCCACATGTATTTACTGAAAGATATGTCAGCCAGCATCTATAAACTTATCTTTTTCCTTTCTCTCTTACGAAGTAATTAGAATTTATATGCGCTGGTCTTAATTCAAATAATATAAGGGAGGTAACTCATCCTTATAAGTAAATACGAAAATAATTTCAAAATGCTAGTAAAATCAGCAATGCATTTTCAAAAAGCACTCACGACAGTAGGACCTTGAAATTAAAATGCATACATCTTTGTAATAATAATAATAATAACGAAGAAGAAGAAGAAAGTAGTAAGCGACTATATTCAGTAAGAAAGGAAGCCAACAAGTTCAAAATATAGTTTCAAATGGGCGAAGAAATACAAGTAAAACACAATACACCGACTGAAACTGCAAAATACTTAAAAAAAGAAAGCAAATGCAAATGCAACCGACCAGATACAGAAACGATAGCGAGATAAACCTCTTCATGGTCAATACTCTGCCCATACAAAACAAGTTGATGCAGACAAACCCCGTACCTATCAGTGGCTACGTAGTGCAGGGTTAAAAGCTGAAACTGAAGGTTTTATCCTTGCTGCACAAGACCAATGCTTGCTTACTAGAAATTACCAAGCTCACATAGTGAAAAATTGTGTTTGTCCAAAATGTAGATTCTGTGATAACTATCCAGAAACAATTGATCATCTCGTATCAGGTTGCACGATATTGGCATCCATTGAGTATAAAACCCGGCACAAGAGAGAGGGCCAATATCTGTACTGGAAAATCTGCAGCACTTACGGAAAGGAAACTGCAAGAAATTGGTATGAACATCACCCAGACCGGGTTACGGAGATAGGACCTTGTTGTGGGGGTCTCCCCTTTTACACAAGATGGACTCGTCGAAATCATACTTATACTGACTGAGTTGGAGATACGTGGAGATACGTTGAGACAAGGTTGAGATACGTAGAGTGCACACAGAGAGAGAAAGAGAGAGAGAGAGATAATTACGGCTTCGCTTAAAGAGACTTGTACATATACTTTCTACTAACCCGTATTCCTGGACTACTAATCTTCATTTCAAGTTTGTATTCTTACGTTCAATACACTTATTTTCCTATTTCAATTACTGGCGTTATTTATTTATTTGTGCAGGACTCCATCCCCGGAATCCACAACAGACCTGGGATTTTACAATACACACAAACAGAACAATCAAAGCTAATCGCCCAAACTACGTGATCAGAGCTTGTAAAAAATAAAATGTGCCTTCTTATTGACATGGCAGTCCCCGCAGACTGCAATGTATCTTTGAAGAATCTGTTTTTTTATTGACATGGAAGTCCCTGCTTGGTAAACTATCAAAATACTAGGACCTTAAAATCGAAATCTCAAAAATATTGCGCATGAGGACATCAACAATTTCAGTTGTAGTAGAAGCCCTCGGATTTATTGGAAAATACTCCAACAGAGTCGTTGAAGGAATCTTTGGTAGCGCATGCCCTAAAGAAATACAAATAGCTCTACTCACAAGTTCAGCCCATATGTAAAATAGGTGCGTTATATTATTTTTTAAAGTGTCATGATGCCATTTCTGACTTTAGGTCTCTGGTCGGGACCCGGAAAGATATGAGTATACACCAGAAACCAAAGGAAATAAAACAATAATAATAATAATAATAATAATAATAATAATAATAATAATAATGAGAAGAAGCAGAAGAAGAAGAAGAAGAAAAAGAAAAAGAAGAAGAAGAAAGAAGAAGAAGGAAAAGAAGAAGAAAAAGAAGAAGAAGAAAAAAGAAGAAGCAGAAGAAGAAGAAGAAGAAGGAAAAGAAGAAGGAAAAGAAGAAGAAGAAAAAGAAGAAGAAAAAGAAGAAGCAGAAGAAGAAGAAGGAAAAGAACAAGGAAAAGAAGAAGAAGAAGAAGAAGAAGAAGAAGAAGAAGAAGAAGAAGGAAAAGAAGAAGAAGAAAAAGAAGAAGAAGGAGAAGAAGAAGGAAAAGAAGAAGAAGAAAAAGAAGAATCCTGATGTCGTTTTCCATTGCTCAACGAAGCAATGTTTTATTTTTAAGTGGAAGTCTTGACTACTTTAATTATTCATTTATTCTCATATTTTTCTGTTTATTATAATTTTATTATATTATTATGCATTATACTTTTTTTAATTATTAAAATTTAAAATACATGTTTCTTTCTTTTTTTAAAGATAAGTCGTGGTATACAATGGATTGTTTTAGTTTTAAAATAAGTGTTATTTAGCAAGTTTAATTTATTAAGAATGTGTCACTAATAATTATTATATTAAGAACATTTCATACGTTGTATTTAATACATTTGCATTTGTATTTAAATGACTTATACATTGGCATGAGTAATTCTATATTTATATTTAACTGTAACATTTTTTATGAAAGAGGACGTAATTTTCGCAATTTTACGAAAAGCATTTAGAGTCATAGTAATGTTTATTTAGTTTTGTTTTGTTTATCTATGACTATTCATTCATTATCCTCGATTTCGTTGTATAATAACAAGTCTAAGTAAAAGCTTTATTTGACTAATTCAGTTTTAGCACTGAAAACGTTTTATTTTACAGTAATAGATGGTTATAAGCGAGAGGGGAGATGGGATGTACATAATCTATTACGATATATTTCTCTATTATTTATAATCCAGACAGTTTTAACAACATTTGCCTGTAATTTTATTAATTTTTTCTTTTCTTATATATTAATTGTTGAGAAACATTTTTTTAAAGGCGAGAATTGTTTCGATTCTTAACGTTATTTTTATTTTTTAATTTTTTAAGCGTTTTACCTCAAGCAAGTCAGGAAGCCCCTAGCACGTAAGGGGTTACAGAGAGTTGGAGCGAGAGCAAAGAGGAATGATAGAGGAAAGGATGAAGAGAAGGATAGGGGATAGATCAAGGCATCTGGAGACGTCGATTGACATTACATTTGAATAGTTGGAGATTATAGCTACCAGGGAAAGAGGAAAAGGGGAGGGAGTTCCACAGGCCAGAAGTGCGAGACATGAAGCTATTGGAGTGGAAGAGACGGCTACATTTAACAGTTTCGACAGTGAAAGGGTGTGAGCGAGATACCAGCCTTGTAGAACGCTTAATCAGGGCCAATTACATTGCATATCCGTCTCTGGATTTTATCAAGGACCTTGAGACAATTAGAAGGGGCTCCAGACCATATATGGCAGCAATACTCCATGCAAGGACGAATGGTTGATTTGTATATTTGAAGGATCGACTCCGGCGAGAAAAATGTCCTGGCACGGCACAGGGAGCCAACTTTCCTTGCGGTGGACGGAGCTATTGACTCAATGCATTCGTTCCATCTCAGGTCAGCGGACAATGTGAGACCGAGCAGTCGCAAAGAGATGCTCTCGTGGAGTTGAGCGTCAGACATTCTAATGGGAGGCAGGGATGGTTCTCTCTGGTGAGTATTAGAGAGAAGTTTTGTTTTTGTGGCATTAAAGTTAACCAATTTATGCCACAGTCCACAACCGATTGGAGGTCCTTTTCGAGACAAGACGGCCAGGTTAGTTTTGTCAGCGACACTAGATTTGTTTTTGAGGCAGGAGTAAATAGTAGTGTCGTCCGCAGAGATGCCTACTTGGGAACCTATGACATCAGGAAGATCGTTCCTTTGATTACTACTTTTATTGTTGTTCAGAATAGAAAAGATCTTCTATTATTTATCTTTCAAATATTTTTAACAAAAGAAAATGTTCTCATATATTTTATGATAATTTCAAACTTTTATTCTTTTCTTATTTATTGATTCAAATATTATCACTTAAATTTGTAATAATAATTCTTAAAGTGGTACATTTGATAACAAACTGTTTATTCCAACATCTAGTGTAAATATATATATTTTTGTCTTTATGCGTATATATATATATATATATATATATATATATATATATATGCAGTGTAGCCCGGATATAAGAGACCCAGATATAAGAGAAACCCGGATATAAGAGAGATTTTCTCTGGCCACTAAGTAGAGCCTGTGTTAATGTATATATAATAGACCAAACCCGGATATAAGAGAAACCCGGATATAAGAGACTTCTTCTCCGGTCCCGACAACTCTCTTATATCCGGGTTAAACTATATATATATATATATATATATATATATATATATATATATATATATATATATACTTCGGATAGATGGACCCCGTCATCCCGAGAGGGGAGTTCATCTAAGAGAAGTAAAACTCAGATTTTAAATCTCCCATGCCTTGCAGCCATAGCCAATCATGGGAAAGGCTTCGAGGGTAAACCCTGAGGACAAATCCGCAGCCGGAGTAAGCGAGACGGTCCGGTATTATGTTCAACTTCGTTTCTTGCAACTCCTGCAAGACTGTCACTCCCGGGTGGGCCTGTACAGCCATAACAGACCAGCAGCTGAGGCATAACTTTCCGAGTGCGGATCCATGTTCTCTCGAGACCGGTGGATATCACAAGTTATATTCAACTAAACAATTAATTATATAATATTAATAATAATAACAGAAATAATAATAATAATAATAATAATAATAATAATAATTTTTCAGTGGAAAGTGTCATGATGCCATTTCTAACCTTAGGTCCCTGGGCGGGACCCGGAAAGAAATGTGTAAACGTCAGACATCAAAGGAAATAATAATAATAATGATAGGAATAATATTAATAATAACAACAGGAATAATAATAATAAAAATAATGATAAGAATAATATTAATAATAACAATAGAAATAATAATGATAATAATAATATTAATAATAATAAGGATAGGAATAATATTAATAATAACAACAGGAATAATAATAATATAATAATAATAATAATAATAATAATAATAATAATAATAATAATAATAATAATAAATGCATAAATAAAACTATCCGTAGCCTAGAAATATCGGGTGTGACATATGGCGGGGTAGGAAGAGTTCTTTAGTTTTGGTCGACAGTCGTCCTGAAATTGGTGCCTTGAACAAAATTACCCTTTGGTGGTGGTTAAGGATAAAACGCAAAAAAAGTACAAATCTTAATGTTTACAAACAGAAACTCATACCGATTGGACGTCACCCCGATAAACAAGAGAGGAACCAGTGTGAGGTCGAAAGTTCTGTCACTGAAACAAACAGTTCTACCAACAATGCGACACCTTGTCACCAAAACCGGATTAACTCCAACATTGGTCCTCGTAACTTGATGATAAATCAATTAATAAAAGGAAAAGCGAACAAAATGGAATCGCGAAGAATATAAACAAGGCATGGCATCTTTTTTCCACTGAACTCGAAAATCGACAAAAGAACATCACTGATGAGCCTTGCCATATATACAGAGAAATATGGTAGGAACTGAAATACGACCCTCTCTCGACCCAAATATTCTTGCCAATATCCGCAGTTGTCATCATGTGAAATAAAAACTCCCAAATACGGAAATAGATAAGATAAAAATAAATATGAGACAAGGTCCAATATGACATAACCCAAACAAAAAAGAGGCAAGAATGGAAATGAATAATATGACAGAAGATGAGAAACAAAGTAAAATAAATGAGATACGGAATAAGAATCTCCCAGGAAATAAAATAGAAGAATCTAGATGAGGCATAAAAAGTTGCACTAATTCAGATTCTGTCATTGATTCAGATTCTGTCACTGATTCAGCTTCTATCACTGATGAACATTCTGTCAGTAATTCAGATTCTGTCACTGATGAAGATACTGCCATTGATTCAGATTCTGTCACTGATGAAAATTCAGTGATTGATTCAAGTTTCTGTCACTGATTCAGATTCTGTCACTGATGAAGATTCTGTCATTGATTCAGATTCTGTCACTAATTCAGATTCTGTTACTGATTCAGACTCTGTCACTGATGAAGATTCTGTCACTCACTCAGATTCTGTCATTGATTCAGATTCTGTCACTCATTCAGATTCTGTCACTCATTCAGATTCTGCCATTGATTCAGATTCTGTCATTGATTCAGATTCTGTCACTGATGAAGATTCAGTCACTGATTCAGAGTCTGTCACTGATGAAGATTTTGTCACTTATTCAGATACTGTCATTGATTCAGATTTTGTCACTGATTCAGATTCCGTCACTCGTGAAGATGTTGTCACAAATTCAGATACTGTCACTGATGAAAATTCTGTCATTGATTCAGATGCTGTCACTAATTCAGATTCTCTCATTGATTCAGATTCCGTTACTGATTCAGATTCTGTCATTGATTCAGATACTGTCACTGATGAAGATTCTGCCATTGATTCAGATTCTGTCACTCATTCAGATTCTGTCACTGATGAAGATTTTGTCACTGATTCAGATTCTTTCATTGATTCAGATTCTGTCACTGATTTAGACTCTGTCACTAATATAGATTCTGTCATGATGAAGATTATGCCGTTGATTCAGATTCTGTCACTGATTCAGATTCTGTCACTTATTCAGATTCTCTCATTGATTCGGATTCTGTCATTGATTCGGATTCTGTCACTGATGAAGATTCTATCACTGATGAAGATTCTGTCACTCATTCAGATTCTGTCATTGATTCACATTCTGTCACTGATAAAGATTCTGTCACTGATGAGGATTTTGTCAGTGATTCAGATTCTGTCATCGATTCAGATTCTGTCATTGATTCAGATTCTGTCCCTAATTCAGATTATGTCACTGATTCAGATTCTGTCACTGATGAAGCTTCTGTCTCTGATGAAGCTTCTGTCATTGATTCAGATTCTGTCATTGATTCAGATTCTGTCACTGATGAAGATTCAGTCACTGATTCAGATTCTGTCACTGATGAAGATTTTGTCACAAATTCAGATTCTGTCACAGATGAAGATTCTCTCATTGATTCAGATTCTGTTACTGATACAGATTCTGTCATTGATTCAGTTTCTATCACTGATGAAGATTCTGCCATTGATTCAGATTCTGTCACTGATTCAGCTTCTATCACTGATGAACATTCTGTCAGTAATTCAGATTCTGTCACTGATGAAGATACTGCCATTGATTCAGATTCTGTCACGGATGAAAATTCAGTGATTGATTCAAGTTTCTGTCACTGATTCAGATT
This sequence comes from Acanthosepion esculentum, assembly GCA_964036315.1. Lineage (NCBI taxonomy): Eukaryota > Metazoa > Mollusca > Cephalopoda > Sepiida > Sepiidae > Acanthosepion > Acanthosepion esculentum. The sequence goes on along the minus strand of OZ038502.1, from coordinate 91,990,095 downwards.
CTGTCACTGATGAAGATTCTGTCATTGATTCAGATTCTGTCACTAATTCAGATTCTGTCATTGATTCAGATTCTGTCACTGATGAAGATTTTGTCACAAATTCAGATTCTGTCACAGATGAAGATTCTCTCATTGATTCAGATTCTGTTACTGATACAGATTCTGTCATTGATTCAGTTTCTATCACTGATGAAGATTCTGCCATTGATTCAGATTCTGTCACTGATTCAGCTTCTATCACTGATGAACATTCTGTCAGTAATTCAGATTCTGTCACTGATGAAGATACTGCCATTGATTCAGATTCTGTCACTGATGAAAATTCAGTGATTGATTCAAGTTTCTGTCACTGATTCAGATTCTGTCACTGATGAAGATTCTGTCATTGATTCAGATTCTGTCACTAATTCAGATTCTGTTACTGATTCAGACTGTCACTGATGAAGATTCTGTCACTGATGAAGATTCTGTCACTCACTCAGATTCTGTCACTCGTTCAGATTCTGTCATTGATTCAGATTCTGTCACTCATTCAGATTCTGTCACTCATTCAGATTCTGCCATTGATTCAGATTCTGTCATTGATTCAGATTCTGTCACTGATGAAGATTCAGTCACTGATTCAGAGTCTGTCACTGATGAAGATTTTGTCACTTATTCAGATACTGTCATTGATTCAGATTTTGTCACTGATTCAGATTCCGTCACTCGTGAAGATGTTGCCACAAATTCAGATACTGTCACTGATGAAAATTCTGTCATTGATTCAGATGCTGTCACTAATTCATATTCTCTCATTGATTCAGATTCCGTTACTGATTCAAATTCTGTCATTGATTCAGATACTGTCACTGATGAAGATTCTGCCATTGATTCAGATTCTGTCATCGATTCATATTCTGTCATTGATTCAGATTCTGTCCCTGATTCAGATTCTGTCATTGATTCAGATTCTGTCACTGATGAAGATTCAGTCACTGATTCAGATTCTGTCACTGATGAAGATTTTGTCACAAATTCAGATTCTGTCACTGATGAAGATTCTCTCATTGATTCAGATTCTGTTACTGATACAGATTCTGTCATTGATTCAGTTTCTATCACTGATGAAGATTCTGCCATTGATTCAGATTCTGTCACTCATTCAGATTCTGTCACTCATTCATATTCTGTCATTGATTCAGATTCTGTCAATGATTCAGATTCTGTCACTGATGAAGATTTTGTCACTGATGAAGATTCATTCATTGATTCAGATTCTGTCTCCTGATTTAGTCTCTGCCACTAATGTAGATTCTGTCACTGATTCAGATTCTGTCAGTCATTCAGATTCTGTCACTGATTCGGATTCTGTCACTGATGAAGTTTCTGTCATTGATACAGTTTCTGGCACTGATGAAGATTCTGTCACTGATGAAAATTCTGTTACTGATGAAGATTCTGTCACTGATTCAGATTCTGTCATTGATTCAGATTCTGTAACTTATTCAGATTCTGTCAATGATGAAAATTTTTCTCACTGATTCAGATTCTGTCACTGATGAAGATTATGTCATTGATTCAGATTCTGTCACTAATTCAGATTCAGTCACTGATTCAGATTCTGTCATTGATTCAGATTTTGTCACTGATGAAGATTCTGACACTGATGAAGATTTATCAAACGACATGAAAACAACAGAGGCGAAATCACTGAAGCGAAAAACCCTATCATTCAAATAATCAGCAAAATAACTTGCACACAAATGTCAGAAGCTGACCAACTTCCCGAAATCCATATGACGAAGTCCAGTAAACATATTATGCAAATATAAAACACTACATTGAAGACATTGTGTTATATCGTGGATTATACGATATAAACAACAAAGTAATCCCGAGTGGAAAGATTACAATAACACAAGAAATCAGGTAACAAATAACAATGGTTTATTGTACGTAAAGTACAAATGAGCAAGAGTTCGTAATACTAAGGAAAACAGGAGATAAGTCACGGAGGTTCGTAAGGGTCGCCTTCGCTCTCTCTCTCTCTCTCTCTCTCTCTCTCTCTCTCTCTCTCTCTCTCTCTCTCTCTCTCTCTGTCTCACTTTTCCTCTTCTTCAGTAGCTCGTCAGTCTTTTATAGACTGACCAATCCATGTCGGGGTGTGCCATTTTGTTCCACTATAACACCTTCCCTGAGCTAAATTCTTCCCTAGAATTTTGCTTTCAATATTTTTTTCTCTTTGGATTTCGACATAGACGTGGAGTCCTCTTCCTTTTTCTATCACTTTTTCTCCTACCATTCCGAGTTGGTGTATTTTTTTATTTTTGAAAATCAGTGATTTTTGGAGTCGATGTTACCACCATCGGTACTTCACTATTTATGGGGGGTTGGGTTTGGAAAACATCGTATAACACTTCCATCGGAATTTCGCTGTCATTTTCCACGGTTTCAGTGTATCGCTATCTCATTTGGTTAATATGTCTTTTAATAAAAAAAATTTCCTTTTACAATATCACTCTACCGATTCTTTTTGACACTATAGCGTCCTCCCAAAAACACATTCCTGACCGATAGTTCTTAAAGAAGACTTTATCGCCCTCTTTATACGTTGTATATTTTGTATTTACTTTCGTATAATTTTTCTTTTTCTTACTTGGTAACATCCTATCGAACACTGAACGTGTTTTCCTTGTAAACATAATTTCTGCAGGTGATAGATTAGCGTTTATATTCTGATTTGGTGTTATCCTATATACTGCTAAAAACTTTTGTAAGCTTTTTTCTTCAGTGTCGATTCCGTTATTTTTTCTTAATGTTCTCTTGAAACTTTCTGCCTGTCCATTTGATCTAGGATTGTACGTCGGCGTTGTTACGTGTTCAGTTGCCAACGAATCACAGTAATCTTTGAATTCCTTCCCGGTAAACATAGTAGCATTGTCGCTTACAATTGTATTTACTACTCGAAAACGACTAAATACTTCGTCTAACGCTTTTATGGTGTTTGAAGCTGTCGGGTGTTTATACCTATAAACCTCAGGCCATTTGGAAAAACTATCTACGATTACTAGATAATAGTATCCCTTTAATGGTCCTGCATAGTCAATATGAATACGTGTCCACGGAACGTCCGTTTTTGGCCAGGGTTGAGTCCTTATCGGTGGAGCTTTGGCTGCTAACTGACAACCTTTATATTGTTTTATCATATCTTCTATATTTTGGTCCATTCTAGGCCAATAAACGTAACATCTCATTAGCGACTTCTTTCTGGAGGTTCCAGGATGGCCCATATGAAACTCTTTCAAAACTCTTTTTGTAGGACACGCGGTATTACGACTCTATCCGCAGACATCAGCGTTTCGTCGCATATCGAAAATGGAGACACCCTTTTTTCTTCTTTTCGTTCCACCTTGCATGTTACTTCATGTTAGTAATATATTCATCCATTTTCAGTGCTTTTTTCATTTCTCCCAGTGTCACTGGTAGCTCTCTAACGGTGTTAACAAGTACTTCCGCTAGTTCTTTTTCCTCTTTTAGTGCTGCTATAACCGTTTCTTCCAGCATTTCTTAATGGCTTAAATTATTTCCGGATCTTCTTTTTCTATCTGACTATGATTTTTTTCCGCAGGTTATAAGGTTCTTGATGCGTGTGCAATCGGTTCGTTGATCCGTCCTCGAATTTGTGTAAAAGTAACGCACCTACACCATATTCGCTTGCATCTGATGCTACAATTAATTCCTTTTTTGGATCGTAATGTGCTAATGCTAAATCCAATGATAAGCACTTTTTTATTTTTTGAAATGCTTCTTCGCATTCTTTTGTCCGGCACCATTTCTTACCTTTCCTTAATAACTCGTTTAACGGAGCTCTCAACTCGTGCATTTTAGGAATATATAAACTATAATAATTTTCTAAACCCAGGAATGATTGTAATTTTGTTATATTATCCGGTATAGGCATATTTCTAATAGCTTCTATTCTATTTGGGTTAGGATTTCTTTCTTTATGATCAATTATCTGACCCAAATATTCAATTTTGTTCATGCAGAAATCGCATTTCTCAAGGCCCACTTTAAATCCGTAATTCTGTATTCTCTTGAATACTTCTCGAACATGATTTTTGCGCTCTTCCAAATTTTGGCTCTTTATCAATATGTCATCTAAGTATGCCATTGCGAATTCAAAGCCAGCCAGCATCGTATCCATAATTTGTTGAAACCCACTTGGGGCTACCTTCAAGCCGAATGGCAAACGTTTTAAGTTGTATAGCCCTCTATGTGTATTGATAGATACATTCTTCATCGACTTTGAATTTTAAATAAGCTTCGGACAGATCAATTTTCGAGAATATTTTTCCTCCATTCAACCTCGAGAAAATTTCTTGAGGCGTAGGAAGAGGATAGCTGTGGTTCTTTAGACATTCATTCAACCCCGTTGAAAAATCAGCGCATACTCTTATTTTCTTATTTTTCTTTTTTACGTACACCGTGAGTGACGCCCACTCAGAGTAATCTACTTTTTTAATTACTCCAATCTCTTCTAGTCTGTAATTCTTTGTCTATCAATTCCAATGACGAAAATGGTACCTTTCTTTTCTGCTTAAACACTGGTTTTGCATTATCCTTTAACTCGAACTTTACTTCAGTCTTAGTACAGCAACCTAGTCCGACAGCAAATACTTCCTTAAATTCATCTTTTAAGTCTTCAACGAATTTTTCTGTCTGTTTGCTATTTTCTATATTCGACACATTTAAGTTTCTACAAAACGTGTTAATTGTTTTTTCCCATAAATTCAATAACACAATCCACTCAATACCAAATAAATTTGAATTTCTTCCAGATATGACAGATTTTTGCCTTGTACGTTTTATCGTCAAATGACACTTTCACGTAAAATTCTCCTTTGAATTTCAGCTTTCTTCCAGAAACACCTTTTCTGAGTGTTTTGTAGTTTTGGTTGTCCAATATTCTTACATGTAACTTCGTCGATTATAGATATGTCACTTCCGGTATCAAGCAGACAGCGTATAGTTCGACCCTTTATTTTAACGTCTACATACTTTCTTCCTTAATTATTTGTATCTCTTTTAGATACAACTGTATTTATCCTTTTGAACTTCTGATGTTTTTTCTTTTTGCAAACAGTAGCTTTATGACCTTTTCGATCGCATTCATAACATATTTTATTTCTAAAATAACACTTACTTGTAGCATGGTTTATTCCACCACATGCTTTGCAGTAGTATTTTACTTCCTTGTAGACTCATTGTTTAACAATTTTTACTTGGCCAATATTTTTCTCCTCTATACTTATATTGTCCCGTTTTATATTGAGTAATTTCTGACATTCCTCCGTAACTTTCTGTAACGTTACTTCTGTATCTTTTTCCATAATTGCCAGTTTTCTTGAACGAATTTCTTTATCCTTTGTTGCAGTTAACCCTTGAGCAAAAATGAAACACTTAAACATGTCTTCTTTAATTTCTTTGATCTTGAATAATTCACACTGAGAATTCACTTTTCCTGCGTATGAAATAAAGTCGTCTTCTTCCTGTTTAACCATATTTAAACATTTATAACGTGTGAGAAATAAACTTTCACGTTCACCAAATATTTTAGACAATATTTCAATCGTTTCTTTGAACGATATATCCTCCGGCTTCTTTGGTAGAATGAAATTAGTGTACTTGGTGTTTTCCTGAGCACCTAATTTTTGTAATAGTAATATAATTTTATCTTCGTCAGACCATAACTGACATCTTTTTGAAAAAATTGTTTCGTACCGTCTGAAGTACGCTGGAAATGTTACAGCTTCCATAGGTTTGTAATGGAATTCTGAAAGTGAATTAGTAATCCCTTCAGCAGAGAAAAATCTTGATCCTTCTTTTTGATCGACTTGCTTTGTTAATATCTTCTCCAAGACTTCTTGCTGCTTTAACATTTGCTTTTGTAAGTCTAACTGCTGTTTCTGCTCTTCCTGCAGTTGTATCTGTTGTTGTTGTTGATATTGTAATTGTTGTACTTGCAATAATTCGATTTGTTTTTGAATCGATTTATTTTGTTCTTCCCAATGTGTCTGTTGCTGCTGCATAGCAGAACACATGGTTTTCGAAAATTCCAAGAACTCTTCCATATTACTTTTTTAAGGCACAACAAAAATAAAAATAAAAATCACTGTACCTTTAGTCGATAAACTAGTCCAGCAACTGGTAAAAACGTATTATTCGACGTTTGACTTGGTCGTCGCTGTTATCTTTGGATGGGTGTCTTTTTTCACTCCTCTCTCCATACTGTTAAATTACCTTGTGAGTTTATTTTGAATATACGTTCGCCGATGTTATATCGTCTTATGAGTTGTTTTCGAATACTCGTAGTCACTGTTATGTTGTGTCGTGAGTTCTTTTCGAATCCTCGTCGCCACTGTTATATCGTGGATTATACGATATAAACAAGAAAGTAATCCCGAGTGGAAAGATTACAATAACACAAGAAATCAGGTAACAAATAACAATGGTTTATTGTACGTAAAGTACAAATGAGCAAGAGTTCGTAATACTAAGGAAAGCAAGAGATAAGTGACGGAGGTTCGTAAGGGTCGCCTTCGCTCTCTCTGTCTGTCTCACTTTCCTTCTTCTTCATTAGCTCGTCACTCTTTTATAGACTGACCAATCCATGTCGAGGTAGGCCAGGTTGTTCCACTATAACACATTGTCAACGGACAGACCACAAGAAAACATCACAGAAATAAACAATATCATATATGCAACTGAAAAAGTATTTAATGTCAAGACAAATAAAAGATTAATCAACAGAAAAAAAACACTTGGAAGGCAAAATTAAAGCGATACATTGGAGAAATCAGATGTGAGTTAATCGATGCTCCATGAGACTTCAAGAAATAGAAATGTTTCATCGGGGAAAAGCAAGAAGATCAAACGTAAAAATAAAATTAAAGCAATAAATAAAATTCCACGAATCAAGGAAATACTTAAACACAAACTGCAATTAAAGAAACGGAGAAGCAGATGACATGAAAATCGTATAATCCAAATGGACCTCAAGAAGTTTTACAGAGTAATTGGAAAAGCAGTTATAGAAATCAAAAAGCCGCCATCTGTTGAAGATGTGCAAAATATTTGGGAGAATATTTGAAGCAATCCAAAGGAAATAATCCCACTGCAGAATGGATCAAACGAATGAAGGATAAACTTGTGCAAGTATGGAAAAATATAACCAAGAATAATGTTAGGCAACTTCTGACAAAATCCCAAAAATGGAAATCCCCAGGAAATGACAAGGTACCCAATTATTGGCTCTATCATTTGTCATCAATCCATAACATCTTTGCACAAACTTTTTTCAATTCTGACTAATAATCACAATGAAATTACAGAATGGATCACGGAATGTATTTCATATCTCCTACCAAAATCGCGTGAAAGAGATGATTCAAAAATTTATAGGCTAATAATATATCTGTCGGTCACATATAAATTGATCACATCTGTTCTGACGAACTGTACTTCACCTGGAAAAGACAGGATGCCGATATGGTTGCAAAGATCAACTGTTGATAAATAAACTGGTCCTGGAAAATTGCCAGAAAGGTAGAAATTTCAGCACGGAAAGTCTTTGATAGAGTACCACACTCGTGGGTACTTAAAGATTTGAAAATGAAGAAAGTCTCGTCGGCGATAGTAAATGTTCTTAGATATAGCATAGAACTGTGAAAACCACATTATACAAAAAGCACATCAAATCACAATTCTAATTCTTTGAATATCCGAGGAGAAATCTTTCAAGAAAACACCTTATCGCCCCTCCTGTACCGTCTGTCCTTAATCCCTGTTTCGCATGAACTAAAGAGTAATAACTATAGATACAAAGAAAGTGTTTAATTATCTACTCTATATGGATGATATCAAACTCTTTGCTAAAGACAGCAATGAGTTGAAGGGTTTCCTCAATACGGTAAACTGTTTCAGTGATGATATCTGTATGGATTTCGGATCAGATAAATGTGCAAAAGTAATATTCAAGAAAGGAAGAATTCCAGAAACACACTCAATAGATCTAGATGCTGTCACAGAGATTAGGGAACTGGAAGAAGAAGAAGAAGCCTCTAAATACTTAGGAGTCAGCGAAAGAGATGGAATGCAGCATAGCCGGATTAAGGAGAATGTAAGAAAGGAATACTACAGATGTGCGCATCTGATATCCAATAACTGAGTTGAATTCCCAAAACGGAATATCATCCATAAACACCCTGGCCATCGATGTGGTTCCATACATTGTCAACATCCAAAATTGGATCATAGCTGACTGTAGTTAAAGAGATAATCAACTACCTCGAAAAAGAGTCCGTGTTTTGGGTGCGAACTACCAAATAAAAATTAAAGAAAGTAGTTAGCAAAAATAAAAACTTTAAGTATCAGAATGTTATATTCCGTGCTAAGGGAATAAACACATAACACCAAGTGGATACTAAAAGAAAGGTTTATTGTACACAACAAGTACAATATGAAATACGGTACAGTTATACACACAGGTCAATCTAGTAGTGAGTGCCACTAATTGGAAGGTTGGACATGCTTGCGTCTCTCTCACTCTTAATATTTAACATCCCCCTCGCCACGAAGGATGTATGTGGCACAAGGCCGAGTTTAGCATGGGTTCTCCGAGCTCGTAGACTCGGCCAAAATGATTCCCTTAGAATAGAATTCCCAGGGTCTGTCTACCTCCCCGGACTAAACTTTGCCCTTCGACCATGGTGAAATTAGAACCCGGGTCTCATGGTTAGAAAGCGGACGTTCTAACTACTAGAACATATATATATATATATATATATATATATATATATATATATATATATATATATAGTTTCAAGGTGTGCTTCATTTATGGGATAAAGTGCTCAATATCAGAGATGGAGCGTGTGTAAATATAAATAAAGTGAACATTGAAGTCAACACTCAGAGGCGACAGGCTGTTTCATGCTGGACGCAATCGTCAGGCCGCGAATCGAATCGATTGCCTCCAGCATGAAACAGCGTGTCGCCTCTGAGTGTTGACTTCAATCTTCACTTTTACATATATATATATATATATATATATATGGGGGGGGGTTAAAGAACGAATAGGAAACGTTTATCAGTCTAATATGAATCATTTTTATAAAAATAAAAGTGAAACATGTTAGATTATTTTTATGTCGGATTCTGATACATACTTGATTTGTATTTGATCCCAGTTCATATTCATATTTTTCTAGTTGTTAAGGACATTTTGTTTGTTGTTAATAGTTATTTTGTTTTCAACAAATTCTTTTCATTTTTGCCTTGAAAATATCCACATTGGACGAAACGTCTCGGCGAATAATGCAGTTTTCCTATTGTCTTTTACCTTTATATATATTGTCTTTCGGTACAGGTTAACGCTGAGAAATGTTTCAGATATATATATATATATATATATATATATATATATATATTGTTTTAAATGTTAGGTTATAACAAATGATGTCATTTTTAAAAAAAGAAATGGCACGCTTTGTTGCGATTCAAAATGATTTATGTCTTTTTTAAGTTGATCAAAAGCGATCATTGACGACACACGCATTTTACGTGTTGGGATTTCGTGATTAATAAGCACATGTTGCTTTTTCGGCAAATTGACTACATAAAGAATCAAATTAAATCCGACCAAAATAAATATCCGCTTTATTTCGACCCCTCAAAAAACAATCAATAAAGATCCTTGCTTTAAACGTCCACTGGGCCTCAACTTCAACCGAGACCTCATGTTGAACGCATCTATACAATCCATTGCTAAAGCAGATGTTAAATGCTCGGTTCAGTTTAACGATCCTAAAAGTATTTAACCTTTTCTAACAAGATTTATCTAAAAGTGGAGTATTTTGCTTTCATATATGAGCTGGGATTGCACAATCCCCATTTTCCAGCCTTGATAGATTTCAAAATTGCTTGCGATGATTTGTGGAAGGAGACTAATTCTCCACTACGACATCTCTTGAGAAGGGCTCCAATTTTTTTTAGAGCCACTCGTCCAGGCCTTTACAGCTAGGATACGCTATGCTGCTTCGAAGTATTTGAGACACACTAATTACCACAATATTCAAAATATGAGAAGAAATTTCCACAGGAGCAGCTTTTTCCCTAAAACTGCCTCGCGGGTTACACTACAATAATAACCTGCTTAAATCAAAAGTCACTGTTTATCTATCCGCCTTATCCTCATAATATTCACTTCCTACTATTATCTTTCAAGTCTGTACTGTTTATTTTTAATATAAAAAGGTCACAGGATGGTTCTTCTGTGCTAGATGTAAGAGAAACCTGTCAGATCTCTTTATGGTAATGCGGGGGCGTGAATAGATCAAGGGTGGAACGCCCACATTATTGGTTTCGTGTCATTTCTGGAACAACCTAAAATCCTGACGCTAAGCCACAATAAACGTGTGGACGTATGTTCAGAACTTTACGCTAGAACAACCAATGACATACCATCTGAGATTCAGAGAATGACATGATTTTATCAGTTTCACGCGTGTAACCTTTGAACTTTCTATTTAGTGTAACCTTTGATCTTTCAAACTTTTTCCATTTACGCCAAGAGTTCAAATGGTTGGAATATGGATCTGCCCCGCTCTCCACAAAAAAATAATTGTTTGGAGATACAGGCATTTTGCTTTACTGTAACACTCTTTTTGCATTGTCAACACAATTTTGCAGAGAATTATATATTTAAAAATGATGTAATAATTCTTTATTTTTAGACTTAAGTATTCTACACAAAAACACACACACATATATATACAGGGAGTCCATAAAGTTCGTGTGCACTTTCAAAAATTTATAACTTTATTTGTATTTGCGATAGAAATAATTTGTAAAAAGAATTAGAAACAAATAAATCTATATTTTTAAAATTTTATTAAAATTTTATTTAAGTTTCCACATGTCCTCCATCATTAGCAATGCAAAGGGTAATACGATTTTGCAGTTCACGGAAAACATTTGCCAACTGATTTACAGTAATGCCTGAAATCACATTAGTTATTTTAGCTATACTTAAAACTAGGTACATTAAACTTTATAACATTTTTTACAAATTATTTCTATCGCAAATACAAATTCTATTGTCCTCATCTTTGTCGGCATATTTATTACTAAATATTAATATTTATTAATAAATATGGCGACAAAGATGAGGACAATAGTCCGAATAATGTAAATAGCGGGATCTAAATAGTCTCGGTAGGGTCCATTTCGAAATAAATAAAATTAAAAAAAATAATTGAAGCAAGTTTAAATTTGAAAAGAGATTCGCTTTTCGATGATATAAGAAGTATACGTTAAAATGGTTAAAGGGAGGTAATCGATATATAACCTATGCTATAATCGAAAAAGAATAATATATATATTTATCCAGGATTACACTATTTTAAGAGAAACCTCCTCCTGTGACTACAAATTAAGACTATTACGCCTATAATATATATATGATGGACTCTCCTGTCGAACTCAACGTATGAGGGTCAGACAGATCAGTTCCCAGAAACTGAAAGCCCGACACCGACACATGAGATTTGATTATAGTGGTGAAAACTTTGTGCAGGGCCATCCACACTTTTTCGGGGGACGAATACAGGGACCTGGTGCAGCGAATGTCACAAGGTCCCCAAACGACCTTCCGCAGGTTTTGAATTCAGAGTTGTCCTTCTCCTAGACCAGTTGCCATCCAAGGCAACTGGTCTAGAACCCAGTCTGTCCTGCTATTTACCCATAGTTGGAGGGAGAAGAAGAGGATTCACACCTTTCCCAAGGGTATTAGCACGTAAGTGAATGTAATGGATTCGACTGGAATTCGAACTCCGATTCCTCAATCTAAGCCGTTATCCATTACTCCACTGTGCCTCCTATATCTATTTATGGACAGCCTGTATATAGGTATAGAGGTAGGTAAATCAAATAACTAGATATCAGCAATCCTATATGCGCGTGTTAGCGTGAATATACAAGTAAGCATATATATATATATATATATATATATATATATATATATATATATATATATATATATATATATATATATACAAAAGAAGCCTATGTTGTAACTCCATTAGACGTCCTAATTCCTTCACTAGCTCGGTCACTAACACTACAAAATCTACCACAACTCTAAGTGTAGAAGTCATAACATAATTAACTTATTAGAATGCACACTAGGCTAGAAACAATATGTGGGGAAATCTGAATGTCTCTTTCATTGCAGAATTAATAATTATCGGAATCGGTTCAAGTCGGCTCCCCACGAAAGATTATTATCTGCAGAACAACATTTCCGCCTATGATTTCAATAGCCATGCAAAATTTAATGTTATTGAAAAAATAGAAATAGCCACAAAAGATAACATTCGAAAAAATACTTGATAAACATGAAGACAAGTGGATTTTGCGCCTCAAAACACTTTATCCAGACGGACTTAACCACAGAGTAAACAACACAGATATAATTAATATATAATGCCATAGATCAACCCCCACCCATATTTGTTAACCACACTAGACAGACATGCTTGCAGAGGTGTTGAGGCCTCCCACATACACACACTCACACAAATATATGCACATCCACACATCACGCACACTCCCCAAAACATAAAAGATAACGTACACTTAAGACGCACATACCTTTCCCAGCAACGAATAAAGCTGTGGGAATGACTAAGGAGGTAGTTCTGGGACGCATGAATCTTCCAGCCTCTATTTTTTAAAAATCGTGAAAGGGTCTGTTTAGCCAATACAAGCACTGGCCAAAATTAACGATAAAAAATCTAATGAAAACTACAAAGTTCACTTTCTTCAAAGACAGTGATTTACTCCTGTAGTTCACTGTTACTACAGGGATTTTGTTTCTCGTGCTGACCGAAACTAGTCGAGAAACTGTTATGTTCCGAGAATCCTCGTCGCCACTGATATGTTGGTGTGAGTTCGTTTCAAAAATCCTGAATTTTGGTGTGAAATCGTTTACAAATTCCTGAATTTTGGTATGAATTCGTTTCAACAATCCTCGTCACCACTGTTATGTTGGTGTGAGTTCGTTTCAAACATCCTGAATTTTGGTGTGAATCCGTATAAAAAATCCTGAATTTTGGTATGAATTCGTTTCAACAATCCTCGTCGCCACTGTTATGTTGGTGTGAGTTCGTTTCAAACATCCTCGTCGCCACTGTTATGTTCCGACAATCCTCGTCGCCACTGTTATATTCCGTGCTAAGGGAACAAATAAGTAACACCAGGTGGATACTAGAAGAAAGGTTTCTTGTACACAACAAGTACAATATGAAATACGGTACAGTTATGCACACAGGTCAATCTAGTAGTGAGTGCTACTAATTGGAAGGTCAGACATGCTTGCGTCTTCTCACTACTCACTCTCTCCACTGTCGTCCTCCAGTCTCTCGTAGACATTTAACTTTATAGGTACTTACTACCTATAGTGTAATCATTCATGGGGGTGCCAGGTTATTCCATTACATTCATAAACCTAATTGAAATAATAAAATCAAAGATATTAATATACAACTGAAATGTGTGTCTGAAATTTTATTTTTAGAATTTTTTTATTGTTCAAGACATATATATATATGTAGATGTGTGTGTGTGTGTGTGTGTGTGTGTGTGTGTGTGTGTGTGTGTGTGTGTGTGTGTGTGTGTGTGTGTGTCTACGTTTGTGTATATACGTAGGTATATTTGGGAGTAAAATTGTTTAGATGGAACTATTTTGAAGCTGGTTAATATCTCTGATATTGAGCACTTTATCCCATACATGTGCACAAATTAAGAGTATATCTCTTTATATATATATATATATATATATATATATATAAACAGAGACATGATATTCAGTTCTTTAACGTCAACATTTAAGTGACCACAAGAAACTTTTAGTCGCGGAAAGTTTTATCATATAAATATTGTTTAACTGTCTAAATCTAAACGCAGACACATACACTAAACAATAAAATTGATAAACTGTTGAACCCAAGCGAATATCAGTAATTGGCAAGATGTTCAGCCATCTTGTTTCTTCTATTAATTCTTCACACCCTCTCATCGAAAAATTTCTCTTTGCCGATTTTATTCACTACGGTAAAGACTTTCCCCTCGTGCTTTATACCGTTTCGGTCATCCCTTCGTAGACGATTTCGTCGGCCTTGGAATCTGGTCGCGTTTTAAGAGGCTCACGTGACCACCACAATTTCCCTGTTTATATGCTGTTCGACGGGACAGAGCACACGACAGAAGAGCGATAAAAAGAAAAGTCAGTGCCACATTGTTACTTATTTGCGTGTTTACGTGAGAATCTGTTTTACTTTTGCTATTTTTTTCCATTTGTTTGATATTTCTCCAGGTATTTTTTGTGGGTTTTTGGCTAGTAAAAAAAAGAACCTTTAAAGAAGTCCACGTTCGTAAGCATGCAGCTGTGAAGGTTTCAAGATGAATGTATGCGTTTGTGTACTTTTTGTTGTCTACCGTTGTTGGCAGCTGAGTACGTCCTGGTGGATACATTTCAAAGAAGACAGACAGACAGCTAGATAGCTATCTATCTATCTAGCTAGGTAGCTAGCTAGCTAGATAGATAGATAAAAAGAAAGAAATAAACAAACAGGTGCGTATAGATAGATAGGTAGATAGTAAAAAACAGCTAACTAGATAGATAGATAGATAGATAGATAGATAGATAGATAGATAGATATGAAGGTACTAAGATATACTGATAGATAGATATCAACATATGATGAAAAATATGGAAAAGACAAAGCAAAATCCGAATGTGTAAGTTTACTGTTTTAATTTTGTTTTATTGTCGACATCAGACGTTTCGGTCTAGTAGACCATCTTCAGGACATGGTTATTGGAGACATATTTATATTTAAGTCAATATGAAGAGACGATAGACACAAGAGTAGTCAGAAACAGAAAAACAGAATTTCAGTTTTTCTGTTTCTGACTATTACGTAATCGTTAGCCATTTAGTTTTTCATATCTTTAACACAGTTCTGAATTATTTCCCCACTACATACATATATATATATATATATATATATATATATATATATATATATATATATATGTTTTTATCTCAATTTTCAGTATTTCTATTAGTTAAATTAGAAAGAAATATTCTGATCTGATGGTCTATGAGGGAACTAGGAAAACCATTGATAACTAGCGTCTGTTCTACATTGTTGAATTCTTTAAGGAAAATGGGACGAGAGGATGAATTCTCATAAACTCTCTTGAGCAAATATTTTATAATTACTATTTTATAAAGTGAACATTCACTTTGTAAATTAGAGCCAAATACATGTTAACTATAAACAAGACGAATGTTCTATTTAAAATATCATAAAGAAATACACAACACTAAACAACCATATATATATATATATGTATATATATATATATATATATATATATATATATATATATATAGGAAAATTAGTACATATATATATATATATATATATATATATATATATATATATATGGGAAAATCAATATATATATAGATAGATATAGATATATATATATATATATGTATGTATATGGGAAAATCACTATATATGTATGTGTGTATATATATATATATATATATACGGATTTTTCAATATACATATATATATATATATATATGGGAACATCAATATATATATATATATATATATATATATATATATATATATATATATATATATGGGAAAATCGGTATATATATGTGTGTGGAAAAATCAGTACATATATATATATATATATATATATATATGTAGTGATTTTTCCACACACATATATATACTGATTTTCCCATATATATATATATATATATATATATATATATATATATATATGGGAAAATCAGTATATATATGAAAAGGTTGGGTGACTCGGCTGCCTTCAGTCTGGAAACTCAATCTGATACAGCCGTGCAGCCACGCATCCATTATCATTCGGGCGGTCGTATGTAAAGATCTTATCTGTCTGCTCACGATATCAAAACGGAACACTTCTCAACTCATTACTAAGCACGTTAAACGTTGAAAACAGACTAGCTACAAATGTACACGAATGACAAATGTAACTTAGTCCTAATGAGAACATATCTCCATCTACCGTAAACTTTTTTTAAACTTAATAACTCAAGAACGAAGGATTTGCGAAATATATGTTTGTATGAACTTTTTTTTGGTGTGAGGAAACCACCTCCAAAGTTTGTAAAATTATTTTTGATACCCCTATATATATATATATATATATATATATATATATAGGCAGAATATTTTAATTCGAGCATGTTTGGTTGAATCATCTGGACATATGTCCATTTTTATATTAATTTTTTCAAGTTCATAGATCAATATCTTCGTGTCGGTACAAAACTGAGCAATAAAAAAGCTGGAATTATTTTTATAGATTATATCTTCCCGAGAACTTTCAGTGTCATTCAAGATCTTCTTCATAGGGAAATTCCAAAGACAAAGAATTAATGCAAGTTCTGAATATGTGAGCATGAAACTGTAAAATTCGGATTAAATTACCGCTATATAATGGAGGTAACTTTATGTAAATTCTGATTAAAAATTGTAATTTACGCCTTTTAAAATGTTTTAATTGTAGTTTTTAATAATTACATTTTAAATGTTGTAAAACCTTGCTGTTATAAACATTTTAGAACTTTGTAGCTATACTCATAATTGATTTTATTTATTTTCGACCGTATTTTTTCTATAAAGAGCTTCCAGAATTTGAAGTTAACGTTTTTTTCTTATTTTCTTAGTGGAGTATACTTGTATTGTCGATTAATATTTCTCTAAATCGTAAATGTGGACAGGAATGATCCTTTAAATGTTAGGAGATTGAACTATAATCATTCATATGAAATTTAAGTCTTCTTGTCTCTAAGATTTTGATACGTGAATGTCTGAAGCCCAACTTCTCGAGAGCTCCTCTCTGCGGCTGCTCGTTCTCACGCTGTCCGCTGACCTGAGATGGAACAAATACATCGAGTCAATTCCTTCACCCACCACAAGAAAAGTGCCGAGCCAGGAAATTTTTCTCCCCGGAATCGATCCCCTAAATCTATAAATCAACCATTCGCCCTTGCATGGAGTATTTCTGCCATATATGGCCTGGAAGCCCTGCTGTTCGCCCCAGGGCTCTTGATAAGATCTAGAGACGGATATGCAATGTAATTGGCCCTGATCTATCATCTCGTCTGCAGTCGCTCTCTCACAGACGCGCCGTTGCCTCGCTCTGTTTTTTTTTACAAATAATTTCACGGTAATTTCTCCGATGAGCTGCTTTCGCTGGTTCCCAGGCCTCATGAATTTAAGCGTCCTACGAGTCTGGCATCCCGTTCCCACCCCTTCACGGTTGAAACTGTTAGATGTAGACGTCTCTTCTACTCCAATAGCTTCAAGACGCGCACATCTCGCCTATGGAACTCCCTTCCTTATTCCTGTTTCCCTGACAAATATAATCTCCAACTATTTACGTGTAACGTAAATCGACATCTCCAGTTGCCTTGAT
The DNA here is from genome assembly GCA_964036315.1 of Acanthosepion esculentum. Lineage (NCBI taxonomy): Eukaryota > Metazoa > Mollusca > Cephalopoda > Sepiida > Sepiidae > Acanthosepion > Acanthosepion esculentum. The sequence goes on along the minus strand of OZ038502.1, from coordinate 91,972,500 downwards.
CTATCCACTTCCCATCTCCAGATCCTTTCCCTTTCATTCCTATCTGCTCCCGCTCCAAATCTTCTGTAACCCCCTTGCCTTGATCGATCCACTATCTTTCTCCGCATCCTCTCCTTTACCACTTCTATCTGCTCTTCCTCCAAACCTTCTGTAACCCCTTGCGTGCTAGCGGCTTCCAGCCTTGCTTGGGGTGAAAAGCTTCAACATATATATATATATATATATATATATATATATATATATATATATATATATATATATATATATATATATATATTTAAGCTTTTCATATATATATATATATATATTTAAGCTTTTTTAAATATATATATATATATTTAAGCTTTTTGGGGTGAAAAGCTTATATATATATATATATATATATATATATATATATATATATATATATATATATATATAAGCTTTTCACCCCAAGCAAGGCTGGAAGCCGCTAGCAGGCAAGGGGTTACAGAAGGTTTGGAGGAAGAGCAGATAGGCGTGGTAAAGGAGAGGATGTGGAGAAAGATAATGGATATATATATATATATATATATATATATATATATATATATATATATATATATATATATATATATATATATATGGGAAAACAATATATATATTTTATATAGCTCAGAGCAATGATAGAAAAATCTATCACAAAGTAGAAAAAATTCATGTAACGCGTTTTGTCCTTTCGGAATTCATCGGACTAAAGTGATTTTTCCGTTGATGTTATTCACATTATTTATTTATTAAATTGTTCATTGGAATGGTTGGCAAAACTTTGTCTAATTACCAATTGATTCAAAATTTATAAAATAATAAATAATAACGATTTCCTTATAGTTGGTTCACATATTTTAATAATTCAGTAAATGTTTATAAATTTTTGAATAAAATATTCTTTTCATATTTATTTTTGTATAAATTAGTAAATGATAAATATTGCATTGCACTCGTTTTAATACAATCGTGTTTCTGCAATTGTTTTTGTTAGTAAATATAAAATTATTCTAATAATAATTAGTAATAAATAGTAATAGTAATAAAATTATTCTAATAATAATTAGTAATAAATAGTAATAGTAATAAAATTATTCTAATAATAATTAGTAATAAATAGTAATAGTAATAAAATTATTCTAATAATAATTAGTAATAAATAGTAATAGTAATAAAATTATTCTAATAATAATTAGTAATAAATAGTAATAGTAATAAAATTATTCTAATAATAATTAGTAATAAATAGTAATAGTAATAAAATTATTCTAATAATAATTAATAATAAATAGTAATAGTAATAAAATTATTCTAATAATAATTAGTAATAAATAGTAATAGTAATAAAATTATTCTAATAATAATTAGTAATAAATAGTAATAGTAATAAAATTATTCTAATAATAATTAGTAATAAATAGTAATAGTAATAAAATTATTCTAATAATAATTAATAATAAATAGTAATAGTAATAAAATTATTCTAATAATAATTAGTAATAAATAGTAATAGTAATAAAATTATTCTAATAATAATTAGTAATAAATAGTAATAGTAATAAAATTATTCTAATAATAATTAGTAATAAATAGTAATAGTAATAAAATTATTCTAATAATAATTAATAATAAATAGTAATAGTAATAAAATTATTCTAATAATAATTAGTAATAAATAGTAATAGTAATAAAATTATTCTAATAATAATTAGTAATAAATAGTAATAGTAATAAAATTATTCTAATAATAATTAGTAATAAATAGTAATAGTAATAAAATTATTCTAATAATAATTAATAATAAATAGTAATAGTAATAAAATTATTCTAATAATAATTAGTTATAAATAGTAATAGTAATAAAATTATTCTAATAATAATTAGTAATAAATAGTAATAGTAATAAAATTATTATAATAATAATTATTAATAAATAGTAATAGTAATAAAATTATTATAATAATAATTAGTAATAAATAGTAATAGTAATAAAATTATTCTAATAATAATTAGTAATAAATAGTAATAGTAATAAAATTATTCTAATTATAATTAGTAATAAATAGTAATAGTAATAAAATTATTATAATAATAATTAGTAATAAATAGTAATAGTAATAAAATTATTCTAATAATAATTAGTAATAAATAGTAATAGTAATAAAATTATTCTAATAATAATTAGTAATAAATAGTAATAGTAATAAAATTATTCTAATAATAATTAGTAATAAATAGTAATAGTAATAAAATTATTATAATAATAATTAGTTATAAATAGTAATAGTAATAAAATTATTCTAATAATAATTAGTAATAAATAGTAATAGTAATAAAATTATTCTAATAATAATAGACAATCTAAGAAATAAATATTCTTTAATATGTTTGTTGGAAATTCTCAAGAACAAAAAATGTATAAAATCACTTTCATCATATGTTTAGGTTATATTAAAATTCTAATCATCGCCTTTTTTAAAACAGCAAACATTGCCGAAGAGTGAATGTAGTTAAAATAAAAGCGGTGTCATAGGAAAAAAAAAACGTTATTTTGATACTCCGTTTTTTTTTTGTTCTTTTTTTCGGGCACAAGGGTCTATGTTTGCCAAAAATTCTGCATATTCTTTATGGATATGCAGTAGTTCCTGGTGTTATGACATTGAACACTATAGATGTGCAGATGATCAATTATTTTAGTCATGAAAGTCTCCCATACTGAGAACCGCTTGATCTTACGAGGAGTCGTGACCTCTGATCTTATTAACAGAAAGACAGACACGATATCCTACCGTATTCGATAATGAGACGAGAATTGAAGAAAGAACCGGCTGTACTTTTGACAGACACTTGTACAATGATTTGAGAAGGACGGAAACTGTTAATAATTCGATTTTGAATCGCGAGACTTTTGTGTTCATTTAGATTTGTCTGCTAATATTTTATAGTTCAAAAGGGCAAGCATTACCGAATCAGTGACTCTCCCCTACCGTGATTGAGAACGATCTTAAGACTTTTGTTTTCATTTTGTGTCGACTTTGTATGCTTCTGCTAATTAATCTTTTTATAATTAAAAAAGAAAAGGCGTTCAGTTTGACAGAATCTGCCACCATGATTGAGAATGAATTGGCTATATTGAGGACTAGATTTGGAATTAAAGAGCAGGCACATTACATCTGACTGAGTAATTGTACAGAACAATACTTGATTTTTGGCCAAGGAATCGGTAAGTTATATTTCTCAGATCGATAAATGACGATACTATCTTTCGGAGAATAAAAATGCATTATAAAAATAACTCCAATATACAACTCAAATAGAAGGATCGTATTATTCATAGAATTGATAGTAAGTTAATATCTCATTAAGTTTTGTTAGCGAAGTGATTTCGCCATTAATCTCATTAACATTGCTAATTAATTCTTTGTATAAATTATTTATGATAAAAGCTGCAGACTCTAATATATTTACGAAACTAAGATCCGCTGCACGTAAATTCGGGATTTTAAATTCTGTGGAAAAATACTAAGACATTTTACGCTTCAAATTGGAGTAAACTTAAGTCCATGCCACTTTAACTAAAAAAAACATAACAACAAAATTTCGCGGATTTATCACATTAAAAAATTCAAACAAAATTCTCACTTTATTGATTTTAACTCTAGCGTCGCGGCATCGCACGGTCCAAAATAATATCACTGTCAATAAATAGCATATAAAAAATAAAAAAACCTCTTTCGGTCGACACTACACATATTTATTCTTGGTGTTTCGCCTGTATAAGTAAAAAGAATTGCGCCCTGAAGATGACAATTTAAAATTGTCGAAAGTACCAGACTCATCAATTCGATCTGACAACAAATCAAATATGCAACAACTCAGTCATAAGTATCGTATTATTCTAGGAATTGATAGTAAGTTAATGTCTCCTTAAGTCCTGTTAGCGAAGTGATTTCGCCATTAATCACATTAACATTACTATTTAAATCTTTGTATAAATTGTTTCTTTATGATATAAAATATAAGCTACACACTCTAATATATACACGCACACATATATGTGTGTGTGTGTGTGTGTGTGTGTGTGTGTGTGTGTGTGTGTGTGTGTGTGTGTGTGAAACATGACCTTTTTAGAACCACGGTTTCTACCGAGATGATTCCGTCAGGCAACAACACATTAATTCGCCTCAAAACCTACTGAAAATTATATTTCTACTGGTTGTAGGAGGAGGAGAAAGGGGAGGAGGAAGGGAGGAGGAACAAAAGAGGTGGATGGAAAAAAAATGAAAGATAGAGAGAAGGAGGCAGAATTCGTGGTTGCTGAAAGGTCAATGTTCGGATATTTTAGACCTAAACTTGCCCTGCATTTTCGTTCTGAAAACAACTCAAATATACAACAGCTAAAACATAAGAATCATATTATTCAAGGAATTGATAGTAAGTTAATGTCTCGTTAAGTCTTGTTAGCAAAGTGATTTCGTCATTAATAACATTGCTAATTAATTCTTTGTATAAATTCTTTATGTTATAATATAGAAGAAGCAGCACATTCTAATATACGTATTATTTCGTATATAAATCGAATTGGGTATTGGTCGAAACTTGGGTTGAAATAGAAATTCAAAATTTCATTTCATCCAGGTTTTCTACATTCATCAAATTATGGAAATAAAACACCATAAATTAAAAATTATGAAACACTTATACAAAAAGAAGACAATTCAATGAAATCAGTACAGTTCAGTTTATTTGCAGCTCGGAGCATAAAATTGCGTACTTATATGATGTAATATCATAGAGAGTATTATTAATTATATTTAATAATTATATAAATAATTATCATCTACAGTAGAATCCCTGACAACCGAGCTAAGAAGGCCTTCCGGATATGAGTATGAATGTGGGATTCCGGATATGAGGGCTTCTAAATTATAAAGGAGCTTGTTATTTGCAGAAATATTAAAAAGAAAGAACATGAGCAGCAAATTTCAGCTCTTATCTTTCTCTTAATAAGTACAATAGAATCCCTGACAACAGGATTAAGAAGGCCTTCCGGATATGAGGAATTGGTGACAAGGTCTGGATATGACGGATTTTATTTACATAAATAGTAAACACAATTAGTTAATGGTGAGTGAAATATAACGGAATTGATTTTAAAGAGAAATAAATAAATTATGTAATGTTAATGAAAATTCATTAAATTAATTATGCCACGTATGCAAAACAAATAATGTAACGAGGATTTTTTAATCGCTGTTACATGATGATTCTTTCTCTTCTAATGTCATTCAAAACTTTTCCCGCATTTCGTTTTGCTTTTGTTCTTGAAATTTTTTTTAAACAAAAGACACTTTTAACTTTATCGCAATCGTCATAGCTGGCTTTCTTTCCATAAAACTGACATACTTTTCAATGGATTTTTCAATTTCAGTGCAGGTTTCAAAACACAGAAAATGTACAATGAAAAGGAAATTTCCTTTTCATTGTACATTTTCTGTGTTTTTACTTTAAATTAAATCTCCCGTTGGAAGCATGAAGAGTGGGAGCGAAACCGGTTGCTTCACCTGTTTTTAATATGTCTGCTAATATTAAGCTAAAACTTTTATTTCTGTGATATATATATATATATATATATATATATATATATATATATATATATATATATATATATATATATATATATATATCAGAGTTACCCCACAGAAAAGACTATATATATAAAGGAAAAAAGTCAATAGGAAAACTGGAGCTTTAGCTGACACCGAAAACTGTAGTTTTCATGCAGAAATTTAAAAGAAAAACGCATTTATGAGCACGAAAGAGACGTCATAAATAACAATTTAACAAATGCACTAGTCATACATAGTAATAAACACAACCACAATTTTTATTTTATAAATGCTACATTCATAAAAAAGAAAATAACTCACTCATGAGAAAAATCCTCGAGAGTGCCGCCATTGAATATTATCCAAATATTAATCTACGCCGACGTTTTTTTTTTTTCCCCAATATCACCTTTCCTAAGAGAATTACTACTCTCTGAATCCAACGTACACAAGAAATATATCAAGAGATCAAAAGAAAACGGTTGAATCAGACAACAAAACAATACAAACAATATTTCTACATGTGAAAATATTCTCTTTAAACATATAGTATTTGACGTAATTTTTCAGTTGACCATATGAATATACAATAGCGTTTTTAAATTCTTCTAGCTGCTAACGACATTTTATTTGTTGTTTATAGATATTTTGTTTCAATAAATTCATTTCTTTTTATTGCCTTAAAAATGTTCACATAGGGCAAAACGCATCGGCTAAAACTAATTTTACAATAGTCTTTTTACCTTTATATATATATATATATATATATATATATATATATATATATATATATATATAAAAACTACATCCGATAGAAGTTTTTCTCATCGGGAGATTAGAAGATTTGAGGATCGTGGAGCCACCATTTAATTGCTGTTGTTCCCAGGTCCGCCCTGACCCGGGGTGGTAGCAATAGTTAGGGTTCCAGCTATTGGCAAATAGTGCCTACCAGAGCTGACCAAGCTCTTTAGTGTTACCGAACACCACTGGCCTAGAAGATGGAATATATATATATATATATATATATATATATATATATATATATATATATATATATATATATATATATATAGTGAAGGGTTTTGTAATCCATGTAGATAATTCTAAAGAGGATGTAATCCAGAGAGTTCAATGTAACAACAGAGCGAATACTAATTAAATATTTAAGGCAGAGAACGCCTTAAGGTTCCATGACTATACTTTATTCCCCCGGAAATATATTTCTTATTTATATTTCGGCTGGAGCTACCCAATCCTCACTTTACAACCTTGAAAGTAACCTTGAATTGTTTTGCATCATACAACCCCTTTCCCACAAATCAAAAGTTGCTAGTCTAGCGCTACTTTACCGTTTTTTTATGGTAGATTTTCAGAAGAGTTATATTTCTTAGTTTCACCAGTTCAAATCCTACAACTTCACAGCATTAGGACTCGTCATACCACGTATATAGGATCTATTCATCCTCATTCATTTCGTATTCCATTGGTCAGAAGTAAGTAGCTTCTTTCCCAAAATTGTGGAACAGACTCCCGAGATGATGCTTCTTCGATCACTACAATTTTAACCACTTCATATCTAGGGTAAACTCTTATCTTACATATCATATGCATCTTTTACTTCCATTTTTGTACACACTTACAACAACCTCTTTTAGTAACCCTTCCTCGAGTCGCTTTTAAGCCTTGTATTGGCTGAGCAACAATCATTAATATATCGGTTCGAAATCTCGACATTAGCATTGGTTTGCCTGATTAGGTCCACTTCGCTCTTAGCTTTCAGAGGACAGCGGAAGCGATGCGGATATGAGGAGTTTAGCCATAAACGCTTTTACTTCGACAACCTGAATTGAAAATTGATAGGATTTCGTCAGGAAGCGTTTTATTACGCATCAAGTAATGGCCGAAACAATTTCATTGACTTGTATAGTCAGCATATTTCCATAGCAGAGGGAACAAAAATGCATTTGACATAAAATCCTTTTACTCTTGTACCTTGCAATCTGTAGCGTACAGTGGTAAGGAATGCAATGGATTATGTTAACACTTGGTGCCGATGCTTTCAAAAGTAAATGAATTCAACATATGTGTGGATTTAACATAGACAAAGAAAAACATAGCCCACAAAAAAATAAAGAGAAAATTATATCTACGTGTTTAATGGTAGTGTGTGTCTGTCTATGATTATTTTGTTTGTTTGTTGTGTTTGTATAATAGCATATCAACGCTTTATGGGTCAGTTAATACCGAAATTTAATTTTCTTGGAAGCATTTCTTTTACAAAAATGTATTCCTGGTATTTGTTTCACTATAAAAATGTAATGCTGGCACCTTCACTATAAGTATGCATTTCTACAACTCCATAGTGTTTGACGCCAGTTTGCGGGTTAACTTTTTACCCATAGCTAGGACCCTAACAGGTGCTACCACACCGGGTCAGGTCGGACCTGGCAACAACAGTAATTAAGAAGTGGCTCCAGAATCCTCAAAACGTTCCGATCGGACGCCTTGCTGGACGATCTGTTTATTAGTGTGTTTATGTGAGTTCGTCGCGTGTTTTGTTGAAATAAAGCAGTCGGTCTGCCAAGCATTAGAAAGCTCCCTTTGAAGAGAAAAGTACAGCGTTGTCACTACTACATTGCAGAGCATGTTATCTCGTTGATTACCACGCCACCTACTAGCGTTAGACGAAATCTTTTGGCAGACAAAGTGGAATAATCCCACATATCAATCGATTCTATAAATGACCGGCAGCATTAGCCTGTCAATTAACACGTTGCACGCAAAATATATCTTCTGTATATTTAATATAGTTGCGTGCAAAGGTTTTAGGCCAACAATTATCATACACCTTTATTTCATTAAGAAGTTGAGATTGTTTGTCAGTATGCTTTTATCACCTGAAGATAACAAGTGTACAACGGCCGAAACGTTGTGAATATGGCAATGAAGATGAGGATACCAACCCGAATAATGTAAATAATACCAAAAGGCAATATGATCTGAGCTTTGCTGAGCGAGATCCAACAATCTAACCATTAGGCTACCTCCACTCCTTCAAATGGATTAATCCTGCTATGTAACATGTCCGTTGTTTTTTGACCATGTCTATACAATTAGTTATCTCCCTTGCTCTGTCGACGGTGGGTGACAGTGTCATTGTGAGAATAGCGGATTATTCAGTGATGTTTGTGAAATCAGCCGATTAAACAAAAGAGGACAACAATGTGCGCCTGTATTTTTCTTTTGTAAATTTTTAATTTCTCTTTTACCCTCTCGCTTTTTTCGTCAACACCCCCCCCCCCGCGCTACTTCATTCCTGTTTAACATCATTATGTAAGTTTTTTTTTAAATTTTTCTATACCAAACACTGACCACTAGTCTATGACAGAAAATAAAACGTCCCTAAATACAAACAAGCAGAATAATAATGGTACCGTCGTAAAGTAGTGTACTTATTATAATAATTTGTTACAAGTACACTAGTAACTACTTATTATAAGTATTTGGTATAAATACACTAGTAAGTACTTATAAGTATTTTTCATAAATACACAAGTACTTATTATCAGTATCTATTATAAATGCATTACTAAATACTTATTATAGGTATTTGTTATAAATACACGAGTAAGTACTTATAACTATTTGCTATAAGTACACGAGTAAGTACTTATTATAAGTATTTGTTATAAGTATACGAGTAAGTACTTATTATAAGTATTTGTTATAAGTACACTAGTAAGTACTTATTATAAGTATTTGTTATAAATACACGAGTAAGTACTTATTATAAGGATTTGTTATAAGTACCCTAGTAAGTACTTATTGTAAGGATTTGTTATAAATACACGGGTAAGTACTTATTATAAGTATTTGTTATAAGTACACTAGTAAGTACTTATTATAAGTACACAAAACTAAATCTATCATACGTAAAATTATTTCTTCTTCATCTCTTTACTTCGTCAGTTGATTGGCATAATGATGTGTGTTTTATCGGTTTTCTCCGAACGTAAATTCTTCATCTCAGATCGATGTGAGAGACTCTCTTTTACCTCTTGGGTGTGGTGCTTGTATATCTTCACAGTATTCGGTTGTCCCATGTTTTCACATTTAAGTGCAGCAGTGTCGACAAACAGTTTATGTGTTGTAGACTACCACTGACATCCTGTGGGGTGAAAACCTGCACCTGGTGGCTATGAGGGCATCTTTCAAGTCACCTTAGGATGCACATAGCTTCAATGATATTCTGGTGTGACACTGGGTGCAAAATCTCTTAGACGATCTCAGTGCATGTTGAGGTCACCACAGATCAATTTGTTTTTAAACGAAGGTTCCCATTTTAATATTAAATTCGAATTAAATAGAGATCTACCTCAGATCTACAGTTAGCACATTAATATCGTGAATAGTGTAAATTAAATCCTTACTGGATGCCCCACTTATAAACGTAGGCTTATAAATTGTCAACCGAAGCAATGTGTTCTTTCTGTGGTGACAATCAGGCTGATTATTACTACCAGTCTTTACTGGATCAACATTCTGCTTACGAAAGCCAATCAACATCTGACTGTGGTTGTCATGGTAAAAATGTTAATGTCGGAACGTGTCATATCCGCTTCCAGTTATTCTGTCCTTTGAGAGTTTAGGGTTTGGAAGAACGAAGCCAAAATAGTAGAGATGTGCCTAATGGAATTACTGCAACGAAATGACAGGTCTATCTTCGTTGATTCACACTGGAATTTGCTGAAAATATTAACATTTATTCTCTTTTGTTTACTCATATCTTCTTCTTCTTTTTCTTCTTCTTCTTCTTTTTCTTCTTCTTCTTGTTCTTGTTCTTGCTCTTGTTCTTCTTCTTCTTCTTCTTCTTCTTCTTCACCGCCGCCGCCGCCACCTCCTTGTCTTTCGTCTTCTTCCTCTTTTCTCTTCCTCCTCCCCTCCTCCTCCTTCTTCTCCTTCTCCGGCACCCACTCTCTCCTCTTCTTCTTCTTCTTCTTCTTCTTCTTCTTCTTCTTCTTCTTCTTCTTCTTCTTCTTCTTCTTCTTCTTCACCGTCGCCGCCTCCTCCTTGTCTTTCGTCTTCTTCCTCTTTTCTCTTCCTCCTCCCCTCCTCCTCCTTCTTCTCCTTCTCCGGCACCCACTCTCTCCTCCTCCTCCTCCTCTTCTTCTTCTTCTTCTTCTTCTTCTTCTTCTTCTTCTTCTTCTTCACCGTCGCCGCCTCCTCCTTGTCTTTCGTCTTCTTCCTCTTTTCTCTTCCTCCTCCCCTCCTCCTTCTTCTTCTCCTTCTCCGGCACCCACTCTCTCCTCCTCCTCCTCCTCTTCTTCTTCTTCACCGCCGCCGCCGCCTCCTCCTTGTCTTCCGTCTTCTTCCTCTTTTCTCTTCCTCCTCCCCTCCTCCTCCTTCTTCTTCTTCTTCTCTGGCACCCACTCTCTCCTCCTCCTCCTCTTCTTCTTCTTCTTCTCATCATTGTTATTATCATTCTTCTTTGATCTCTGTTGTATACTCATTTCCTTCCGGCTCCCAACCAGAGACTTAAGGTCAGATAAAGCATCATGACATTATCCATGGAGAATTTTTGAATTAAAAATAAATAGACAACCTGATACCACACAGATTTTACATAAATGAACCCTTTCGTGAGGTGTGCGCTGTATTTGTGAATACAATTTTTATACTTCTTTAAGGCATGCGCTATTAGAGATTCTTTCAATGAGTCTACCGAAACGTTTTCGAATCAGTCTGAGGACTACAACTACAACTGGAATTACAGATGTCGTCATGTACCACAGTTTTAGATTCCATTTCCAAATTTTTGTATTGTGATAGTTTCTGAAGATTATTATTATTATTATTATTATTATTATTATTATTATTATTATTATTCCCCACCAGTCATCTCTACTACATTTTACTAAAAGCCTTTTTATTGAATATTATTGAATTAATGTCTATCTATGATGCTACGAAAGTTAGTTCTCTGTTTTGTGTTAGACAATTTTTCTCACCAGAATCTATCTTACACTTTTATAAGTCTACCATGTGTATAGGTTTTGAATATTGTTGCCACATCTTGTTTGGTGCTTTTGCTCTATATTTAGAAGTAGAATCTGCAACGTTATTACTCCTGACGTGGCATCTCGATTTAAGTCACTTTCCCATGTAGCTTCCCTGTGCCTTTTCTGTGAATATTTTCATAGTAATTATTCCGATGAATTTTCCTCTCGGGTACGTACACTTTATGGATTTAAGTGCAGCACTTGATTGGCAGAACCGTAAGTTCTATGCTAACAGTTTCTTCTCTCGCACTTCTCGCTTGTGGAAATCTGTCCCGGCTTCTTACTTTCCAGTGAATCACAATCTTCTGGCTTAATTACTCATCTTTCATTGTTCTCTCTTATTAATATTTTTTTCCATATTCTCTCACACTCAGTAATCTATTTCGTCTTAGTGGCTTTATTGTCTTGCATGGAGTGAAATGATTACACAAAAGCCATGTGGCAAGAAGACCTAATCAGTAATCTGGGATTGTCCTCAGTATTCTTATTATTATTTTATTTGTTGAGATGTCACACCAACAGTATCTGGAGTTTTGTTTTTCACTCGAGGTCAAGTGACAACAAGTGTCTTCACTACTTGCATATTCATTTCTGAATAATTCTGGTAACGCTGTTTTATCGATAGATTCAAGTCTTCCATAAATTTCCACTCTTATCGCAAGTGACTTCAGAACGTGGCTCTCCACAACCTCTTGCGCCTTTACAACCCTTCTTTACTTTTATGTATTTTTCTGTCATTTATTTATTCTAACCTGTCAAATAGGTTTATTCGCTCCCCCCTCATCTTACCTCCAACGTGTCCTGCTAGTGTTAAATACACCAAGCTTTCTTTTCTCACTGTGTTCCAGACATTTCACCTATCTCTTTCAGATCTTTCGCAGCACTTTTTTCCAAGATTTTTTCTCCCGATTTTCCTTTAAGTATTCCTGTTTCTCTCATATTCTGTCTATTATATTCTCGGCATTAATCGGTAGAACCACATCTGAAGAATTCAGTGCCATATAGAAGAACAGATATTACGTAGCACTTCAGCACTCTTTTCTTTGTTTCTATGGAAATATTCCAATCCGTTAGTAATTTGTTCTTTATCTGATATCCGTGTTTGGATTTTAGTACCAAATATTCGCAGTCTGATATTACATAACCCAAAAGGTTAAATTTCTGTACCTCTTTGATATTGCCGTTCCCAATACACAGCTCACAACTTGCGCAGCCCCCTTTTGTTGACAACCATACATGTTTTCTTACAGTTAACTATGTACTTTTCTCTTTGTTTAAAATACATCGCTAATATTTCACCACTGTCATATATTTTATTTATCATTTCGATAATCTTGAAGATCACCTATCAGCATCTCTATTGCAGTTCCATCTGCTCTTGTAACTTTGTTTTTCTTCGTTTTGGCTAGTGCCAATCTTACCTCTGATTTGAATATTAACTCTCCCGCCATTTTTTTTTTTCATGTATTATAGGTTTCTATCCTACGCTCTTCGTTCAATTTCTATAGTAAATTTTCTTTACTCCATGACGTTTGTCCTTTTTGTTAGGTTTCTTGTACCAGGTCGGAGAAGACAGAATGTATTGTGGCCTTGATGGAACCAGAAATAAAGACACAAAGAGAGAAACTGACTTAAACAAATATATTAACAGAAAACAGTAATACAAAACATATACAAACGAGGAAGAATGTTCGGTCTGACTGTCAGAAACTACAATCTCTAAAAGGCAGTACCTGCTCTTATTCATAGCTGGGAGAGTCCATGCGTGTATGGGTAATTTACCATAATACCTCCTCCTAAGTATTAACTCCGCACGGAGTCTCAGTATCTTTTTTTATTTTGGGTTAACGACGATAAAGTCCGTTATTTTCCTTTTCCTCTTTAAACGGTATTGCTCCGGGGCCGCTTGAGGTGTTAGCATGTCAAAAGTATCGTAAATGACATCCATGATATCTTTTTCTTCAGGAGAACTGCTGTCAGCATCGTCCGACAGGCATTTCCTGATTTGGTTCAAATGTATCTTGTGGGTAAACTGGAGACCTTTAATTATGTAGATCATATTTCCTACTCTTTTCTCAATTGTACTTATTTCCCAGAAAGGTTTATCATCACGAAACATCCGAAAAAAAACTTTCTCTCCGGGTTGGTAGTGATTTTTAGGTACAGTGATTGTTCGTCCAGGTTTTGTTTGTTTGGGGAGTATCTTGTCGGACACAGACCTGATTTTAAGCGCAAGCATTACCTCGGCTGTGGTTAATGATGATGTGTGTTGTTCTTGTATCATGTCGAAGAAGACAGAATATATGGTTGTCATTAAGATGAACAGCCCAAGATTCGAAATACGAATCGGAGTTCAATATCAAGCAAGCACATCAATTTAAATATCTAGGAAGTGTTTTAACAGAAGATGTAAAATGCGACATCGAAATCCAAAGACACGTTGAAAGAGCAAAATATGCCTTCTAAAAGCTAAGCTAAGTATTAGGAAACAGCAAAATTTAGAAACATAGAAAAACAAAGAAACAGTACTTAATTCTTATCTAACAACGGTCGTCATATAAGACAGTGAATCCCGCACAATCTCCTCATAGATGAATGAAGAGAGTCGAGACAACAGAAATATGGCTCTACAGAAGAACGTTGAGAATACCATGGACTGAACATGTGAGTAACGGGGAAGTATTAGGGAAAATGGAAACATAAAGGACACTTATGCGGTCCTGAACAGATACGGCACATCAAAGAAAAACAAAGGAAACCGAGAAAGATATTTTCTGTCCTTGTAATTCTTTGATCGTTTTAGGTTTGTCTTCTTTATTCCGATTCTATAGTACTTCTATCCCTGTACACTGCTTGTTAAATCACTCATCTTTTGCTTGCTTACATATATTTTAATATTTAATTTTGGTAATCATTTTACCCCAAGCAAAGCTGGAATGCCACTAGTACTAGGGATTACAGGAAAGAAAGTGAAAGAGAAGATTTTCTTAAGATTGTAGTTATCAAGGGAAGCAAGTAAACAGAAGGGAGTACCCCAGGTAGGATGGGCAAGAAAAGAAACTGTTGGACTAGGAGTGGCGATTGCATTTAGCTATTTCAACAGTAAAAGGGTGGGACCAATCTAGTACAACGCCAAAATTCATGTAGTTGGAGCACCGAAATGTAGAAAATACAAAGGGAAGCCATAACATGTCTGTGATAAGGTAACCGAAGTCGGGATGCCTGGTCAGGTTCGATTTTATTACAGATTCTTCTTTGGATTTTGTCAAGAATCTCGAGATGTACAACGGGTACTAGACCAAATATGGCAGCATTATTCAATGAACGGACGAATGGTATATATGCAAAATGAATTATGATAAGAAAGAATTTCTGGTACGTCACATTTACTCAACTTTCCTTGCAGTAGATGCAGCTATTGATTTCATGTAGTCGCTCCACTTCAGGTCAGTGGAAAAGAAAGCGCAATGTGTTGTTCTGATGGAAACTAGTGTCAGCCATGATGATAGCAGGTACATCAAGTTTCTCTGTGGTGTCTAAATGAAAGCGGTTTTGTTTTGGAGGCGTTAAAATTTACAAGATTTTATGCCCTAGTTAACTGGAGGTCCATTTCAAGAGCAGCTGTCAGGTTTACTTTGTCAGATCTGTCGGATTTGCTATTATGACAGGAATAAATGGTAGTGTCATCTGCATAAATGCCTAATTGCGAACTGATGATATCGCGGACATCATATATATATATATATATATATATATATATATATATCAGAAATAGTGTAGCCTATTACCGTACTTCCCCATGTATAATAACGCATTTTTTCTAAAAAATAATAAACAAAATCAGGGGTGCGTATTATGCACAGCTACAATATATTTTTAAAATTTTCCGTAAAATAAAGTAAGAATTATTATAAAAATAAGTTAGAATAATATTATTCTATGTTTAAAACCATTTTTTAAAAATAAGAGTAGGAAACGCTGGCCGTAATGAAATTGGAGAGGTACAATCTATAGGGTTTGATTACCAAACAAGGGGTGCGTATTATGCGTGAATAAGAGCATTTTCCGACACTTTCAGCACAATTTTAGGTGTGCGTATTATGGATAAAGGCGCATTATACACGTGGAATTACGCTATTTTGTGAATTTTTCCCAGCACGGGAAATTAATCTGTTAACTACTACTCCCTGTTTCGATATTTGTGTTCCGTTACGCTTAATTTTACTGTGTCAACTACAGGGAAACACCGTGGGGTTTGAAAGACGTTTGGGCCTCAAACTCGCACTCGACCTCAAGTGAAACTCGTACATATGATCCATTTCTAAGGATGCAGATAAAATGGTCGGCTCCCTGTACGACTCCAGTAAGTTTGATAAATCCTTCTGCTATTCTCTACCTTGACAAGAGCCAGATCAGGCCAAAAATGAAGTACTGTTGTCATATTTGTCGCGAGAGAGATCTCACATAGATATACACCGAAAGCGTCTCCGAGCCCTTGTGGGGTACGAATTATTCTCCACCCTTCAACCACACTCCCACAGGCGGAATGTGGCAAGCCTCTCGCTGCTCTACCGCTATTTCTATGGAAAGTGCTCGGACGAACTACATTAGCTGGTCCCGCCATGTCAAACCTTCACAGCAAGAACACGTCATGACACGTACATTGTAACAAACCACCCTCATTCCCTCCATATTCCATCGGTGAGAAGTTAGTTCCACTCGAGCAGATTCTTTCCACGAACCACTACCCTGAGGAACCGACTCCCAAGAGGATGTTTCCCCGATCAGTACAATCTTAACCTGTTGGTTATCTTCAAATCCTATACGCATAAATGGCCTCCTAACGTAACGTAACCCACTACTTCGAGTGACCTTGTAAGAGGTGAACCTTACTGAAAAAAAAACCCTTTCTCAGATAGCCATTAAAATTACCATCTTTTTCTTCTATGTGCCGTGTGTCTTCATGACGTAGGCGATCATGGCTCTCCACAATTTCCTGTCCTTTGTAGCTTTTAATAAATGTTGTCGTTTTGTTATTTCTCCCAAATTGTTCTGCCATTTATTTACTCAAGTTCATTCTTCTTCTTTGTATCATAACCCTTCAGGATGTAGGCGATCATGGCTCTCCACAATTTCCTGTCTTTTGTAGCTTTTAATAAATGTTGTCTTTTTGTTATTTCTCCCAAACTGTTCTGCCATTTATTTACTCAAGTTCATTCTTCTTGTATGTATCATAACTCTTCAGGATGTAGGCGATCATGGCCCTCCACAATTTCCTGTCTTTTAGCTTTTAATAAATGTTGTCTTTTTGTTATTTCTCCATATCTGTTCTGTCATTTATTTACTCAAGTTCATTCTTCTTCTATGTATCATAACCCTTCAGGATGTATGCGATCATGGCTCTCCACAACTTCCTGTCCTTCTCTCCTATACCTTGTTCCGCCATCCATTTACCCAAGCTCATTAAGTACAGTGTGCGATGGATAAATTGTCGTTTGAATGACGCAACAATGAAAATAAACCTGATGTCTCATTTTAACAGATATATTTAGCGAAATTACACGAAAAATATCTTTAAATAATAAAGAGTATGTTTCTTCAATAAAATCACCATTGGCTTCAATCATGGCCTCCAGATGTCTTCGGAATCTCTTGCAACATTTCTGGATGGTCTCCTTTTTTAATCCCTGTTTTCTGTTCATATTTGGTGTTACAAAGAGTTTTGTTGGTCTCTCGCTCAATTGTGTCCCACAGATAATAATCAATTAAGCTCACCTGAAATTAGTAGTATTCTGTAGTACTTCTATCTCTGTACAATTCTCGTTGGGTCACTTACCTTTCCCTTGCTTGCATTTATTTTAATACTAGCCGACAAGCCGCCCTCTGGGCGCAATGTAGGCTAGCTCTTGCGGAGGACTTTTGGGCCTTCGGCTTTTTAACTTCAGCGTCTTATGTGCGTAAAACTTACAAGAATTTAGAAATAATTAAATTATTTTATCTTTATTCGACAGCTTACTTCGGCATAATCTTTCTTCGTATACGCAACCGATTTCCCTAGTTTGTTTATATTTATTTTGCGAGCGATTTTTATTTTCTTTTAAAATCACCATTCTTTATGATCTCTTTACATAAAGTCACTCTTGAAAGACATTAGAGAATCCGAACTATGCCATATTTAGAATACGTCACAGTACGGCAGAAAAAGAGGAAAAACATACGTTGCCCTGCTTAAGTTTTAATTACGTTTAAATTATCCGATATAAATCGCAATAGCAACGAAAAACGAAATTAAAGCTAAACTTTTAATAGAGAATTGTTTTCTTTTATCTTTCACTCTGATATTTATATTTAACTTTAAATGTGTTATTTATTTAATTTTTAATCGCGTCTAACTACAGTAGTTACTACCTGTTACATTAGGTTTAAGATTTTCTGAGATCTAAAAACGGACAGACAGACGGACACACGTTCACTGCGCTTTATAATTATAAACTTAAACATCCTATTATTTTTTCCGCTTTCCAGGCGTTATCTTCGATATTTTTTATTAGCTGTCTTCTAATTTTTATTCTATCTGTCTCAATAAAATCGATCTTTGCTAAAACCCAGCATAACTACCAAACTAAATATATCCCACGAGGTTCCTGTTTGTGTCAGTGGGTAGTGCGGTCCGATGATGTACAGGAAGTCTTCGCATAACTAAGACTGGGTATTAAACCAAATCAAAAGCTTGAAGATATTCAAATCTAACGTTCAAAGCAAAGCTGAAGACTACAAAATGGACGAATTAATAATGAAAAGTAGTATTATTGACTGGAATGGGGCAGGTAAAGGGAGACGCCCAGCAAAGGAAATATTTTTTCAGTTGAAAATAACGAATCATCTACTTTATTATAAAGGAAATGCGAATAACAAGTTTAGCGTCGTTGTCCGTTTGCTCAAAAGTGTCATTGTGAGCGTCCATAAAATATTTCAATAGTATATCGAACAAAGTAGGTTGAATATTAATCAGATTATGACAAAGATAGACTGTAAAAATGATGCAAATATACGAGATCTGATCAAAAATTATAGGGATGGATGTTAAAAAAAACTCCAACACATATCAATTCGACATTTAATCTCCTTCAAAGTAGTCCCCTTCTAAAGCCACACACTTTATCCAGCGTCGTTTCCATTGATGGAAGCATTCCTGAAACTTCTTTTCCTGTGGGGATATCATGCAGCTGCCATATTGCATTCTCTTGCATTTCCTCGATGTCTTGAAATCTTGCTTTTAGCAGAGATTTGATTTTTGAAGAGAAAAATGGTGCAAGGAGTGAGACCTGGGGAATATGGCGGTTGTCAGACATGAGGTATGTGTTTCTTGGCTAAAAACTACTGGGCAAGCCATGGTCACTGACCCAACGTCTGTGGCGTGGTGAGACGACCACACTCTACATACTTTCTCTTCAAAGCACTGTGATAAACAACGGAAGTGAACGAGAACGTTTTAACTTAGTGCGCATGCGCGACAGAGTTGCGAGAATCTGTGCAAAGCGGCTTAACTCTGCGTACTTTAGCTCCGTTACATTAGGAAGAGTCCCGATATATTTTGATCTGACCTCGTATACAACTTTAATAAATTAAACGATTTCGATAAGCGACTTCAGTATAAAAGTAAGGACAAAAAAGAAAAGAAAACGATTCGGATGAAATTTAGACTGGTAAAGAAAAGAGAGAAGCGAAAACTTCGTTGAGACACAGAATCAAAATTATGAATATATACTTACCATCTCTATACTTTCTTTTTATCAGAGTATTTTATAAAACATACATACAACAAACTATTTCTTATTTATTAAAATATTTAATCCTTGAAAATGGCAAAATGTATAGCCGAAAGAACATTCGGACAGTTTTTATATAATTTATCACCCAAAAAGAAAAAAAAATATTAGATCGCATGAGAAATTGTATAAAAACTAAATAAAAGCACATTGTCGTATTCAATGAAATGTGCATATATATATATATATATATATATATATATATATAGAGAGAGAGAGAGAGAGAGAGAGAGAGAGAGAGAGAGAGAGAGGCAGCAATTCTTCTTTAATGCAAGTTTCATTAAAAAGTTTCGGTTAAGATTTTTATTTAATTTTTCTTGTGTACGAACAAGAGCTTTCTTTGCTGGACAAAGGGTGTGTAAGAACTGTCCAAATGTTTTATTTTTCCGAGCGCTTTCGGCTATATCTTTAGCCATTATCAAGGATGATTTGATTTTTCTGCTTAATTGAGTGTGTGCATTATGTATATGTCTTAGTGTGTAGTAGTGGTGTTTTAATTACCAAATACGGTTAGCACGTTGTGGCTTTGTTCGCAGTTAATATTGTTAAGGGTAGGTTCTTTCTTTTTTATTATTAAAGCCTCCATTATTTTTAACCTTTTTTTTACAGGTGGAAGCAATTAATATATTTGTGTTTTCTACTAGTATGTTTCTAATGGAGTCTGGTAAATTTTTGTGTGTGTTTAAATGGGTTCTAATAGAGCTGTGATCGGATAGGTGTAACGTAAGACGACTGGATAAGCATGTGGTTGTGTAACCGATGTAATTATTTATGTGCCCGTTTTCGTTAGGAACGCCGTTCCCTAAGGGGCATTTGAACTCGTAAATGATGTTTGTTCTTTGCAATTTTGACTTATCAGGCGTGTTGTTATTTTTGAGGATGAGGTTAGCTGTCTTAAATTTTTTATAATAGATAATTAATTTGATTTTTTTATTTGGGTCGATTGGGGTGGTGTATTTCTTTATAATATGTCTTAGTGAGGATTCGTCTTGTTTGTAATTCTTATGCATTTGGTTTTTGTAATAAATGTGTATGTGATTTTTGACTGTTACATGTCCCGCGTAGAAAATACGATATTTACACAAGTCCGTAAACCGAAGATATACGTACGCTACGTAGACGATATTTTCATTTTAGCGAACAACATTAAAGAAATAGACACACTTAAGACCACATTTGAGAAAAACTCCGTCCTTAACGTCACTTATGAACTTAGCCAGAAAAACAAACTTCCATTCCAAGATGTCCTCGTTGAATACAGCAGTAACACTTTCATTTCATCCTTATACAAAAAAAAACCACCAGCAAGAACTCTTGTCACCTAAACTTTAAAAGCGAATGTCCACTTAGGTATAAAATAGCTGTAATAAAAACATTTCTAGAGAGAGCACACCAAAATTCATCCTCGAGACTACTCTTCCTCAAAGAAATTAATAACGTAAAACAAACCCTAATCAACAACAGCTTCCCTAACTATCTTATAGACCAACAAATAAGACTATTTCTCCCTAAAGTAAGTAATAATGTAAGTGAATATACAGTCAAAAATCACATACACATTTATTACAAAAACCAAATGCATAAGAATTACAAACAAGATGAATGCTCACTATCTATTTTCATGGCATTGATCAATATAATATCCTAATCCATTAATCCATGTAATATCCTAATCCATTAATCCATATAATATCCTACAATTCCTTAAATCAAACTACATTTCAAAATATAACTTAAAAATACACATCTCACTGCTTCTAGTAATCATGTCCGCACGAATATGTATATAAACAAAAGCTGAGTATCATCTACCAAGTACGCAAAAGGGCAGATAAAGGCAAGCCGAGGGTTATTTTGTGTGAATTGATTGGACGGTTTTTGAAATATTAGAAAAAAGTTATCTCTATAATAATTTGGCACGCAGTTTATATACACTTCAAGAACTGCTTGCATCTATCTATCTATCTATCTATCTATCTATCTATCTATCTATCTATCTATCTATCTATCTGTTGTAGCATACCTATGGACGATAATGACCATGTTTACGTTCATATAAATATAGTAGTAAATACTGTATGTTAGTCCACAGTTGGAGATTCATTGTGGAATTCACTTGACTCACTTCTAGCAGTTAACGACTTCTTCTATTTGCCATTGGCGAATCTTATATGTGTTGTTCTTGTCCTAAGTATTATCGTTCATTACCAACCTTCGTTTGATTATTCTATTTAGTAACCTCCCCTAGCTTACAACACTATCTGAATCTATCTATCTATCTATCTATCTATCTATCTATCTATCTGAATATGTTCTTTATCTACCTATTTCAGTCTGTTCATATCTATCTATCTATCTATCTATCTATCTATCTATCTCTGGGCTGGTTTATGATAAACAGCGAGCTGACGCTTTTAGTAACACACACATCTATCTATCTATCTATCTATCTGAATCTGTTCTTTATCTATTTATCTATCGATATATATATATATATATATATATATATATATATATATATATATATATAGATAGATAGATAGATAGATAGATAGATAGATAGAAAGAGAGAGAGAGAGAGAGAGATTGAAGCGAGGCCACCAAACTGGCGTCTCTAGCTTTCCTCAATTAGCGAATCACCAACGGAGTCGAGATGAACAGACTGTTGATCAATTGATGTAATTAGAAATGCTATGAGCTTTTGGCGGGTGGGGAGAATAAACTCAGCTGAATGATGGGTGAGGGACAAAAACTGTCCGTTTGCTGACTTGATGGGCTTCGCTGTTTGTCGACTGGAACGGAACAATGTAGGGCCACCGCCATAGCAACTGGCGTCGGCCTTTTTACATGGCCAGTTTCTTTATGGTTCGCTTCGCCAATGTCGTCACTTTCATTAACAACAGGAGTGCGGGGAGTCCTATTGTGACACGCGCTGCAATTAGACGCATGCTGTTGGCGAGTCTTCATTAAATGAATTGCAGGAGAAAACGGAAAGACCCGCGACTGGCAGAGGAAATAAAAAAATATATAGGAGAAAGAGAGAGAGAGAGAGAGAGAGAGAGGGAGAGTGAGAGTTTTATTTTAAATATTTTAGACTTAAATATATGTCTATATCTCTGAGATGAGGTATTGTGATTGCATAACATCATTTACATTATTCGGTCTGTTATCTTCATCTTCATTGCCATATTCACAACGTTTCGGCCGTTGTACGCTCCGGCCTTCTTCAGGTGATTGTCATTTCGGACCGAATCCTTTATTTCGCCCACCAGGGAAATTGTTCTAGTTTCACGTGCCATGCCTCTTCCGGATGTCTCAGTTATTTCGCTTTAACTCAATTCTTCCAGGTTTTTTTTTGTTCACTACCGCTGTAGCCTGGTATTGAACTCACAACACTTTGCGTCTAGTCACTGGATCTAACCAACGTCTTTATCCACTGGGCCACGTGGAACTAGAACAATCTACCCCGGTGGACGAAATAAAGGGTTCAGTTCGAAATTCCAATCACCTGAAGAAGGCCGGAGCGTACAACGGCCGAAACGTTGTGAATACGGCAATGAAGATGAGAATAACAGTCCGAATAATGTAAATAATGTAATTTTGGACTTATTTTTCTCACAGGACTTGTTTAACCTATACAGCGCGTCGAGATAGACAAAGATGCCTTTTAAGATCTAAGCAGCGTACTAAGAAATAGAAAAACTTCGATGAAAACATAAGAAATTGTACGAAACTTATGTTATATTCCCCCCCCCCCCACTGTCCGTGTTGGACAATCTCCTCAAAGATGAAGAAAATCTAGCAGCAACAGAAATGAGGCTTTACCTAATGCTCAGGATACCATACACCGAATATGTGAGCAATGAGGAAGTTTTAGAGGAAATGGAAACAAAAAGGAAACTTATAATTAATATAGGAACAGGCAGTTGAAATTTCTAGGGAACATAATGAGGAAAGAGGGCTTGGAAAATTGGATACTCACAGGACAGATTTGAAGGCAAGATGGACAGAGGAAAATAACGCATAAACTACCAAGCGAGCTTCAGTAAATGCATTGGCGGTACAGGGTTTATGAGAAATAAAAAAAGACAAATCTTATTAAGAGATACGAAAGACAGGAAATTGTGGAGAGTCACGAACGCCTACGTCCTAATGATATACCGTACATAAAGGGGAAGAAACCTTATTTTTATTTCTCGATTTGATAATTTCCAAAAAAAGGGATGTTTTACCAAACGTCATATCGTCTCTTTTTTCTTTATTTTCTTCCACACTTTCTTTCTTCCTTTCTTCCTTCCTTCCTTCTTTTCTTTCTTTCTTTCTTTCTTTCTTTTTTCTTTCTTTCTTTCTTTCTTTATTTATTTATTCATCTATTTCACTCCCACGTTGACGAATTCACCTCTTCTTTCTTCTTTACAAACATCTCGCGTGTGTCATTCTTTCTTTCTTTCTATGTGCCGTGGCCTTTCAGAACGTAGGCAATCATGACTCTCCACCTACTCTATTCCTTGCACCTCTCAGCAACCTCCTTCCCTCTGCTTCCTCCCCCAGTCCACGTTCTGCCATCCACTTGCTTAAGCCCGCCAGGTATGTCACGCGTTGTTTTCCTTTGTCTCTCTTTCCCTTTATTCGACCCGGGAGTATCAGATTCTCCAGGCCTTCCTTCCTCATTATGTGTCCCAGAAACTTCAGCTGCCTCTTCCTGATATTAAGTATAAACATCCTCCTTGTTTGGAAACCTCTCTAAGACCTCATCGTTGCGCACACGCGTGGTCCATGATATCCTTAGCATCCTTCTGTAGAACCACATATCTGTCGCCCAGCTTTTGGAATGTGTCTTTGGCCATCCCGATACGTCTACGGATCTCAGTGTCGCCCTTACCGTCCTCTGTCAAGACGCTTCCTAGATATTTAAACTTCTGCGTCTGCTTGATTCTAGTGTTCCCGACCTGCAAAACGCATTTCGGGCTCATCCTTTTACTGATGACTATGCATTCTGTTTTCTTGTAGTTTATACTTAGTCCTTTCTTTTCACTCTCCGCCGCTACCTTCTGTAGGAGGTTTTGTAATTTCTTTTCTGTGTCTGCTATCAGTACTGTGTCATCTGTGTATCTTATATTATTAAGTAGATAGCATTTCGGGCTCATCCTTTTACTGACGACTATGCATTCTGTTTTCTTGTAGTTTATACTTAGTCCTTTCTTCTCACTCTCCGCCGCTACCTTCTGTAGATTTTGTTATTCGTGTTTAATTGGTTGTTTTGATTTAAATTATTTGTCTTTAATTTTCATTCTCTTTAAATAAATTATTTTCATTCATAATTCTTCTTCACTTCTTTCTTAATATTTATTCCTTTCCTTCGCCTCACTTTTTTTTCAGTCCATGTTAATGTTTTTAATTTGACTTTATTTGGGTAAAAACCTTTATTTTCAGACGAATCTTTTTATTTGTTTTTAATAGAGTAACTAAGAAACTGTGACACTTTGAAGTCCCTGAACGATGGCGAACGCCTCCACAAGACGTATGAGTTGACAATTGGATTCATTTCAAGCTCAGAAGGGTATAAAATGCGTCAAGATTGTCATATAAATACGTATGTAGCTGGGGTTATTTTACGTTATGTCTATTCGCCCGTGACTGAAAAAGAGACTTTCAGTAAAAATGTACATAAACGTGTACGCTAGGGAAGGGGTTAAAGCCAGAAAATTTTTTACATTGTAAGAATTTTCTTCCTGGAGATAATAATTATTTAGTGATACAAGTCTTACTAATTAATCCAAGGCTGGGAGGAAAAAGTTGATTCATGCCTTTCTCAAGGGTATTTGCGCGTAAGTGAATATAACGAACCCAACTGGAACTCGGCTCTCCGATTAACAATTCCAAGCCATTATGCACTGCACGAACTGCACATCCAAGTTTACAGCACCCAGCTACTGACTAGGCTCGACGTTGCTTAACTTCGGTGATCGTACGGGAGCCGGTGTTTGAACGTGATGTGGCGGTAAACCAAGTTCAAGATTGTATACGGTTAGTTTGTGTGTACATACCATGCACACGTTGATGTGTACATAGCATGCACACACCAAACAAACTCACCGAGGTGGGGAGGTGGGGTGCTCGTCCGCCCACTGACTATACTGATACTCCACTTCACTCCTGCCTCGATTTGCCACAGTAACAAATTAAGTTTTTCTGTCACTTTTTATTTGTTTTTTAATATAGTAACTAAGAAACTGAGGCACCTTGAAGTACCTAAGCGATGGTGAACGCCTCTACAAGACGTATGAGTTGACAATTGGACTCATTTCAACCTCAGAAGGACATAAAAAGAATCCAGATAGACGTATCAATACGTCTGTAGCTGGATTTTGAACGCTACGTTTTTGACATATTTATTCGTCATTGTCTAAAAATTCACATTCGGTATCTCCGTCGGCAAGGGGTTAAGTCATTCATTTATACCCAGCGCGACAATAGTGTCATATTTTTAACGTCCTTTTGTTATATAGGAATAAAGTGTCGCTGCCGACACTAGAGTTTGAACACAGATCACCAGAAAGCAAACGCAAGCGATCCCATTTTGAATAACGGTAAAGGAAATGCCAGTCAGTTATGTGCCATACGTGATACACGCTTAGGCGATCATGTATCTTTCGATACCATTATTATGTAAAAAAAACAGTGAATAATACCTATTTATAATAAAATTAAAAACAATTCATTTTTAAAGCAACATCACCAGCAATACATTTTATCTGTAGCAGAATTCCGTTCAAAATATACTTAGTTCAAGCCATAAAATTGCTCAAATTATTTACATTTCGGCATTGAATGACACATAGAGATATTCATATGCCGCCAAACAAACCAACATGAAAGAACTCTTTCATGACAATGCATATAATACCTTACAATTTCTTAAAGAAATCAAGCTGTATTGTAACATATTACTTCAGCAATACTCCAACATAAGACACGCATATCACGGCCTCCTCGTATGTCCACACAAATATGTATAAACACAAAACCTGAGTATCATCTACCATGTACACAATTGTGGAAACGGAATAAAATATTATATTTTTTATTTCATCAAAATGTTGCGGACCCGATAGCGGTGCAGATCTGGCTTACGAAAATAAGGCCTTGTGCCTGACACTACACACTCCACTACCGAATCCACAAACAAAGTAAAAAAAAAGAAAAATATAAAGACGTGCTCTGTCCACCGTACAAACGTACAAAGTGAAAAGAAGTAGACAGGCAAAACAACGAAAAGTTAAGGACAAACATGAATTTTATTAGAGGTTTAACAAGTAGTGTGTCTTCAGTGAGGACCTTCAGTAAATGTACTGGAAAATGTAGTTGAAAAAGAGGCCAAGTAGATTGTCTTCAGTAGGGTACTGGAAATATTGTAGTGAATGAAATTTAATTGACTTGAGTGAAGACCATCAGTAAGATACTGGAAATATGGTAGTTGACAAGATAAGAATATGTCCCGCGCCAAAATTCAAATCCAATATGGCGGGAACGAGTTCTTCGAGAAGAAAGGTTCAGAAAGTCAGTTGTAATGCATAGTGAACGTACGGCAAGGAAAAATACTCACTGCGCGAGTTTACAATTGTGAGTGTATGTAATTCTTTTTAAAGTAACAGGTTCTGAGAGGATGAGTTCGAAGAATGTGAAAGATGCTCGTTCGTCAGGTTGGAAGTTTTTGAAAGTTCCTGGGAGTTGAGCGGCTCGCTAAAAGATGTTCGCGTTGGAATGAAAATTCTGTCCTAAGGTGACGACAGTGTAAGATACCGCGACGAGCCGTGAGATCAGAGCAAGGCTTTGCCGAATAAAATGTCCCTGTCAGTATATATGGGGTTACCGGCGAGAGACAATTGAGCCAGCCCGTGCCGATGATCAGACGACCACGGAGGCGACTGACTTTGAAAAGCCAAATTTGCCGTGACGTCAACGCAAAAGCGCGCGAAAAATAAATTCTTCCTCATCTTCGGCTAAGACAACGGTTTACTACTATAACCGGCCGAAAGTGAGAGGAAGGGGTGAAAATGTCGCGCGTGCGTCAAAGTGAAGGTGGGGGTAGCGTGAATCCCACAAAAACACCCTAGAAAAAGAAATTTCAACATTAAATGATCCATAAGGATTTGATATGCTGTTAAAAATATAAATAAAACAACAAATAAACTGATTTCAAAAATATAATAAATATATATATAACCATAAACAGTTTACCATTTGAAATAAAAATTTTGACTGCTTGAATACAAGACTTTGTTTAGGAAAAACATTAAATTAGGTATATGACGTAAAACATGATATGACGTAAACATGATATGCTATAAAATATGATATGCCCGAAAATATATCAAAACAAACCTTATGTTTTGTTTCTTTTTTCGTAATAATTTCTTTCCTTCTCGTTTTTCTTTCATTCTTTTCACCTTCTTTGTTTCGCCTTTTCTTTCTTTCTTTCTTTTTCTTTCTTTCTTTCTTTCTTTCTTTCTTTCGTTCTTTCTTTCTTTCGTTCTTTCTTTCGTTCTCTCCTTTTTATTCATTTCATTTTCCTTCTTCCTTATTCCCAGACAGCTATAAACTTTTTTTCGTTTTTTCAAATTGTGAAGATCATTCTGATTTTGATTCTCTTTCTTTCAGTGTTTCTTGTTTCTCTTTATCAATCTTTCTGTCTTCCTTTCCTTCTTTTTTCATCTATTTTTTAGTCTTTCTTTTTTGCCTTTTTTCAATCTTTCTTTCTTTCTTATTCACAAACGGACTCCAACTTTTCTTCATTTACCGTTTGTCGAAATTAATTCTGGTTTTAAATTAAATCTGTCTTCCTTCGTTTTTTTTTCTTTTCTGTCTCTTTCTTTCTTAGTTACAGACAAGTCTCACCATTTTTTCATTCTTTCAATTCCTCAAGATCATTCTGATTTTGAATTTCTTTCTTTCGTTCTTATTCCCAGACGAATTCTCTCTTTTGTTCATTCTTTCAATTAGTCTAAATTATTCTGGTTCTAAATTAATTTCTTTCTTTCTTTCTTTCTTTCTTTCTTTCTTTCTTTCTTTCTTTCTTTCTTTCTTATCCTCCCACTCCTTGATCTAATGTTTTTGTTTTTCTCATCTATGCATTCCCCATCTAATCTTTCGTGCCTGTGTCTTTCTTTCTTTCTTTCTTTCTTTCTTTATTTTTCTTTCTTTTTTTCAATCCATTCCCCCATCTATTCTTTCTTTCTTTCTTTCTTTCTTTTTTTCTTATCCACCCACTCCTTCATCTAATCTTTGTTTTGCTTATCTATGCATTCCTTTGTCTAATCGTTCATACTCCGTTTCTTTCTTTCTTTCTTTCTTTCTTTCTTTCTTTCTTTCTTTCTTTCTTTCTTTCTCACCCATCCATTCCCTCATCTAATCTTTGTTTCTTTCTTTGGTATTTTTTTCTTTTCTCCGCGTACATATTTTAATTACCCTCATTTTTGTGATTCATTTCTCGTATCTGCATTAGTAAATTTGATTTCCCATTGTTAGGATAGTATGTTCATGGTTGGTGAAAACCTGACCCTCGGGCTATCAATACTTTTGATATTCAAAATGCATGTAGTATAGAAAAGCTTGTTTGAGAAACTTACTTTTTTAAACTTGGATAATGTATCTCTTATCAACCCATATATGATCGTGTGTCAAATACAACTTCAGATATTGACTTTTCAAATCTTTAATACACTCCTCAGAATTTGTACCGATTACAACCATATTGTCTGTAGAGATATGTTGAATTCTTCGCATTTCTAGAACTCTCAGTGATTTTGCAAAAGTCTTCAGTACGGGTTCAAATGAAATTGTAATCATTCTACAGGGTGCGATGGGTATATTATCGCTATCTTATATTTTTAATTTCTTGCATGCTCGCTGTTTGTTTTAGATTTTGACAACTGCACTGTATAGTAGGGTCAGTTGGGGCACCGTCTGTGAGAAAAAGAGTACCATGATGCAATTCAAACACCCTAGAAATTTGGAAACTCGCTGTACATTTTGTACTGCTTGTCATTATCACAGGAAGCTCCAATATGAACAGAGTGTTTCAGTGTCAATCTGAAGACAGTTCAGATGATTCTGTTTGGTTTGATCTATTTTGTTTTACGGTATATCAACACCTCAATGGGTTATTTAATGCCGACAAGATTTTCATATCTGGTAATTTTTTTTTCCAAAAATGTATTGCTGGTATTAAAACCTATTTTTACACTTTCATAGTGTTTCGATCCCAGTTTGTGGGTTAACTATTTGCTCATAGCTGGGATCCTAACAAGTGATAAACCCAGGGTCAGGGTGAACCTGGGAACACCAGCAAATAAGAGGTGGTTCCACGCTCCTCAAAACCTCGTGATCAGAGGTCTTGCTGTTAGACGTAGTTTATTGTCATACACAAAACGCGGATGTAGCTTTTCGTCATACTCAAGACGTCTCATTGAGGAGCCTTACCTCTTTAAAGAGGTGTAGTCGGCGTATACTGAACCCCCAACCGACAGTAAAGTGATTCGGAAAGTGTTGGATGCCACATAAACAGAAGAACCCAGTCATGGCTTTCAGACAAGTTCTGCGACCACATCGCCGCTTACGTCTGGCCACCTAACTCTCCAGACTGCAACCCGCTTGATTACTATGCGTGGGGCGCACTTGGGTGAGAGACCAACAAAACCCGTTTTAACGCCAACTCTAAACACCAAAAAATGGACTGAAGCCTGGTATTATGGTAGCATTCACGAACTTAAACAAGGAGACTGTCCAGAAGATGTATTTCAAGATATTTTTGCGTAATTTTGATAAATATATCTCTTAAAATGAGATGTTAGTGTTATTTTCATTTTTACATTCATTTTACATCATTTAGACGACAATTTATCTATCGCAACCTGTTATATGTGTGAGTGTGTGTATACACACACACACACACAGACATATATATATATATATTTTATATATTTTATATTTATATAGATTTTATATTTATATATATATATATATATATATTTAACCACAATCAATATTCTCACACACTTATTCACAATTTAAAAAATGATTACAAGAACCTCCAGTTAAACAAAAAGATCAAAGACATTTTCGCTAAACCACCCAATAATGCAAAGAAACAATCACCTAACCTATCAGCTATCCTCACCTCTACCAAATATCTAAATAATACAAACCAATCAGGAAATTACAAATGTAACAAAACTCGTTGTCTAGTTTGCAAACACTTAATAACCGATAGTGTATTTTCTGTACCCAACACCAATATCAAGATACACCCACCTCGCCTCACCTGTGATAGCCATAACATAATCTACTATTTATTCTGCACAATATGTCCCAATAGTGGATATATTGGTGAATCAGGAAATAATTTTAGATTTCGCTTCAACAATCATAAACTAACCATACGTCAAAACAATCCTTATTCCCCCATAGCTGAACACTTTAATCAATCAAGACACTCATTAGACAACTGTAAATGTTTATTGATAAATTCCGATTTTAGTTCAACATACACACGCAGAAAAAAGAGAAATACTGGATTTTAAAATTAGACACATATAAACTAGGGTTAAACAAAGACTTGGGAATTTAAAATCTGTATAAATATTTCAATAGTTATTTTTTTTAGATATAGTTAAAAAAAACCTTTTTAAACAACATGTAAATATTATCACTAGCGACTGACGCTACTTGAAAACAAACTTCTGAATACAGTTATTTAATTTATTTCTGACGAAAGATCGGGGCAGATCTGAAATATCAAATATATATATATATATATATATATATATATATATATATATAAATACTTTCACAAAAAAAACATTCAAATTTTTTTTAATTTACAACTTTTCAATTGCTTTCTCCATATTATATATATTAAAATATAAACATATAGAGATCCATCATATATATATTAATTTAAGTATATATATATGTGTGTGTGTGTGTGTGTGTGTGTGTGTATGCGCGTGCGTAAAATAAAAAATAACAGGGCGTCTAATTAAAACCAGGGCATCCACTAGGTCGTAGTAATAAAAATGTCTGGAAAAATCCTTTAATTAAGGAGACTCTCCAGAAGAGATGTATTTCAAGATATTTTTGTGTAATTTTGAAAACTATTTCTTTCAAAATGTGATGTCAATGTTGTTTTCATTTTGGCGACATTTAAAGGACAATTTATACATCGCAGCCTGTATAGCGCTTTCGCTATCCGCCTCTTCAGTTAAGCACCTTCAACCCGAGAATTAAAAAAAAAGGATTCATTTATTTTATTTAAAAATGATCTTAAAATGAAAGCGGAAATTAAAATTGCCTATACAAAATATTATGTTAAAATGAAAGTTTGTTAACATTTTTCAATAGGTAAATTGGAACACGTGATTTTGTTTTTATCACTCTTTTCATTATTGATGGAGGTTTCCTTCCTAACCTTTCATTTGAAGTAGTGTGGAATGTGAACATCTTGATTATGTCATTATCTTCTCTTCTCAAGCCCAGTAGCTGTTATCACTCTTTCCACTATTGATGGGGAGTTTCCTTCCTAACCTTTCATTTGAAGTCGTGTGGAATGTCAACATCTTGATTATGTCATTATATTCTCTTCTCAATCATAGTAGCTGTTATCACTCTTTCCATTATTAATAGGAGACTCCTACCTAACCTTTTGTTTGAATTATTTTGGAATATTAACATCTTGATTGTGTCATTATTTTCTCTTCTCAAGTCCAGTAGCTGTTATTACTCTTTCTAGTACTGTTGTGGTTTTCCTTCCTAACCTTTTATATGAAGTAGTGTGGAATGTCAACATCTTCATTGGGTCATTATTTTCTCTTCTCATGTCCATTAGCTGTTATCACTCTTTCCATTATTGATGGAGGTTTCCTTCCTAACCGTGTATTTGAAGTAGTATGGAATGTCAACATCTTCATTGGGTGATTATTTTCTCTTCTCAATTCCAGTAACTGTTATCATTCTTTCCAGTATTGATGGGGGTTTCCTTCCTAATCTTCTGTTGAATTTTAACATATTGGTTATACGATTATTTTCTCTTCGAGTTACATGTAATATCCATTTCCGTTGTCGCTGTTGTTGGTAGTCCTCAAGTGTTGTCGTTTTGGTTATTTGGTACGGTAATTCCGTAGCACCAGTCCACAATCTTCAAAGAAGGATGATATTTTTCAGGACACTCAGGTTTCACTCGCTCAAATCGGGGAAGCGGTTGTATAAGAGTTTAGGTATTTCTGAACGGCTTTAGCGCCATGCATGGCATCCTTATGAAAATACCGATCTGGTGAGGCTATTTAAAAAACATTGCTCGAGTTTTCAGGTAGAACTTTTAGTTTCGTAGCAGTTTACAGGATTCATATTCTGAAAGCTAAGATTTTCAGCCGTCTTTCGATAGGATTGTTGTGGTCATTATGAATTTTAAATGTTTAAATTAAAAGTGAAAATGAAAAAACAAGTATTTTTGTCAGTGGATGCTCTTTTAAAGGAGAAAGCGCTATACAAAACATTCAAAAATGTGCTCTTTATTAAGATGGCGCCGTAGCTAAGAGTCCTGTAGGTAAGTGGCTCACAAAGTACAGAAGTAGATATTTTAGTCTGGAAGGACGAGGATGTCCTATCAGGCTTATTGTTGATGATGATGACTATATGGAAACGCTGAAAGATGTCAGATCACACGATACGGACATCGCAGAGGTACTCCATATACGATAAGAGCATTGTCGTAAACAGAATATGTGAGTAATGACGAATTGGAATAAAAAGAAAAGGGTGACACTGAAATCCGAAGGCGTATTGGGATAGCCAAGGAAGCATTCCAAAATCCAAACAGAGTACTATGAAATAGAAATATTTTGCTAGAAAAAAAAAAGGAAAAGTACTTAGCTTTTTGATATTTTTCCTTGATTATCACAATACGCCTTCGGATTTCAGTGTCGCACTTTCCGTCCTCAAAACATTTCCCAGATATTTAAATTTCTGCATTTCTTTGATTTTGGTATCTTCAATTTGCAATTCATACTTTGGATCCATCCTTTTGCTAACAACCCTTCATTCTGTCTTCTTGCAGTTGATGTTTAATTCTTTCTTCTCGCTTTCCTTCACGACCTTCTGGAGGATTTCTGGTGGTTTTCTTTCTACGTCTGCTGTCAATTCTGTTTCATCTGCATTGTGGCCGCCCTGGTAGGACATGTAGTTCTCTCAGAATCGCCTCGCTTCATAGGTTGAATAAGTCCAATAGCAAGGAAACGTATAATAACAATCAGAACAAGACAGACTAAACTTCCTGAGTGCATATTGCGAAAAGAATGCTTAAAAATTGTAACACGCGTAAGGCGTATTGAAAGCAAGAGAAGCCAGGGGAAATAGTAGATAATTTCCTGATGTTAAGTATAAGTTTCCTTTTTGCTTCCATTTTCTTTAAAATTTCTGTCGCTGTTCAAATGTTCGGTCCATTGTATCCTCAGTATCCTTCTGTAGAACCACATTTCTTTTGCTTCATGTTTTTTTAGAGATTGTCCAGCACTCGTTGCTATCCAGGAGAAAAGATATCACGTAATATTTTAGTAGTCATTTTCTTGTTTCCAGTGAAGTTTTTCTATTTCTTATTACCGTGCTTAGATTTTGGAAGTTATCTTTGCCTATCGCCGCCTTCGGATTTCAGTGTCGCAATTTCCGTCCTCTGTTAAAACATTTCTGAGATATTTAAATTTCTGCATTTCTTTGATTTTGGTATCTTCAATTTGCAATTCATACTTTGGATCCATCCTTTTGCTAGCAACCATTCATTCGGTCTTCTTGCAGTTGATGTTTAATCCTTTCTTCTCGCTTTCCTTCACGACCTTCTGGAGGAGTTTTTGTAGTTCTCGTCTGCTATCAACTGTGTGTCATCTGCATGCCTTATGTTATTAAGACCAATAATAATTCCTGCAAGGACTTTTAGTTCTCACAGAATCGCTTCACTGTAAAATTCGAATAAATCAGAAAAAAAATCCGGAGCATGCAGAATGTTAATTAGTATTTGAGTTTTCAGGCAATAGTCAGTGGTTTGGGAAGATTGCAACCGTGGATAATTGCTCATAGCTATATTTTATAATCTGCCTCCACACCGATATCAACTGTCTGGCAAATCATGCTTTCTTTGTTAATAACGACTGAATCTGGTCTTTTCAGGGAATAATTTCAGTGTTAAAATTCCATAAAACTTTCTTGGACAGCTTCTGATTTATGCATATCCAATATATCTACGAAGTCAAATTCAAATCATTTACACAACTTCGTAAGGATCACCCCTCTTACCCAATCCTGTCTAATTTTGTATCCATTAAGATTTAATTTACTAAATCCACTATTTATATATCTAACAATTTGTCTCGGTACAGGAACATTTCCTATCTTGTTGTCATTACAATTTTAGCTTTGGGGTATTTTCTTTAAATGCACGTGTTTATTGACGCTTTTAAGAAGGAGTAGTTTTCCATTGTAAGTGTCCTTAGTACGCCAGAATCAGGTAAATTTTCTCCTACCTGTTTTGTTGCAATATTATTATTATTATTATTATTATTATTACTATTATTATTATTATTATTATTATTGTTTTTATTTCCTTTGATTTCTGGCGTTTACACATTTCTTTCCGGGTCCTGCCCAGAGACCTAAGGTTAGAAATAGCATCATGACACTTTCCATTGACAAAAATGAATAAAAAAAAACAAGAAATAAAACACATATTTTACATAGATAAAGCCCTTCTTAAAGTGTGGGCTGTACTTGTGAGAACAATTTTTTGTATTTCTTTGAGGCATGGGCTTCCAGAAATCCCTTCAATTAGTCTACTGGAATCTTTTCCAACCAGTCTAAGGGCTCCAACTACAACAGGGATTGTTGATGTTCCCATATGCCACATTTTTGAGGTTTCTATTTCAAGGTCCTTGTATTTTATTTATTTTTTATTTGTATTTATTTTATTATTATTATTATTATTATTATTATTATTATTATTATTATTATTATTATTATTATTATTATTATTATTTCCTTTCATTTTTGTTGTATACATATTTCCTTCCCGGTCCCAACCAGAGACTTGAGGTGCTAAATTTCTTCATGACATATTCCACTGATCATTTTTTGTAAAAACCAAAAAGCAAAAACAAAACTAAGACCCCACACATTTTACATTGATAAAGCCCTTCGGAATGAGTGAGTTGTACTTGTGAGTAGAATTTTTTTTGTATTTCTTTAAGGCATGGTCTACCAGGAATCTCTTCAATGAGTCTGTCGGAATCTTTTCCAATCAATCCGAGAGATCCAAATGCAGCTGGAATTGTTGGTCTCAGGTGCCACATTTTTTAGATTTCCACTTCAAGATCCTTGTATCTTTTTGACAAATCTTCAAATATATATTACAATCTGCAAGGACTTCCATGTCAATAAGAAAGCACATTCTGTTCTTGTGGACTTTGATCACGATATCGGGGGATTACCTTTGATTGTTCTGTCTGTGTATATTGTAAAATCCTATAAAATTGTTAAAGTTTCTATCTATTCTTTTTTCCATTTCAAGTGTCCTTTCTACACTGGGGTTCAGGTTTTTTCTTCGGGGTTTTTTCTTTGCCTGTTTCTTGAATAATAATAATAATAATAATAATAATAATAATAATAATAATTATTATTATTATTATTATTATTATTATTATTATTATTATTATTATTATTATTTCCTTTGATTTCTGGAGTTTACAGATTTCTTTCCGGGTCCCGCCCAGAGACCTAAGGTTAGAAATTGCATCATGACAATTTTCACTGACAAAAAAAAAAAAAAATTACATAGATAAAAACCTTCGAAAAGTGTGGGCTGTACTTGTCAGAACAATTTTTGTATCTCTTTGAGGTATGGATTTCCAGGAATCACTTTAATTAGTCTACTAGAATCTTTTCCAACCAATCCTAAGGCTCCAACTACAACAGGGATTGTTGATGTTCCCACGTGCCACATTTTTGAGATTTCTATTTCAAGGTCCTTGTATTTTGACACCTTTTTGAATATCTTCAAAGATACATTGCAGTCTGCAGGGACTGTCATATTAATAAGATGCACTTTTTTTGTTTGTGATCTTTAATATCAATGTCTGGGCGGTTGGCTTTGATTGTTCTGTCAATGTGAATTGTGTAGTCCCATAGAATTGTAACAGGTCCTATCTCCGTAACCGGGTCTGGGTGGTGTTCATACCAGTTTTTTTGTTTCCTTCAAGTAGAAGTTACATATTTTCCAGTGCAGATATTGGCCCACTCTGTCATGCCGGGTTTTATACAAGATGATCAATTGTTTCTGGATATTTAGCACAGAATCTGCATTTTGGGCTAACACAATATTTTAGTATATGTGATTGATAATTCCTAGTTAACAAGCATTGGTCCTGTGCAGCCAGGATAAAACCTTCAGTTTCAGCTTTCAACCCTGCACTACGTAGCCACTGATGGGTACGGGTTTTGTCTACGTCAGCTTGTTTGGTACGGGCAGAGTATTGGCCATGAATCGATTTATCTTGCCATTGTTTCTGTATCTGGTCGGTTGCATTTGTCTTTGCTTTCTTTTTTAAGTATTTTGCAGCTTCAGTCGGTGTATTGCGCTTTACTTGTATTTCTGCACACATTTGAAACTCCATTTTAGATTTGTTGGGGTCCTTTATTACGGAGTAAAGACGCTTACTACTTTCATGTTCTTTGACACATACCATCTTCTGTAGTTTCCAAGCATCTTTGGGGGCCAATTGTTGTAGTTTTGTAGGACAGTTCTAGTTGAACTAATCCTCTGCCTCCTTCGGATCTGGGCACATACAGACGATCAACATCAGCTTTGGGATTATGCATGCGGTAGCAAATGAGAAGGTTTCTCGTTTTGGCGTCCATTCGCTTAATTTCTGCTATGGTCCAGTTAAGGACATTAAAGCTGTATTGCACCACAGGAACAGCCAAGGTGTTCATGGCCGATATTCTGTTTTTTGAATTTAGTTCTGTATTTAGTACCAGACGTACACGCCTGTAGTACTCCTTTCTTACCTTCTCCTTCATTTGGGGGTGTTGTATGCCATCTCCTTCGCTAATTCCTAGGTACTTATAGGCTCCATCATGCTCCAGTTCCCTAATATTTGTGATAAAATCTAAATCTATTAAGGGTGTTTCTGTAATTCTACCTTTCTTGAATGTTACTTTTGCACATTTATCTAATCCGAAGTTCATATCTATGTCGTCACTGAAGCATATTACAATATTGAGGAGGCCCTTCAACTCATTGTCGTCTTTGGAAAAGAGTTTGGGATCATCCATGTCGAGTAGGTGATTGAATATAGTCTTATTTATTTTGTAACCATAGCTATTGTTGTTCAGTTCATGCGTAAGGGGGATTAAGGACAAACAAAACAGAAGGGGAGACAGAGAGTCTCCTTGAAATATTCCACGTCGGATATTTAGTCGGTTGGATATGGCAGTGCCCCTGGTGTGACTAAGATATAGTTTGGTGTTCCACATTCCCATGCTGTGCTTAAGGGAATTTAATACCACAGGGGAGACTTTGTACATTTCCAAAGTCTTAAGGATCCAAGAATGTGGAACACTATCAAAGGCTTTACGATAATCAATCCACGCTACGTCGTCTGCTGCAATTTTCCAGGATCATTTTATTTATCAGTAGTTGATCTTTATTATTATTATTATTATTATTATTATTATTATTATTATTATTATTATTATTATTTCTGAATAAAAATGATAATACCAACAGCTACAATCAAAAAAGAGTAATAATAATAAAAAAGATATATTTGCTCTGAATAATAATAATAATAATAATAATAATCAGTTTAAAATTGAGGGTGATGATGAACACATACAAAACTAATTTTCTTTAGACATTCCTTATAGATGACAAAGTGACAAGTTACCTCTCTAAATTTCGCGCGATTTCAGAGAGGAGAGAATTAAAATCGTGAAAACAGATTTGAAAGATAAATTATGTATTGACAAAAGGTTTTGTACTCCAAGAAGTAATATTTTCAAAACAAATTTATTGATAGCGTCGTCTAGATCAACGGATATTCAGCGAAGAAGGGGTGGCTGGGGAGGAAATAGCTGAAATATCAGGACACACAGTTGCCCGGATATAGCGTCGCACAATCAGGTACTCGGTCAACTTCAATGTAGCTTAAATGTTAAATTCTTTTTCGGAAACTTTTTCTTTCTTTTTTTCCTTTCTTTCTTTCTTTCTTTCTTTCTTTCTTTATTATTTCCCTTTTCTGATCTTAGAATTGATTCTTTTATTTTCTGTCTTCAGATATTTTTTCTTTTTTGTTCCTTTCCGCTCTTGCTTTTTCTTTCTTTCTGTCTCTCTTTCTATCTTTCTTTCTTTCTTTCTTTTTTCTTTCTTTCTTTCCTCTATATTTTTCTTGTATTCTGCTCTTATAACTGATTTCTTTCTTTCTCACCTCCATTCTATTATTTCATCCTTTCTTTCTTTCTTTCTTTCTTTCTTTCTTTCTTTCTTTCTTTTTTCTTTCTTTCTTTCCTCTATATTTTTCTTTTATTCTGCTCTTATAACTGATTTCTTTCTTTCTCAGCTCCATTCTATTCTTTCATCCTTTCTTTCTTTCGTTCTTTCTTTCTTTCTTTCTTTCTTTCTTTTTTCTTTCTTTCTTTCCTCTATATTTTTCTTTTATTCTGCTCTTATAACTGATTTCTTTCTTTCTCAGCTCCATTCTATTCTTTCATCCTTTCTTTCTTTCTTTCTTTCTTTCTTTCTTTTTTTCTTTCTTTCTTTCCTCTATATTTTTCTTGTATTCTGCTCTTATAACTGATTTCTTTCTTTCTCAGCTCCATTCTATTCTTTCATCCTTTCTTTCTTTCTTTCTTTCTTTCTTTCTTTCTTTTTTTCTTTCTTTCTTTCCTCTATATTTTTCTTGTATTCTGCTCTTATAACTGATTTCTTTCTTTCTCAGCTCCATTCTATTCTTTCATCCTTTCTTTCTTTCGTTCTTTCTTTCTTTCTTTCTTTCTTTCTTTTTTCTTTCTTTCTTTCCTCTATATTTTTCTTTTATTCTGCTCTTATAACTGATTTCTTTCTTTCTCAGCTCCATTCTATTCTTTCATCCTTTCTTTCTTTCTTTCTTTCTTTCTTTCTTTTTTTCTTTCTTTCTTTCCTCTATATTTTTCTTGTATTCTGCTCTTATAACTGATTTCTTTCTTTCTCAGCTCCATTCTATTCTTTCATCCTTTCTTTCTTTCGTTCTTTCTTTCTTTCGTTTTTTTTTCTTTCTTTCTTTCTTTGGTTCTTTCTTTCTTTCTTTCTTTCTTTCTTTCTTTCTTTCTTATAACAGATTTATTTATTTTCTGTTTCTATAATCGTGATTTCTTCCTATGAAAGTAAAAATAACAAAATGAAGAAAGGCAAGAGCATATTCTTCAGATATTCTTTCTTTCTTTTACTCTTTCATTCTTTCTTTCTTTCTTCATTCATTATTTATTTCTTTATTCTTTCTTTGTTTCTTTATTTTATTCTTTCTTTCTTCCTTTCTTCATTCTTTCTTTCTTTTTTATTTTTCTTTCTTTTTTCATTCTTTATTTCCTCATTCTTTCTATCTTTCTTTTATTCCTTCTTTATTTATTTATTCATTATAACTTTCTTTATTTCTTACTTCATTTCTTCATTCTTGTTTTCTTACTTTCTTCATTCTTTGTTTCTTTCTTTTATTCCTTCTTTCTTTTTCTTTCTTTTTTCTTTATTCTTTCTTCCTTTATTTCTTTCTTCCTTTCTTCCTTTATTTCTTCATTCATTCTATGTCTTTCTTTCCTCATTCTTTCTTTTTTATTCTTTCTTTAACTTACTCACTATTAAGTTATCTGTGGCTGAACGTTTATAGCACACCAGGCTTAATTGATGCAGGTTCGTTTCCTGCCGGAGATCGCATATTTTCCACGACATTTCTCGAAAATTCAGGCTGGTAAATGTAATTAACACTGTTTGATTAAAGTACATGGCATTTACTTAAATAAGTGTATTCATAAAAATAAACAGAAAATACATGAAACATATGCACTACAGTTCAAACTTTTGGGGCCAATCCTGATATTTTTTTTAAATTGGCCTAAAATTGTTTTGTACTTTAACGAAGAGAAAATTATTATACATAGTTAAATAAAAGTGTGTCATGACTTTTATTAGAAATTGGATTATAACAAAAAGAAAAAAAATATGATTGAATATTGCTCTCGTCAAAATATCCTCCGAGATCCTTGCTTACTGCAGCACAAATTTTTGGTATTCGTTACAAAAGGTTCTCAAAATATGAGTTTGAGAAATTATTCTTTTTTTAATGGCTCTAACGGTTCTTTCTTATGAATTTATTTTTATTTTATTTTTTTTTTGTCACTTTTCTGTCAAGTTCATCCCATGTTAATTCTAAGAGTGGCTTCAAACTTTTGAACAGTAGTGTTTCTCTCTCTCTCTCTCTCTCTCTCTCTATATATATATATATATATATATATATATATATATATATATATATATATATATATGTGTGTGTGTGTGCGTGTATGTGTGTGTTCTCGAGGTGTGCCACAGATTTTGTCGTATTTTCTCACGTAAATCAGAGATTATACGACGACTCTATATCCTGATGTCTTCTTTATAGCTGCGCCTTTGACAGCCAGTGAACATTTTTAATGTCTCTCAATGACAACATTTTTTTCTTCTCTTTGGCTTAACAATGGATAATGTATTCTGAGTGAATCGAATCAAGTATTTTGTGCCGAACTTAAAGCAAATGGGAAATCACACTGTCGAACTATTAACTATAATGTATTATCACAAAATGTAGCAAATATTTATAGCTAATCCTTTTCCTATCTATGTAATATTCACACCGGCCAATTAATCTGATGGCCAGACACTATATTGTCATTCATTTCTTTAATATTCAAGGTTTGCTTATTTAATTTGCATTATATTTTTCCATAATGTTTCCAAGGAGGCACGGTGGAGGATAACGGCTTGGATTGAGGAATCGGAGATCCGAGTTCGAATCCCAGTCGATTCCATTACATTCACTTACGTGCTAATACCCTTGGGAAAGATGTGAATCCTCTTCTCCCTCCAACTATGGGTAAATAGCAGGACAGACTGGGTTCTATAGCCTTGGATGGCAACTGGTCTAGGAGAAGGACAACTCTGAATTCAAAACCTGCGGAGGGTCGTTTGGGGACCTTGTGGCATCCGTTGCACCAGGTCCCTGTATTCGTCCCTCCAAAAAGTGTGGATGGCCCTGCACAAAGCCTTCACCACTATAATCAAATCCTGTGTGGGTGTCGGGCTTTCAGTTTCTGGGAACTGATCTGTCTGACCCTCATACGTCGAGTTCGACGC
The DNA here is from genome assembly GCA_964036315.1 of Acanthosepion esculentum. NCBI lineage: Eukaryota > Metazoa > Mollusca > Cephalopoda > Sepiida > Sepiidae > Acanthosepion > Acanthosepion esculentum. The sequence continues at coordinate 91,930,538 of OZ038502.1, read as the reverse complement.
GAGAGCGATAATAATATTTTTCCAGTTTTCGGATAAGGGGTTGAGTCTTGTGTTTAAAGTTGTGATTCACTGTCCAAAGTTCATATTTTGTCCAAGTTCTTTCCTTTTTCGGGTACAATTTCAGCACCTTATCAGAAAATTGGAAAAAAATATAATAAAAAGATTAAACAAACAGTCCTTGTCAATTTTTTAATCAAACTTTCTTGGGTGAATATATATATATATATATATATATATATATATATATATATATATATATATATACGAGGGTCATTCAATAAATAAGGTGAATTTTTCGGTATAAGCATATAAAATTAAAAATTACCCATTTTAAAATCTAAATTTAATCTCTATTAAGTTTAAAATTATAAAATTACTGAGGAAAAAGGAAGAAATACATATGTTATTCTATTTATTTTGTTTTTATTGAAATTAAGTTCGAATAGACGTTAACATCGACTGCTCTTAACTTCATGACAACATGGATACATTTGAAATCTAAGCATAGACAGGGGATCATGACATCTTGCGAAAGACAATACATACACAATCAGATTATAATAGATAATCACGCAGACATATTTAGATATATACACACACAAAAAGTGACGAGACAGGAAATATCTCCACAACCATTTACAAAAAACAAACAACAAAAAACACATACATACACAATTAAATGTGCATGCAAGTTACCATACACATAGGCATCGATAAAGACACGTACACACACCCACATACATATTGACATAGACACTCTGATACAAGAACCAAGAAACGAATTCTAACCACTTATTAAAATATAATTTATACAGGCAAATATACATAGATAAAAATGGTCTAATAGAACAGAGAAACAAAGAATAGGGAAAGAAAGGACATTAAAACAGATATATAAGTATAAAAATAACACCATCTAATATATAAAAATGAAAATTCCAAACACATAAATATATATATAAAAATATATATTTCATATATGTCTATATATTCCTTATTGTACATTAGGTGAAAGAAAATAAAAACTACCTACAGATATATGTGTACAGTGTACACACATTCTTCACTACAGACAGAAGCACAGAAAAGCCTACCTACAGACAAACATATACACACATATATACATATACACGCATACACACACACACACACACACATATATATATATATATATATATACAAACGGAGACTTAAACATACACATATATATACACACATACACATCCAAACACAAATTTAATAAATTACATTAACCCCGAACCTGTAGAGGAATGTTATGATCACGGTTTATAAATCTTTTTGTATGAATGATTCATGTAATGTTTGATATATTGAAATGTAACTGTCATCTTTGATAATGGCTTATGTAAGCCGAAAGCTTAGATAGGATTTAAACATGTATCAATATGGTGATTTCATTTCGTCTTTCAATGATAATGTTATTAAGCTTATCAGACAATATGAAAGGAATTTACTTAAAATAAATAGACAAAACTTGTCTATATTATTTAATGAAACATGTATTAATGCATACATATATATATATATACATATATATATATATATATATATATATATATATATAGAGAGAGAGAGAGAGAGAGAGTCACACCTAGAGGTCTGCTCTACTTCTGTATTGAGCACTTTCTTAGTTAGTTGATTACTCGTATCGGGGTTTTTTCTTTGGGCTTTGAACCTGTATGTTGTACGATTATTTTCGACAGACGTTCATGTTCATAGCTCTTTCTTTTTTTAAAACCTTTTTTCCTTCGATATTGATTTGATCATTGGCAAATCAAGAAACCGAAGGTTTTCCGAGACGAGTGTACTTACCTATATATATATATATATATATATATATATATATATATATATATATATATATATATATATATATAAACAGGTACATACATAAAACTACACATATTCTAACAATATTATCTTATTCATGATAAAGTAAAGTCCATAATAATTTTAAAATGTAACAAGACACAATAGTTGATTAAGTCTATAAGTGCCTTTAAATGTCTAGATTCTGAAAATGTAGGAGATTATATAGAGATGATGTCTTATTAGTTGTTAAAAACTCTACTAAAATGATCCATAGGGAATTTAAGTATTTAGGTCTTATGAGTATAGTTACAACTAACGTTAAACTAGTGGATTTTAGTGGAGGTCACCTTAGACCCTACTAGCAACACTTTCCAGCCATATGTGAAGGTTAGTTCCAACCCAGTATACGTGCATCCAAATTCCAACCACCCACTTCTGTTATCAAACACATACCCTCCTCCATTGGATTTTTGATTAGTATTAACTCTTCTAACAAAGATATTTTTAATAAACATCGTGATTTTTACAATTCTGTCTTTAAAAATAGTGGATACACAAGTACCACTATTCAATATAGTAACCCTGTTAAAGACAACCATAATAAGAAAAGAAGATCTAGAAAGACCATCTGGTTTACCCCCCACTTTCAATATAATGGTTAAAACTAAATTAGGACGTATATTTCTAAACCTCATCAAGAAACATTTCCCTAACCCACTTAATAAAATATTTAATCCTAATACTGTTAAATTAAGCTATAGTTGTGCGGATAACCTAGAGAAAATAATTAAAAATCATAACAACAGAGTCTTTAACAAGTATAGGGACTACTCACCAGGTTGACTACTCACCAGGTTGCAAGCAGCACTACTAAGTATAATGACACGAATAACAACTTATACAATTGTAGGAATCCAAATAATTGTCCACTACATAATAATTGTTTGACTAGTTCTGTAGTTTATCTTAGTACAATCTCTACACTAGAAAACCCAAATATAATTTATTTTACATTGGTAGCACCATGAATCCATCCAAGGAACGTTGGTGTTGGCATATGCACTATTTTAATAGCAGCAATTATAAGTACAAGACTTCATTATCCAAGTATTTTTGGAGTCTAAAAGAAAATAATAAACCACCTACTGTTAGATGGAAATTAATCAGGCATGCCTGACCATGTAACTCCCTATATGCCCCGTGTTATCTATGTCTTAACGAAAAATTTGAAATAATTAGATTTAAAAATAAGAACTATCTCTAAAATCAAAGATATGAACTAGCCATTAACTGTAAACGCCGTTATAAATTTAACTTATTATAGGGGTTGGAATACTTTCAATGATAATAAGTCACTGTAAATTTAGTAGGTTATTACTTTTATTACCTGATGGCCCTCCTGTTGATGTGGGTGTGTGTTGGTGTACGTATACTGTGTTGTTCGTGTCTGTATGTGTGTGTATGTATATGTGGATGTGTGCGTGTTTGTACTGCTGGATGTATTTATGTATATATATGTAAGTAGGTTTTTCTTTATAAGAAATTCAATAAACTCTGACATTAATCTTTATGCATTATATATATATATATATATATATATATATATATATATATATATATAATGCATAAAAGGTTAATGTCAGAATTGAATTAGACCAGGAAGCAGTAGTATTAAAAAGTGCTCAATGAAAAAAATAATATATAAGTAAAAGTAACATGTAGTGATTTAACTTTAAAAATCAGGAGATCAGTCGAATCTGCTACCTTGGTTTCAACCATACGGTATCCTCTTAAAGACTTTTTTTACTCTTAGGTACTCCACCAAAACTAGCTAACCATGTGTGGGATTTAAAATTAAAGAAACAGAGACCCGATTGTAAGGCGGAAATTTTTTTAAAAGTCAAAATCTTACTACAATATTTGCAACCTCTTCCAACTGAAAAAATGAGCAATTATCACATTTCCGGATCAGAAGAAACTTCTGAACCAACACTCCTAAATCTTGAGTCCTTGCTTACATATTAGAAAATTCCACCTAATCATATAAGAGGCTGGTTAAAAAAAAGTAATGTACATTTCAATCACCCCCCCCACTACTGATACATTTACAATTCCGTTGCTTTTCTTCTCTTCCCTATTATTATTATTATTATTATTATTATTATTATTATTATCATCATCATCATCATCATCATTATTATTATTATTATTATTCAATAATCATAGTGTTTTTGTTGCATGAAAAATTTCAAAGCAATGATAAACTCATGTATACGAGACGCGAAAGCGAAAATCACGTCGCAGACCATGACGTCACACATGACCACGCGAGAGTGAAAACGAGAAGTATTAAGTATGGGAAGCTGTTGGTATAAATCAATGGTTTCTGTTATAAGTTATAGGTATTTAAGAATATTTGTGGAGTTTATTTTGTTCAGGTTAGGTTTCAACTGTTTTATGTATATAGCTTCATTATTGTTTCGTCCGTGTGTTGTTTGATATATTGAAATGTAATTGTCATATTTGATAATGGCTTATGGAAGCCGAAAGCTTAGATTTAAACATGTATCAATATGGATTACATGAATAATTCATACAAAAAAATTTATAAACAATGATCATAACATTCATCTACAGGTTCGGGGTTAATGTAATTTATTAAATTTGTTTGCGAAGATGTATTCTCGCCATTTATATCATTAACTTCAATATCTGTTTTTTGTATGAATGATTCATGTAATGTAAATTGAACTGCGCCACATACTTGATATTAAAATAACTGATCCGATGTGCAAATTTCTTATAATAACTGTGACATTCCTCTATTTATTGAACAATTTAGTTCATGCCACATTGAGTGAAAAACCTACCAGTACAAAAGAATTCTCCTATTACCATATTAGTACAAAAAAGGCACAATCTTAAAATTTAAAAATTCAACCTCAGCGTTGCGACCGCACGCTCCAAAATTTCTTACCGTTAACAATAACACATTTCTAAAAACATATTTCGGATTACATCTATTCTTTCGTTGTCCTGTTATTACCTGGATGTAAAAAACAAATATATTTTCATACCTGATGATGTCTGTATGCACAGATGAAAGCTTGTAAAAAAATAAAAAATGACCTTATGCTACTGGAATTTATAAACAGGGATCATAACATTTACCTACAGGATCGGGGTTAATGTCATTTATTAAATTTGTTTGCGAAGATGTATTTTCGACATTTATATCATTAACTTCAATATCTGTTTTGTGTATGAATGATTCATGTAATATATATATATATATATATATATATATATATATATATATAGATAGATAGATAGATAGATAGATAGATAGATTGATAGATATTGATCTGATGATATCTATATATCTATATGTTCTTACCTGTTTATCTATCTGTCTCTTCGTATTTTAGTCTGCTGATATCTACCAATCTATCTATCTCTGATAATGCTTATCTGTTTTTGTATCTGTTGACTACCTATATTTTGCTTCTTCATTTACAATCAGAAAGGTCAAAGGCCCATCTCAAGAACACGCTGCTATACATAATATAGTCGAAGAAATAAATACGAAATGTTAACTTCGAAAACTTGCCTGAAAATCGAATCGCATAAATTGTTTGTCTTTTCGTCTTTTCTGAATAGCGTTTCTTCAAAATGATTTGCTCGCTCTTTTGCTTTGCTGTGCGACTTTTATGACAATAATGTCTCAGTAGCTTTTTCAAAGAAGACATTATGAAAGTGTTACGGACATCGAGAGAGATGTGTCGCTCTTATCTTCCTTGGTTTCTACGCACACTCACATGTACGCACCTTCACAGGCACACATCGCAAGCGATAAAATGTCCAAACCAAAGACGAAGAAGAAGATATATGAGAGAAACCAGGAATAAAATGTTGATAAAGAAGTCGATTAAGAAAAAAATAGGATCTTTTCTGTTAACCCCAAATAATGTAAACTTAAGTTTTTTATTACATTTTTGACACTCTTTTGAAATTATAAATTGTAAATCAAAATATTTTAGCTTGCCATGTAGCTGCTGGAGTTAACAGCCTCCATATTATTGGACAGTAGCAGCATGGCCCGGCGTTGCCCGTGCTTGATTAAAAAATCGTACGACTCATACAGCAATCGCTATCACTTGACTTAAAATATTTTTGCCCTTCATTGCCTTTAAAGGAGTGCCCTTTGCCGTGCTGATGTTGCTACATACCTTCTTGCCTATCTAACACTGCGAATTTTTTGTAAGCTCTATACTAAACATTAAATCAGTTACGAAAAAAGAACTAAACAAAATGAACACAAAACGATCAGCTTTAAAAAAGGACTCGTAACTGAAAAAACCGAATGAAAAAAGAATGTTAACAAATATTTTTCACACCCAACCCAGTTTTGCGGAAGCAGAATTAACGTTGAGTTTAAGCAAGCGAATGAGCCAGTTGGAATAAAGTGCCATGCAGATTTAAATTTTTCCCACTTATTCTAGATAACATTCGTGTCAGTCAGCTGTTGGCTCTAACGCTGGCCAATAGAATCTTCCTGCCTATTCGTGGCAGCCAGCTATAGGCTCTCACTCTGGCCAGTAGGAAATGGCCGCAAACTACATGAAAACTACCGTAGAAGCATGAAAAAATCGATTATTTCCACTATCGATGGGAGTTGCGAAATGTAATGTCGGTCTTGGCCTTTCAACTAACTTGGAGCATGTGCTTGTACATTTTGGTGCAAATCCGTCGAAAATTGCGGCCGTGCATTCGTTACACACACACACACACATACACTTCCTGCCTTTTATAGATAGAGATAATCCGAAGCTATATTTTATCTGGGTCTACGATTATGTCGGATTCTTTGGAAACGATAAATATCTTTGAAGGATGATTGCAATTATTTTCATCTGACTGTAAATGATGGTATGAATTTCGTTGATCCAGAAACAATTGCTCACACGCAAACAAAAGTACCTTAGAGGAATGCCAAAATGAAGAATAAGTCCATCTTCGGGACTCATCGCTGTGTGATAGACTCTTATTTGTTTTAGTTCCTTTGGAAACGTAAGGTAAAAACATAATAATGTATTTTAGGGACAAATTTTAAAGGACATTTCTGAATTTGGTGTGAATTTTAGTAAATATAAATTCTTTTTATTTTGGGATCAATTAACAGAAAAGATACAATAGGGAAAAGAAAGTGAAATATTTAAAACAGACATGCACACACAAACACAATCATTCTCTCTCTCTCTTACTCCTTTTTTTCTCTCTTCTTTCCTGTCTTCTCGATTTCACGCCAAACATGCACAATACACACTGACACACACACATATTAAGCAGGGAAAAATGTAATCAAGGAAAAGTACTTACTTTCTTTCTTTCTTTCTTTGTATTCCTCCGCGAAACAATGGTTTTTCGCGCTTTATCTATTAAAACAGTTAAGTATGCTTGATAGATTTTGGAAATATATTAGAATAACCCAGAAGATATATTGAAAACAGCCTACATGCTGATAAAAAATGAATTCAGTAAATATACAAAAATTGAAAGGGGGGGTAAGACAAGGGTGTGTCTTCTCACCGGACGTATTCAACCTATTCAGTGACGTGATTTTGAGAGAATTAGAAGTCCTATAAGGATTCATTATTGGTGACCATAACTTTAACAATATAAGATATTAAAATGACACAGTGTTGATAGCAGACACAGAAAGGAAAATACAGGAACTTCTACAAAGATTAGTGAGAAAAAGCGAAAAAAAGGACTAAACATTGATTCTAAGAAGACAGAATATATGGTAGTCAGAACAAAGAAAAGCCCAACATGCAAATTACAAATTGGAGATACGAAAATCAATCACGTTCAAAATTTTAAGTGTTGTAACCTTGGGAAGGTTATTGAATAGAATAATCTCAGGAAGGTTGGTATAATAATACATGTATATTACATATATTTATTTAATCATATCACTTCAAGAAAGGCGGAAATGCCACTAGTACGCAGGGGGTTAGAGGGAGTGAAAGTGAGAGAATAGACTGAGTATATCAGGACTGAGGAAAGGAGAAAAGATGAACGGGATTCAAGAAGATAGAAGACATTCAAAGCAACAGCCCGTATTTCACCATTCTTATCTAAAGCTTGATAGACTCGTTCAGCAATAATCGTTTATACATCAGCAGTAGACCTAAAAAAAATTAACTCATATTGCTTGTCTGAAAGAACGACCTGCGATGAGATGCTTAAAAAATCAGTGTTGATTAGGGCCTTTGCTAATTTGGCAAAAAAATGTAGAAGGCTAATAGGCTGTGTTGTAGCCTAGGGAAGGTTGCTGAATAGAATAATCAAACGAAGGTTGGTAATGGACGATAATACTTAGAACAAGAACAACATATATAAGATTTGTCAGCGGCGCGTAGAAGACGCTAGAAGTGAGTCAACTGAATTCCATAATGAATCTTCCACAATAGGATATCTACCATCCGCCCCACGGGGTCAGATGTGGCACAAGACCGAATTTAATGTGGGGTATCCGAGCCCGTATGCTCGCCAAAAATTCTCCGTATACCCCGTATGAAACGGGGTCGGGTAGATGTTTCCTGAGATGAGACTCTGCCCTTCGACATAGCCTCGTCTGGGGATACTTTCTGTCCGAAAGCAGAGAGTTTGACCAGCACAGCTGGAGACGAATCTCCAACTCCAGACCGCGTAGAGTATTCACTACTGTATTTATAGAAATTGGGGCGTACCCATTAAGTATCTGGGAAGTGTTTAAACGTGCGACGGAAAATGCAACACTAAATTCGAATGTGCATTGGGATAGTGAAATATGCTTTTCAAAAGCTAAGTAAAGTATTAATTAACATGAAAATCTCGTTAGAACCAAAGAGAACATTACTTACCTGTTATGTTGTATCGATTTTTCTATATGGCCGTGAATGAAGGAAAATCTCCTCACCGATTAACAAGATACGTGTCAACAGAAATGTGGTTCTACAGAAGGATGATGGGAATACCGTGGACTGAACAGTTGAGAAATGACGATGTTTTAAATCAAATACTAAAAATAAGACGCTTATACTTAATATGAGAAAGTTGAAATTTCTAGGGCTCTTAACGAGGAAAGAGGACTTATAAAGTTTGATACTCAGAGGATCTATTTAAGGCAAGTGCGAGAAAGAAAAGCAGTACTTAAACGAGCTAGTGTAAAGGGTGGGCAGAACAGTGGTTAGGAGAGAGATAACGAAGAGACAAAGAGCTGCAAAGGATGTGAAATTGTGGAGAGCCATGAACACCGACGTCTTGAAAGAACATAGAACATAGAAAAATGTCTATACACATTTTCTTCCCATAGTGTGTCTCTTTCTCCACAAACTGTCTATAAACACAGATTTCTCTCTCTGTATAAATACATAAGTGTCCTCTTTCAGTGCACACATATATGTGGGCGGGGGGGGGGGGGGTCACACGTGCACGATATGACAAGAAAAGAAAGAAAGAAAGAAAGAAAATTAATAATTAAAGGTAGAAAAAAGAATGTAAACTATGTAAAAGAAAGAAAGAAAGAAAGAAAGAAAGAAAGAAAGAAAAAGAAAGAAAGAAAATTAATAATTAAAGTGAAGGAAAAAGAATTTAAACTATGTAAGAAGAAACATGAAGGACAAAGAATGAAAGAAAAATAGAAAGAAAGTGGGAAATTAACGATGAAAGGGGAGGAAAAAAGAAAGAAAAACCGAAAAATAAAAAAACGAATGAAATTAGGCAAGAAATGGAATAAAGGATAGTTTTGAAATAAAATGAAGCAAAAAAACAAAAATTACTAAATAAAAGAATGAAGTGAAAGAAAAGAGAAATATGGAAGGAAAATAAAACAAGAAGAAAGGAAACTATTGAATGAAAATCGACCTAAAAGAAAAACCTGAAGAATCTAAATAAAAATGAAGGAAGAAAAAAACAAACAAAAGCGAGTATCCCAACTAAAAAAACAATAATTAGTCATATTCATTATCTCATGAAAAGAATGAAAAAAAAATCACTGAAGGAGAATAAGAAAAAGAAAGTAAAACAGATAATTATTGTTTGGAATCTTATATTTCTACAAGAAAATTGGCGTTTTGCGGTTTTGTTTTCCATGAACGTATCTTTTGTTTTGGGTATTTCTAGTGACGGAAAAATACAATATCTCAGCGCAATATATTCCTTTGTTTCTGATCGAGAAGAATCTTGCACAGTGACATCTACATTTTGTGTCAATCAACGACTTTTATTTATTTTCATTTCAGAATTTTCGCAATTTATGTTGTGAAATAGCAGCAACCAAAATGTCAAGAAAATAAAATAAAATAAGCACGTTTTAGACGCACTGATATTTAGAGAACTTAAAACGATTATTTGTTTACTTATTTTAGCGCCGCATTTTATTTATAATAATTGTAACGTGACGCAAGTAGTAGTCAGTCCTAGGACCGGTGAAAGGGTATCGCCCCCTATCAATCTAAGATACGTACCCCTAAATATATGAAAGGAGGAGCACTCTACTACATCTCAATTTGCATAAGGTAGTATACATATAAAATAAAAATTTGATTGTTGCCTAATTATGTGCACTAATGAATCAAATGCAAAATAGGTGAAGAGTTCAACTAGAAAAACTGAAAATACATACAATGCATATGAATACAAATTGGAGACCTGTCATAATACACCCTTGTGCAAATTAACTGAAACAACAGCTTTAGTATCTGTCTATATTTCTGAGATGAGGTATTATGTACACTATTTACATTATTCGGACTATTGTCCTCATCTTTGTTGCCATATTTAATAGTTAATAAATATGGTGACAAAGATGATGACAATAGTCCGAATAATGTAAATAGTGTACATAATACCTCATCTCAGAAATATAGACAGATACTGAAAGCCCTAATTGTTGTAATAAATATGGCGACAAAGATGAGGACAATAGTCCGAATAATGTAAATAGTGTACAATAGCTTTGGTTTCCTTTCTTTTACTGGAGTTACAGCGTGCAATCAAGTTCTATTTTTTCCTCAGATTATGTCATTTGCAGTGGTGTGCAGTAATATGAATCTATTTTAGGGGTGTATGATGAAATTTGTTTGGCCTTAATAAAATATTGCGTCATCCGTGATTGCATCAGATTTTTATCACGCCCACACACTACTGTTTCGAATGTTGATTAGTTGTCCTACGGCCAAAATTGTAAACGCTGTACGAACGCACTGGCAAGCCTTACTAGTGAGCAAATCAAGGTACTATAGATTGCCCGGAAACTCTCGTGATTTAAATACAATTTAGAATCTGTGGACAATATGCAAGGAACGTCTTTGTGGAATGGACATACGAGGTCCTAACATGTACACTGGGTCATGTTTCATTGGAAAAATATGAAAAAATAGTAAACAATAACGGAATCATTCGTTTTGTTTCAATTAATTTGCACAAAGGTGGACATCATTCCATCTTAAATAAATCTGCGGCAAAGAACAACTTGAGATTTTTCTTGTTAAAAAGGTGAAGAATTTTAAAACATTTAAAATTATGGATGAAAAAATGGTGAATTTTACATTGTGTTTATTCGAGATTTCTGTTCAAGATTTATGCGCAAAAAATTGCCGGATTTGGACGAAATTAAAAAAAAGTCCTCCAAAATGATGTCAAAATGACGTCAAAATGACGTCAAAATGACGTCAAAATGACGTCAAAATCTACGAAAAGTTTTCATCCTTTAATAATCAGTTGTGCTGACTTTAATTTGTAACGTATATAAAATCTAGATAGAAAAATTTGTAACGTATATAAAATCTAGATAGAAAAATTTGTAACGTATATAAAATCTAGATAGAAAAATTTGTAACGTATATAAAATCTAGATAGAAAAATTTGTAACGTATATAAATTTAGGTAGAAAACAAAAAGCAAACGTTGATAAGCGAGGATCACAAAGCACTGCCCGGGGTTTCGAAGACAGTACGCACCGGCCCTGGTCAGTGCATTATTTAAATTGTAGTGGACCGTGCGGGTGAAGATGTCAAGAGATATCTCTGGGTTAAGATTTCCTGCTAGTCGGTCCAGCTACATAGGAATGTTGGACTTTAATGAAGTCCAAAGAAGACAAAAGAAAACAAACAAGACCGATATACATGGGTAAACAAATATATACTATGGGTAAACAAATATATTAATACACAAAGACATGAAAAGTTACATAGTGTTTGTATGGAGAAGTTATGTGTGTGCGTTGTGTTGAGTGTCCGTACGTACGTGTATTGTTCTTAGCGTATTCCCAGAATTTGGGAAACGCTGTGTCTGTGAGAGGTCACGTATTGGTGTAAGTGGAAAAAGAGAGATTTTATCTCATCTCCACGCGAGATGGCGGCCCAAGGCCTAAGTCGGAAAAGAGAGAGAGAAGGGTCAGCCAGTATTTATACTCATGGGAGAGAGACCCCTGTTGAAGGATTAAGGAAACTGAGGAGGAGCTAACTCCGACAAAATAAATTCGCCATAAATAATCAACAGGACCTTTTTAAAGCTATCTCTCACTTATATGGCATAGCTTACATGTGGTACACGGCCGAAAATATGTAACAGCCAGTGAGAGTCGAACACACTATTCAGTTGTAAAGGATCTCGCGAGACAAACTTGCTGAACATTACAACACATGGAAGTGTGTCTTCTATCGCATATATTATTTATTGTCAACTGTTCTTTGCATTTTTATAATCTTTTATCAATTGAAGAAAACATTAGCGAAAAATATTTCACTTTGTTTCATTGTAGACAAAAATGGCAGCAAATTCAATGTAAACTTCACCATGTTCAGATGAACAACCACCAGTAAAGAAATGTACATGAGAACCGTAAAAACCATATCACTTTAAGAGAAATGTCAATGGCAATGTTACAGGATATCGTTTGTTTGGTGGAAGAAAAAGCAAGGCAGGCCGAAGAAAGCAGCGGCTGCTCTAATAGTCCTCTAAATTTGCATAATAAATATTATAAATAATTTACATATATTTTTTTAATCATATCACTTCAAGAAAGACGGAAATGCCACAAGTACGCAGGGGGTTAGAGGGAGTGAAAGTGAGGGAAAATACTGAGTATATCAGGACTGAGGAAAGGAGAAAAGATGAACGGGATTCAAGAAGATAGAAGACATTCAAAGCAACAGCCCGTATTTCACCATTCATATCTAAAGCTTGATAGACTCGTTCAGCAATAGTCGTTAATACATCAGCAGTAGACCTAAAGAAAATTAACTCATATTGCTTGTCTGAAAGAACGACCTGCGATGAGATGCTTAAAAAATCAGTGTTGATTAAGGCCTTTGCTAATTTGGCAAAAAAATGTAGAAGGCTAATAGGCTGTGTTGTAGCCTAGGGAAGGTTGCTGAATAGAAGTTTGGTAATGGACGATAATACTTAGGACAAGAACAACACATATAAGATTCGCCAGCGGCGCGTAGAATAAGTAGTCAACTGTTAGAAGTGAGTCAACTGAATTCCACAATGAATCCCCAACTGCAGGATATCTACCAACTGCCCCACGCGGTCAGATGTGGCACAAGACCGAATTTAATGTGAATTTCCACGTAGATTCGAAAAAACGGGGTCGCGTAGCTGTTTCCCGAGACGAGACTCTGCCCTTCGACATAGCCTCGTCTGGGGATCCTCTTTGCCCCGAGGCAGAGAGTTTGACCAACACAGCTGGAGACAACTCTCCAGCTGCTGATCAACATACAGTATTTACTACTGCATTTATATGAATGGGGAAACACCCATTATCGTATGCTACAACAGGCTGATAGTTCGAAGGGTCAGACGGTTCACTAGAGTTTTTAAAGACTGGCACAATAGAAGAGGATTTCCAAAAAGCAGGAACGCAAGAGGCAGCGAGGAATTTATTGTACAGAAGCCAGATAGGGAAGAAATATTGCATGGATAAAATCTAGTCCACATACTTTGTGGGGATTCAAATTAGAAATAACATCAGAATCCATGAACGGAGTTATTTTCATATTAATCAACAGACTCAGCTCTAAGTGGAAGGTTAAGCAAGGTTACTCTAGATATATGATAAAATATGTGTGTTGCCTTTTTCTTTTTTATTAGTAATTAATGTTCACATCACTTCCATGTCGGATCTTTCGACGTGGTGCTTATGGTTAGCAAGCTTGTCTCGCTTAATTACGATTTAATAGTGAATTTGATCCTCATTGGGTACCCCAGACTTTCGACCTTGTGTCAGATCTAAGCTACCCTTAAAAAATCACCATGTTAAAGTTTACTGATAGAAGATCGCTCAATATCGGAGATTGAGTGTTTGCAGATATGAACAACGTGTACATAGAAATCAACACTGCTTGACAACTGTCAGTCTCACGTCTGAAGGGATCTTCAGACCACTACACCAAGATGTAACTTTTAACCTCCAAATATGTATATATCAACCGTTCCGAAAACCAAACGGCGACATACATTACACAAGCACAATATTCCTCCTATCAGCCTTCCCAAATAATCAGAGAAATCTGAAGTCATCATCCGATAATAATCCGACAATTTTGTCATGAGAAAAAACTGGCCAGTGAATTCAGAAACGATTAAAAACGGCACTAAATATTTACCGTGTCGCTTCAGAACAAAGGCGGTCGTTGCTCTCCATAATTTCTTGTCATTTGTAGCTATTTGCTGTAGGAAGGATGCTTAAAATGAAATATTCCTATATTTCGTTACCATCTTTTCTCCAGTGTTCCGTTACCCATTCAGACATGTTGGCCCAGAAGTTGGTCCACTGCTTCTCTTGTCTCTGTTACCTTCCATATGTCTTGTGTGTGGCAAATTCTCCAAGCCCGTTTTTCTCATAATGTGCCCGATAAATATCAACTATTGCTTATCCTGAGTATAAGTTATTTTTTTATTTTCATTTTTCTTAAAATATCGTTGTTATTAACGCGCTTTGTCCATTGCTTTCTCAATATCCTCCTGTAGAATCACATTCCTATTACTTCAAGTTTCCTTTTCATCTATGATGAAATTGTCCAGCATTCACTGCCATATCAGGGGATTGTTATTACATAGCAGTTCAGCAATCTTTCTTTTTTGTTTGATTCTAATGAATTCTTTCTCGTTAGCCTTCGACGTGCGACTTCGGATTTCGGTGTCACTTTTTCGTCCTCTGTTGGCTTTTTCTTTGGTGACAACCATACATTCTCTTCATACGAACGTTTTGTGTTAAAGATTTATTTATTTAGTCTTTTATTTCCGGCCATTACCTAGTTTCGGATACATTTCAAAGAAAAAAAAACAACAACACGAAGACGCCATACATTAAAAACCTCATGTGACATATGAAAATACGGAATTTGAAAGCGTTGAAACTATTATACCTCAAACAAAAATGGTTTGCGGATACCTGATGTATGACTTAGGTACTCACATTGGACAGGGTTAGCGTTAGGGTTAAGGTTAGGTTTATAGGATTAAGGTTAGGGTTAGGGTTAGGGTTAAATGTGTAGGGAAAAGCAGGAAAAATAAGCCAAAAATTCATATAACATTCTTCAGCAAAGAATTTTCATTGAATTTTAACCAAATATATCAAACATAAACAATATATATATATATATATATATATATATATATATATATATATATATATATATGTGTGTGTGTGTGTGTGTGTGTGTGTGTGTGTATTGTTTATATATATATATATATGTTTATATATATATATATATATAAACATATATATATATAAACAATATATATATATATATACATATATATATACATATATATATATATATATAAATATGTATGTATATATATATATATATATATATTAGGAGGATAACGGCTTCGATTGAGGAATCGGAGAGTCGAATTCCAGTCGAATCCATTACATTCACTGACGTGTTAATACCCTTGGGAAAGGTGTGAATCCTCTTCTTCTCCCTCCAACTATGGGTAAATAGCAGGACAGACTGGGTTCTATAGCCTTGGATGACAACTGGTCTAGGAGAAGGACAACTCTGAATTCAAAACCTGCGGATGGTCGTTTGGGGACCTTGTGGCATCCGTTGCACCAGGTCCCTGTATTCGTCCCTCCAAAAAGTGTGGATGGCCCTGCACAAAGCCTTCACCACTATAATCAAATCTGATGTGTCGGTGTCGGGCTTTCAGTTTCTGGGAACTGATCTGCCTGACTCTCATACGTCAAGGTCGACGGGACAGTCCATCATATATATATATATATATATTCAACAATTGTATGGATATGAGTTTGCGAACCTGGGTTTCACGCTTTGAAAGCATGAAACCAAGGTTCTCAAACTCATATCCATACAACTGAATATATATATATATATATATATATATATATATATATATATATATATATTGTCCATTGTTTCAAGCGATTTCGCTGACTTCTTTATCTATTTCCAAGGCCGGTACTTTTTAGGTGTTGCTAATTTCTTTTCATATTTGACTGTTTAAGATGTATTTTTTGTATTGTTTGAATACTAGTAGGCGCGTTTATTCCGATCTTCGCAAAAACAACTCTCTCTGTGAGAGATCCTATATATAAAACATCTGGAACGCTGTGTAAATCCCAGTTTATTCAGCAGCGGAAATGGTGTGTTTTTTAAAAAAAAAAGGAAAAAAAGCCCATTCGAATTCCAGTCTCGCTCAACTGGCGAAGGCTCAGAATAAACGCTCCTACAAACAAGACAAAAATACATCTTAAACAATCAAATATGAAAACAGATTAACAATACCTAAAGCAAACCCTTGAAGATGGCGAAAGAAGTATGGACAATACGAACTGTTTTTGCTCTTCCTTATTCCCAGCAAACGGAAAAATGTAAGAACGTAAGAATGTTAGAAAAAATATATAAAAACATAATTCATTTTTCATTGTCTGTCATACTGAACGAATCATTTTAAAAGAAAGGTTGCTGCTCGAATATACATTAATATATATATATATATATATATATATATATATATATATATATATATATATATATATATGCATGTTTCATTAAAAACGACAGACAAGGTACTACGATTGAGCTTTTTATTTAATTTTTCTTGTTTTCGAACAAGATCTTTCTTTACAGGACAAAGAGTGTGTAGGAACAGTCCAAATGTTTTATGTTTCCGAGTACTTTCGGCTATACCTTTAGCCATTATCAAGGATGATTCGATTTTTCAGCTTAATTGAGTGTGTGCATTATGTGTATGTCTTAGAGTGTAGTAGGGATATTTTTAATTTCTGAATACGGTTATCACATTGTGGCTTTGTTCGTAGATAATATTGTTAAGAGGTGACTTTTTCATTTTTATTATTAACATGCATAAACGAAGGATTGCTGCCTAAATATACAACTATCAAATAATATATATATATATATAGATATATACAATAAAAATTAAATAAAAAGCTCAATCGTAGTACCTTGTCTGTCGTTTTTAATGAAACATGCATATATATATATATATATATATATATATATATATATATATATATATATATATATATATATATATATATATATAGTCTGCCAAAAAATGTAGAGAAACTTCAGGAAAATAATAAATTTAGTTTTACAATATCTACACCAGTTTTTCCTTTCCTGAAGTGTGTATACATTCTTTGGTGGACTCTACCACACCATGTCTAGAAAAACGGACGTGAAATTGTAACATTTGAAAGAAAAGAGGAAAAAAGAAAAAGAGACAAAAGGTTAAGGAGCGAGTATTAAGTGAAAAATAAAAATGATGAAAAGGACAAATAATCACAACATTCTACGCGTACGTCCACACGGGCAGACGGGGACATAGGGGCATGCGCGCCAACACACACGCACATATATACAATGAAAAAAATACTTTCACCAATGAAAATTGCATATAAAAAAATAAATCTAGGTGTCAATTGCTGATATCCACTGATGATTGGACGGAGTAATTCCCGCAGTATCAGTCTACGAAACACTGGAGTCGGAATATTGAATGTAACCTCAATCAGCTAAGTGATAAACCTTTTACCTGTATTAATTATGTATATATACAGGGTGCGATGTGTAAATCTTCGCCATTTTATATTTTTAATTTAGAGCATGTGTTTTGTTTTTGATTTTGTCGACTGCACAGTATAGCCGGGTACGTTGTCCGTGAGAAGAATTTACTTCGCCAGAAATTTGGAAACGGCATTCTGTACTGCTTGGCATTCGCACCGGAAGCTGCCATACAAACATTTCAAACTATTTAGATGTCAATCTGAAGATAGTAAAGAGGATTCGGAAAGAGTTGGATGAGTCTAACGGTGAGTACGAAGGTATGGCAACTCAGAAAACTCATTCTGATCGTTCAGATAAGAAAATAACTTCCGAATTTGTTGGTGAGGGACTTAGACTCAACAATGAGGCCTGCATCAAGTGCCTTCAGGAATTAGTACTGACCTGGGTCAAGAGGATGGCTGCTAGTAGACCCGATATCTGACAACAGGACTGCACCACGCAAATCAAGAAGGCTGGATGTCAGACAATTTCTGCGACCACATTACCCCTTACAATTGGCCACCTAACTCCCCAGACTGCAACCCCCTTGTTGAGTGCGATTAAACGATAGACGAACAAAATTCCTTGTCACACCAAAGCTGAACTGAAGGAAAGGATCATGGCAGCATTCACCAACTTAAACAAGGAGACCGTCCAGAAGAGTTGCAGGAGATTCCGAAGCCGTCTGGAGGCTGACGTTGAAGCCAATGGGGATTTTATTGAATGAATTTGGTCTTTCGTATTTCAAGATATTTTTGTGCAATTTTCGTAAATATATCTGTTAAAATGAGATATTATTTTAACTTTTGTTGCGGAATTTAAACGACAATTTATCCATCGCACTCTACAGAGAGACACAGAGAGATAGAGAGAGATAGAGAGAAGGCGGTAGATAAATAGAGGGAGTGTAGATAGATAGATAGATAGATAGATAGATAGATAGATAGATAGATAGATAGATAGATAGATAGATAGATAGACTTCTATGTTTTTACAAGTTATTTATCGCGACATCTCGTCACATGCCTGTTCGTATGTTCCGGGTTCATTTGGTGTTACTAATATCCATTAAAAACCACAATAAGTAGATACGGCCCACCCGAATCAAGTTCGTGTGCGCATTTCCAGACATTTCGGCAAATCCTCATTTGATTGGCCTATAAAGACCTTTCTTTTTCTTCTGCACTTGTTAGCGCTTCTGAAAACAGAAATATGGCGTCAAAGTGTCGCAAAAAGGAAATGAAGAAGAAAATTTTTGATTTGTTGCCGGTGACGAGTTCTTTGCGTGGATAAGAAACATGTTTCTAATGTCGGCTGAACGGAATAGACTTGTTAACACATGTCACTGTTTCTCGTTATGATCAATTTCTTCTTCTTCTTCTTCTTCTTCTTCTTCTTCTTCTTCTTCTTCTTCTTCTTCTTCTTCTTCTTCTTCTTCTTCTTCTTCGTCTCCTCCTCCTCCTTCTTCATCTTGTTGCTGCTGTTGTTGTTGTTCCTCTTCTTCTTAATCTTCTTGCTCTTCTTCGTCTCCTCCTCCTC
>OZ038502.1:91881069-91901069 GCA_964036315.1 Acanthosepion esculentum | reverse complement strand
CACAACTCGCAGATACTTAATAAATATATATGCAGATGATATCAAAGTCTATAGCTACACCTCCAAATATCTTTATGACCAGTGACTGGCAGCTGATCTCTGCTCTGATTTAACTCTCACAGCTTAACAGAGAAAAGACTGCTTGATATTCAATACACCCTTAACATTTCATCACCACTGGACAAGACCTTAAACCTGAACTAATCCTGATGAGTTGTCATAACCTCAAAAACGCACGCGGCTTTAAACGTCTACTGGGTCTAAATCTCAATCACAGCTTCAAATGCGGGAAGAATGGTAGAGTCCTTTTATTACTTCAGAAAATACCTAAGATAGATAGATAGATAGATAGATAGATAGATATGCACAGACTAAGATAGTGTTGAGTCTTGACTCATTGTTGAATCTTGACTAATGCATGGAATAATAATGCAACACAAAATGTATTAAGAACAAGAATGTATTATAACAAGAAAGTGTACACAATATTTACATATAGTATTTCTGTATATTTCTGGGAAGACCGTTCCTGGAGAATGTGTTGACTAAGTCGCAGTCGGGCAGAGTCTCTAGTTGAATCTCGTGATTAGCCTCCTGTCTTCCGGTACCGACCATATTTATATCGTCGGTACTCCACTATGCAGATTAGGTGGATCCTACCACAACAGATAGATAGATATGCACAGACTGAGATAGATAGATATATAGATATATATATAGATAGATATGCACAGACTGAGACTGATAGATAGATAGATAGATAGATAGATAGATAGATAGATAGATAGATAGATAGATAAACTAACAGTAAAACTAAGAGAGAGATAAACTAATAGTAAAAATAATAATTATTATATTTATTTAGTATAATTAAAATTAAATTTGTTCTCAAATACCGTGAAATGAAAGTTATCCTGAACGTCTACTCATGTGGATCCTTTCGTACTAAGGTGGGTGACCCCCGCTCAGGGCTCCATCCTTGGTCCTACGCTGTTTTTAATTGTCATTAACAACCTTTCTGGTGACATCAGCTTTCAACTTGGCATCTACGCTGACGACGCAACCATTTACTCCTATCTCGATAGTAAATCTGATCAGTTTGACAAGGTCAAAATGGCAACTTATGTCCAAAAACCACCTCAAGTCCGTCGTTAACTGAGGTAAATGATGACTTGTTAATTTTAACGCCTCCAACGCTAAACTTCTCTCCATTGATCAACTGAGACACACCTCTCTGTCTTCTATCCTGTATGGCTGATGCTAACCTCCAGAAAAGTGACTCGTTGCGCCTTCACAGGCTAACGTTTTCAGCTGACATGAAGTGGAAAGACTATATTGAATCCATTGCTATGTCAGTTTCTAATAAAGTCGGTTAACTGTATCGTACGAGATAATTTAATATCATGCAATTCTTTATAGAATATGGTTTGGGAAGAAGATATCATTTGCGTGCGTTGGATAAAGTTTTTTTTATAACAGCTAACTTATATCGTTGGGGACATTCACTATTGTAATTAAGAAGACACTATATCCATATTAAATATCATACTATATGCCTTTCCGTATATTATACTGATGACAAATATCTTCTTTGTGTATTTTGGTGTTTTTTTTTATTCAGTTAACATGTGAGAACACAATAAAAGTTTTCGAAAATTACAAACTTTAGCTTACTAAAATATTTTATAGAGATCTTAATGATTACACTATACATATTCGCTCACCTATTGACCCATTTTTTAATAGACGCCACACGATAACGCAAAAGTGACTGTCATTTCGTCTACAAAAAAAAAGAAAACATCGCCCACGAATATCCAGGGTATTTGATTTTAATCATAATTAAACTAACCTCACCCATTACCTCAAAAGAGATTTTCTAAATCATTAATTATATCCCCAAATTAATAATGCATTCGGCGAACTCCGACTAATTGCAAACAACTTGACACAATTTATTATCCTACCTACATTTTCAAAACTGGAACGATCAAATGCTCTCCAAGTATATATATAGGGTGACCCCAAAAAATGGGAATTTTTGAAGTGCGTATTGCCAGACATGAGCAAGTGGCAACACTGCGAGACAGTGACCTTGAGCAAGTAAACATTTCGCCATTTTACTAACGAGAATGAAATTCACAGTATCCCAGCTGAGATGTTGCAGCAGTCAATGAGGAATCTCAACAGCAGATTTCAAGAATGCATTCGTACAGGAGGACGCCATCTACAGGACATAATTTAAAAAAAAAGAAAATTCCATCATTGTTTCTTAAATGGCATGTTTTAAGGTTTCAATTACTATGAATTAAATATTTTTCTTCTATCAGTCTTGGTTTTATTGGATTGTTAAAAAGTTCACGTTTTTTTTTGGTCACCCTATATAAAGTGTGTTCCAATAATTTGAACCGATTTCAAATGTGAATTAAGCTTAAGCGTCTAATGATTTTTTTTCTTTTTCTTTCATGTTTAACAACTTAAGCCTTTGGCTATCCATTACTTCACCGCTAGTATATATATATATATATATATATATATATATATATATATATATATATATATATATATATATTGTTAGGTGGATTTGATAATTATAATTAAGTAATTCACTGAGTCTGATAGAAACCTCAATGCTTTCTGCATTTTGTTGAGGTTTCTATCAGACTCAATGAATTACTTAATTATATATATATATATATATATATATATATATATATATATATATATATATATATATAGGGAGAGAGAGAGAGAAAGAGAGAAAGATAATGTGTGTTCCAATAATTTGGACCGATTTCAAATGTGAATTACGTTTAAGCGTCTAATGATTTTTTTTCATATTTAACAACTTAAGCCTTTGTCAATTTAAACCATGAAAAGATTACCAATCAAACACCGTGTTAAAGTTATTGAAGCCTATTAAGAAAATGGGCGATCAAACAGAATTTGAATGAGAAATTTCCAGGTCGTATCATCTCTCGAATAAGCAAAGTCAACTGGCCACCACGATCGTGCGAATTGACGCCTTTATATTTCTTTTTTGGGGTCATCTCAAAAGTAAAGTCTATGCCAAGAAGCCAACAACATTTCAACAGCTGAAGGATGAGATAAGAAGGCATATTGGTGAGATCGAGGAGCAACTATGCAGAGACGTCATCAAAAAGTTTGTCCATCGAGTGGAGGTGTGCCACCGAAGCCTTGGCGGACATTTAGGTGATATTATTTTTCACACATTTTTCATGATTTAATAGAGAAATAAATGAATTTTCACCAATAACACTGATTTATTTACTGCTGACTTTGATCCGTCTTAATGAAACACCCTTTATGTGCAATAAATCACAATGGGAAAATCTGTAAGCACATGTCACCGACACAACATGCATTCTCCTAGGTACAGAAGAGAAAATGTAGAGTAATGGGCCATGGTTGAATAAACATAATTGACAGAAATGACCAACAAAAAGAACTGAAAAAGTTCGGAATAATCAATAATAAGAAGAAAGGAAAAGCACAAGGCAAAAACAATACTAAGCAAACAATATACGCAAGGCAAAATAACAGCAATAAGGCAAAGGGTCCACAAATTAAGAATGGTGTTTGTAAAATAAGCAAAACGATAAAGGTACGAGTAATTCTGAATTACTTTATTCTCATACCAACGAGATACAAATTTAAAAAGACCCGTGGCCGCTGGCCACTCAGCTGTTTATATAACACCGGGGGAGGTAAGTGTTGTAAGTATATGGTTAAGAAATAACAAACAAGAGGTTGCAGATAAAGCGTGTATTGAACAAAAGAGTATTACACGACTGAGGAGTGTGTGTCGGTTGATATATATATATATATATATATATATATATATATATATATATATATATATATATATATATATAAGTGAACATAGAAGTCAACACTTAGAGGCGACAGACTGTTTGATGCTAGATGCAATCGTCAGGCTTGTTCACTTTTATATTTACACACGCTCTATCTCTGATATTGAGCACTTTATCCCATAAATATAGCACATCTTAAGACTATATTTCTTCATATATATATATATATATATATATACTAAAATAAGAATTGAAAAAAAGTCATCTAACATTTATATTTATTTATAATATACGTATTTTTACAGAGAATAATTTAAAACTTAAAATTCAAACTTTGTTTTCTTCCTCGAAAATAATTTATTTTACTTTTTTACTTTAACCGATTTCGCTTAGATTTTCAAAAAGATTTTAACAATTTCTATCTCCACATGTCGATGCTTATGCTTTGAACAAATAAAAAAAAAACAATCAAGGGGCGTAACTGGCTATATATGTCGCTTATGATCAAGAACATTTGGTAAAATCTATTTATGCAATGAATTAAGTTTTGTTGGTGGAAAATATTTCTTTATTAATCCGCCTTTATTCAGTGGCTCTGTAATCGCACTGGTAGAATGGGAAGACACTAAAATTTGGTAGATTTTGTCCTCCGCATCCTCTATATGTTGTCTAAGGGATATTTTTCTGGTGTGGGGTCCCTAATTTGTTGGCGATGAACTGTCATCCTTTGCCGGAGTGACTGGTCTGTTTGGCCGATATAATGCTCGTGGTGACCTTTGCATGTGATCATGGATATTAAATTCTCTGAGTCGCACGAGAGATCATTGTTAATTTTTAATTTTGATTCGCCTTTGAAATGAAATTCGTCGCCTTCCAATAGGTAGCTACATACTCCGCAAAGGGACTGGTTGCATTATTTTAACCTAAGGCTCTTTAATCATATATATATATATATATATATATATATATGAATTACTTAATTATAATTATCAAATCCTCCTAACAAATTATATCATTGCTTGATCCGACTTCTAATGTTTCAGTTTGAGCGGCTTGGTGATAGTAGTCGTGACTCCCGGGGGCACAGTCCTATGGTTACAGAGAATTTCAGTTGAGTTCCACGACGGAATATATGAGCGAGCGGCGCTATATTGAATCTGATTTGTTACCTCTTCATCACCGAGGCCCGTTGGAATGACGTTTGCTTGACAAGCTAACTGTCAGGGTTTCAATTCTCGATAGTGGATGCGCACTGCTGACGAAACGGCCGTCCAGTGCTTTCAGACTCAATGAATTCCTTATATCTATCTATCTATCTATATCTATATCTATATCTATATATATATATATATATATATATATATATATATGATTCCATCAATAAAAATATCTGTCTGTATCTCTGAGATGAGGTATTAAGATTATTTAAATTATTCGGACTGTTATCCTCATTTCCATATTCACAACGTTTCGTCAGTTGTACGCTCCGGTCTTCTTCAGCTGACTGCAATTTCGAACCAAACCCTTTATTTCATCCACCGAGATAGATTGTCCTAGTTCCACGTGTCATGTCTCTTCCTTGTGTCTTAGTTATTTCCTTTAACTCAACTCTCCAATTTTGGTTAACAACTGCTGTAGTCTGGTATTGAACACACAACGCCTTGGGTGTAGACACTGGATCTAACCAACGTCTTTGTCCACTGAAGAAGGCCGGAGTGTACATCGGCCGAAACATTATAGATGTTGCAATTAAGATGAGGATAATAGTCCGAATAAATATAAATAATCAATAAAAGTATTTACTCTAAAGAAGTCCTTTCGAAGGATGAAACACGTTACATAGGATTTTGGCCATTTTCTTATTCAGTCACGTACCAGAAATTAGTAATTTCTGCCTCATCTGACCACAACCTCTTTTTGGTTCTTCGTCTTTCTCTTTCTCTCGTCTTCACACACACCTTTCACTTTCTCTCGTCTTTACTCACACCTTTCACTTTCTCTTGCCTTCACTCACGCCGTCCTCTTTCTCTCGTCTTCACTCAAGCCTTTCTCTTTAGCTCGTTTTCACTCACACCTTTCTCTTTCTCTCGTCTTCACTCACGCCTTTCTCTTTCTGTCTCTTTCACTCACACCTTTCTCTTTCTCTCGTATTCACTCACACCTTTCTCTTTCTCTCTTCTTCACTCACACCTTTCTCTTCCTCTCGCCTTCACTCACACCTTTCTCTTTCTCTCGCCTTCACTCACACCTATCTCTTTCTCTCGCCTTCACTCACATCTTTCTCTTTCTCTCGCCTTCACCCACACCTTTCTCTTTCTCTCGCCTTCACTCACACCTTTCTCTTTCTATCGCCTTCACCCACACCTTTCTCTTTCTCTCGTCTTCACTCACACCTTTCTCTTTCTCTCGCCTTCACTCACACCTTTCTCTTTCTCTCGCATTTACTCACGCCTTTCTCTTTCTCTCGTCTTCACTGACACCTTTCTCTTTCTCTCGCCTTAACTCATACCTTTCTCTTTCTCTCGTCTTCACTCACACCTTTCTCTTTCTTTTGCCTTCACTCACACCTTTCTCTATCTCCGTCTTCACTCACACCTTTCTCTTTTTCTCGCATTCACTCACACCTTTCTCTTTCTCTCGCCTTCACTCACACCTATCTCTTTCTCTCGCCTTCACTCACACCTTTCTTCTCTCTGTCTTCTCATAGTTAGTTTCTAACTTTTCTCATATAAATTACGTTGCAAAACACCGTTTCATTTTCACGATGCACTCCTTCTCTTTCTATATTTCTTTCCCTCTCTTTCTTTTTCTCTCTGTCTACCTCATTCTCTCTTCTTTTTATCCAAACACGACTTCAGATATTCATCTCTTCGATATCAAGCCAATCTTCAGTTTCTTCCGCCATAAAATCTCTCTCTTTCTCTTTCCAGTCTCTCTCTCTCTCTCTCTCTCTGTAAGCCTCCTTTCTCTCTTTGTCTCTTTTCTTCCCCCCTCCGTCTTCCGAAATGCTAAATCTCAAAACTGTCCTTCCTTTTCATAGCTCATTGCACACAGTTCGCAACTTCATCACGTCTCCATCCTGCCTGCCCACCAGGCGAGCGACCTCATCACTTGGATGCCGGTCGGCGGTTGCTATGGTTACATCATCCATCTACGCGTCACAGTATTGAGCATGGCTAAGTGGGAATGGCGGGAGAGGAAGCGGAAATATTCTCGTGATATTGCACATGCGCATATGAGCGTAAGCTTTTACAACACTCAGTCCTGGATTGCATTTGAAAGTGAGAATCTGACAAACTGGTAATCTTTCTCGCAGTCACATTTACTAACCGTGTGCCCCATCTTCTCTACCAGGGAGCCACTGTCTTTAATTTGAAATATACAACACCATGTCTTTTTAGGTTGCACAACGAGAGAAAATTATGTTGGAAAAAGATTCTCGTTAAATTTGACCCCTCGCAGATTTTATCACTTTGTAGGTCATTCGCCAATACGCCTTTTTTTTGCATCCAGACTTTTCTTATATACAAATGAGTAAATAAATTATTTTTAAAATCCATATCTCTTCATAAAATAGACGATCATGATTCTCCACAGCTTCCTTTTCTTTTATATATGTGAATTGTAACAAAGTCTTTGGAAAGAGAGCTGAGTTGTTTTCTCGTTGTCGTTTCGAATTCAGAATTATTATTTTAGACTAGCTACCCAAGTATACCGTCAAGATGTTGGTTATCATGGCTCTCCACAACTTCCTATCCTTTGTAGCTCCCCCACTCCCTGTTCTGCCATCTATTTCCACAAGCCCGTTAACTAGGGTGATCATGGCTCTCCACAACGTCCTATCCTTTGTACCTATAAGCAATGTTTGTCTCCTTACTATTTCCCCCACTCCCTGTTCTGCCATCTATTTCCACAAGCCCGTTTACTAGGGTGATCATGGCTCTCCACAACGTCCTATCCTTTGTAGCTCTAAGCAATGTTTGTCTCCTTACTCTCTCCCCCACTCCCTGTTCTGCCATCTATTTCCACAAGCCCGTTAACTAGGGTGATCATGGCTCTCCACAACGTCCTATCCTTTGTACCTATAAGCAATGTTTGTCTCCTTACTATCTCCCCCACTCCCTGTTCTGCCATCTATTTCCACAAGCCCGTTAACTAGGGTGATCATGGCTCTCCACAACTTCCTATCCTTTGTAGCTCTAAGCAATGTTTGTCTCCTTACTATCTCCCCCCACTCCCTGTTCTGCCATCTATTTCCACAAGCCCGTTAACTAGGATGATCATGGCTCACCACAACTTCCTATCCTTCCTAGCTCTAATTACAAAAACTTATTAGCTGTTGTCACCATTCCTTCTTGGCTTCAATATATTCTGTGAGTGTTGAATTCTCCAAGCCGTCTCTTCTCATTATGTGCCCTGAAAATTTCAATTATCGCTTTCTGATCACACAAATGTCCTTTTCGTTCCCGTTTTTAATACTTCCTCGTTGTTCACATGCCTAATCTACAGTATTCTCAACATCCTTCTGTAGAACCACATCTCTGTTGCTTTCCTCTTCATCTGCGAGGAAATAGCCCAGCATTGACAGTCATATAGAAAGGTTGATATTACGTAGCAATTCAGCACTATTTCCTTTCTCATGAAATTAACCGTTCTAAATTCTTTATTTAGACTGAGTAAGGCATCATTGCTCTTCCAATATCTTTTGAGATTTCTGTATCAAATTTCCCATCGTACACTATAACGTTTTCCATGACCTCTATAGAACCAAATCTCTGTTGCCTCAAGTATCCTCTTCATCGGCGAAGAAACAGTCCTGCATTTCTTAAGCTTCGTGCACGCTTAGATGCAATCAGGTTGATGGAATTTCCCAGACATCGTAAAGATTGTAGAGGTGGTCCAACAAAACCGTTACAAAACCTCGTGTATAAGTGAACATAGGTATGTCTTTCAAAATTTATAGGCAGACTGCTTCTCTAGGTTGAGTTCCAATGAGTGTTATCTGTGCACACAATTTCATTCAAGAATACACCCTTGTTTGATTTAGCGATGTCAATGCTTGTTGGCTTATTTAGGTTTAAGGAGTAAATGTAAGGTTAATATATTTCTCCTTGTATGTACTATATGCTCAATTGATTTTTTTATTTATTTACCACAAGGGTAAAGGTCAGATATTGTTCTCTTTTGATATTCAATTTTATTTTTCCTACGTCGAAAATCAGGTTACGTCGCACCGAAGAAACGGATCCCTGGCGTAAGTCGATTACCCTCTGTAATGTAAATAATGAAAACTCTTCATTCCAGAAATTCCAAGAGAAATGTAAATTTTTTCAGTAGTTGTTCACCGAATACAAAACACAAGAAGAACTCAAGGTAGAGTTTGTTGCAGAGTACGTCTCAATGTACGTCTTTCTCTTCCCTAATACTGTGACAATGGACTGTTGCTACTTATAAATATGGCTGGTAGACACATTAGAGGATGATTTGAGGAGTATTACGTCTTTCCGTTTGATAAACCTCTTCTTTGTTTTTCTCTGCCTATTCCTCTGTTCCTTCGATACTCTCTCTAACTACGGCCTTCCTAATTCTCGGCTATTTTGTACTCCTGTATATGAGTATTTAATAAACCTCTTCTTCTTTGCTTTCCTCTGTCTAGTCTTCTGTTCCTTTGATACTCTCTCTAAATACGGCCTTCCTAATTCTCGGCTATTTTGAACTCCTGTATATGAGTATTTAATAAACCTCTTCTTCTTTGTTTTCCTCTGTCTAGTCTTCTGTTCCTTTGATACTCTCTCTAAATACGGCCTTCCTAATTCTCGGCTATTTTGAACTCCTGTATATGAGTATTTAATAAACCTCTTCTTCTTTGCTTTCCTCTGTCTAGTCTTCTGTTCCTTTGATACTCTCTCTAAATACGTCCTTCCTAATTCTCGGCTATTTTGAACAAAGACAACATTACAACGGGGTTTCTGAATGAGGTTAATCCACGTAAGAGGAGGTGGTAAGAAATGAAAATCATGAAGATATGTAGGAAAGTTAAGGGTTAACGCAAGACTTGAAGAGGTTAAGATTGTATTGATCGGGAAAGCATCCTCTCGGGAATTCATTACCTCAGGTAATGATGCTTAAGAAGAAGCTGTCCGAATGGAATTTCCTTCTTACTAACACAATACGAAGAGGAATGGAGACGACTTGTTCCAGGGAACGTAGCATGACCTACCTTAGCTGTGAAGGCCTAGACCTAAGCAACGTAGCTTTTCAGAAAATAGGCTAAGGAAATATTGTTGCGAAAGGCTTGCGACATGTTTGTCTATGGGTAATGGGTTGGAGAGTGGAAAATCATCCATCACTCACGGAGTCTATGAAAACTGGAAAGAGATTATTGGAAGCTCCAGACCAGATATGGCACTAGCAATCCGTTTTTAGGTCTGATCTCGTTGTTGTAAAGAGCGAGCAGATCAGTAATAGTCAGGTAATTACGGGAGCGGATTCCAAGCTTTCTTACCGATGGATCGTAGATATGATAACCGCACAATTACTTCCATATATTGGACATTTTTTCCAGTTCTGTCAAAAATAAATTTTCTGAGAGTTAAAATCAAGGGGATGGTCTTCTTTAATCCAAGATGTCCGCCTGTCTTGTCTTTTGTAAAAAAAATATTTTAGCAAGAATTTATATTGAATGAGAGTACTGCTTTATACATCATTGTCTCCTATATAACGTTAAAATGGTAAATAATTTTTTTTCTTCTCCCAGATGAAAGAATACGAATCGTTCATAATATTTTGGCATCTTTGATTCTCCTAACAACAAACAGGAATATATAAAGGCGTGGGCAGACGCGGCGACGTGGAAAGTGATTTTATAAAATATTGCTGGTTCTTGAATCGTTTCTTGTTGTTAGTTGGACTTTCCTTTTTTTTCTGCGTCCTAAAAAAATAAGAAAGAATTTATTCATTTATTTGCTTTTCCCTAACGCAAGAATTAGTTCTGTGAATGTTGGTAGTGTTTAATTGCTTTAACTTTTAAACAAGTAAACTTGTAAGAAGACATTGTGATATAGAGAAACAATATTTATAACATAATAGAAACAATGATGCTTCCATATTCTGACTAAAAATCTGTCGAGATATATATGAAATAAAGCCTAAATAGCCAGGAAAAACCAACCTAGGTTTCAACTAAACGTATCTTCAAGGTAAGTAGGCTAAAGAGGAAATGACATGAAACAGTATTTACTGATAAAACCACTAAAAACTTATTAGCATTAAGCCTCGTGAAATATATATATATATATATATATATATATATATATATATATATATATATATATATATATATATATATATATATATATATATATATATATATATGAAGAAAGAACAGTAAGAAATATAATCCGGTGTTCTTATAGATATTTTTATTTTTACAAAATAGTGCTCACTGTAAATTTACAGAGCATTAATATTATAAATTAATTGATTTAAAATATGTTTTTTTCGCTACACAGTGATAACCATGTTTCAAAAATGGAAGCTAAAAACTTCGAATTTAATTTTGTAATTAAATTAAAGTCATTAATTCCATTTCATCCTCAAGCGAATTTTGGAGTAACTTATTTTTAAATTTACAGTTTTAAAGGCACGGCAAAGATTCATAATTCAGTGTTTCCCACGATACAGAGAAATCCACTCATCTAGACAAGGGGTGGTAGCTAGTTCAATTTCAATTTTCGTTGTATCAGTTAATAGTTACATTCGAAAGCGGCGTTATGTTTAGGGATGGGTAGGGATGTATTTTTCAACAAATTCTGACATCGGCTAAATGCATGTCGTCTGGGTTTATTGTTAACGGCAAAAGATTCTTACGGCATTTTTTCTATTTGTATACTTAAAGATTTTTTGGGGATGTTTTAAATGAGTTAACTTATAATATATATATATATATAGTTGTGTAACTCTACCGAGTGAAGATAGCTCTGGTTGACACCTAATCAGTTGAGTTTCAATCCTGGCTTGAGGCATTCGGATGTCTAGTCGCACTGAGGAGCTGTGATACAGCGAAACAGTACTGTCTGTGAATGACATAATATATATATCTGTATATATATATATATATATATATATATATATATATATATATATATCTGTATATATATGAATAATATCACTTGATAATTTGTAGGGGAAATTCCAAGGAGGATATAATCTCCATGGAGGTTATATAATCTCTTTTCTTTCCCTCTCTTGCTCTATTCCCCTTTCCCTTCCCCATGTCTATCTCACAAACATTATATTGAAATCTTTGTCTTTCTGCCCATTTTTTCTTTACCCTTTTAATATTAAAACTATTTCCTGTTTCTCTTTTTCTCTCTCTTCCTTTTTTAATTTTTTTCTTTCTTCTTTTCCTTGTGTCCGAATAAATTGAACTTTGGTCTGAAAGATGGATTTCTGAGCCCCCGAAATAAAATATCACCTGAATGGATTTTTTAGGATTTTGTATTCATTATATATATATATATATATATATATATATATATATATATATATATATATATATATATATATATATATTTGTGTATTTAGGCAGCAATCCTTCTTTCATGCACATTTCATTAAAAACGACTGACAAGGTGCTTTTATTTAGTTTTTTATATAATTTCTCGTGCGATCTAATAAAGTTTTTCTTTTCAGATGATAAATTATATAAAAACTGCCCATTAAGGAATTGTATTCCTCAAGAATCAACTTTCGTAAATAATTATATAGGCCATACTACAAATTGTTTAACACGCAGACTAACTCTACACCTTTCCGACAATAGCTCAATTAGATCTCATTTAAATATTCATGGAGACCTACCGTACACTATTCAGAATGTACTTGTCGACAACACTAATATAATAGCATCATCCACTTGGAAAAAAAGGCTAAAAATAATGGTTGCCTTACTAATAAAAACCAACAAACCAACACTTAATAATATTAACTTTGAACATGGACATAATATCTTGACTGTGTTTTTAAACAAAAAAAAAAATGAATCATTTTATAAAACATACATATAATAAACTATTTCTAATTCTAACAGTTGAAATATAATCCTTGAAAATGGCTAAATGTATAGCCGAAAGCGCTCGGATAAAAAGAACATTCGGACAGTTTTTATATAATTTATAATCTGAAAAGAAAAACTTTATTAGATCGGACGAGAAATTATTAAAAAAAAAACTAAATAAAAGCACCTTGTCAGTCTTTTTTAATGAAATGTGCACATATATATATATATATATATGTGTGTGTGTGTGTGTGTTTGTGTGTGTGCGTGCGTGCGTATATATACATTTATATATATATATATATATAGAGAGAGAGAGAGAGAGAGAGAAAGAGAGAGTGTTTGTGAGAGAGAGGATTAGTATAAATAAAATTTGTCACTTAGGTGATTGATGTTATATTCAGCAGCTCGACTCTAGAGTACTTTAAATAAGGTGAACAATTCAACTCGAAATATTGAAACTAAATCCAATGTATCTAAATACAAATTAGAGACATGTCATTATAGATGATTCCATCTTAAATAAATCAACAATTTGTGGCAACTTCTAACATGAACTTGAGATTTTTCTTATTAAAGAATTGAATGATTTTCACACATTCAACAGCATGGATAAAAACAATAGTGACTTTCATCTCGTGTTTTGTTTTTACTTGGCATGACAAAACATATTCACGGATTTGGACGAGAGAAAAAAAGACCCCAGAATGATGTCCTTTATTAGTCAATAGTAAATTGTTTAATTTGTAAAGAATATAAATGTAGGTAGGAAAAAAGCAGATGTTGTTAAGATGGCAAGAGTCACAAAACACTGCTCCAATTAGCTTTTCCCACATCTACATTTCGGGGATAGTACCCACCATCCCTGCTTGCACAGATACAAAATAAAGAGAATATGCATATATCCCCTCGACACCCAATCATAATTAACATCCTATTCAGAGAGACCAATTTCACGAAACTTTAATATTTTTTTTTAAGCTCATCACCCCAAGCAAGGCTGGAAGCCACTAGCACGCAAGGGGTTACAGAAGGTTTGGAGGAAGAGCAGATAGGAGTGGTAAAGGAGAGGATGTGGAGAAAGATAGTGGATCGATCAAGGCAAGGGGGTTACAGAAGATTTGGAGCGAGAGCAGATAGGAATGAAAGGTGAAAGGATGTGGAGAAGGGAAGTGGATAGATCAAGGCAACTGGAGATGTCGATTGACGTTACACTTAAATAGTTGGAGATTGTATTTGTCAGGGAAACAGGAATAAGGAAGGGAGTTCCACAGGCGAGATGTGCGAGACATGAAGCTATTGGAGTAGAAGAGACGTCTACATCTAAGAGTTTCAACACAGAGCGAGGCAACGTCGCGTCTGTGTGAGAGCGACTGCAGAAGAGATGACAGATCAGGCCCAATTACATTGCATATCCGTCTCTGGATCTTATCAAGAACCCTGAGGCAATCAACAGCGGCTCCAGACTATATATGGCAGCAATATTCCATGCAAGGGCAAATGGTCGATTTATAGATTTGGAGGATCGATTCCGGGGAGAAACATTTCCTGGCTCGACACAGGGAGCCAACTTTCCTTGCGGTGGATGATGCAATTGACTCGATGTATTTGTTCCATCTCAGATCAGCGGACAGCGTGAGACCGAGCAGCCGCAGAGAGGAGCTCTCGAGAAGTTGGTCTTCAGACATTCTAATGGAATGCAGGGATGGATCCCTGTGGTGGTTAATAGAGAGCAGTTTTGTTTCAGAGGCGTTAAAGTTAACCATCCATTTCTTGCCCCAGTTCACAACCGATTGGAGGTCCTTTTCTAATCGAACTGCCAGGTTAACTTTGTCAGCATACTCAGTTTCGTATCCAAAGCGTAAATAAAGCAATTACTAAAGAATTAATGGATTTACTCTTAATTCGAAATTTTCATTACTTCAAATATTATTATGTGGATTCTTCATATTTGAAATAAATAAATGATCTCTTGTCAAGCACACTCGAGAAATCTTAGTTCAGAATTGACGTTTCCCCTGATTCAAAGCTAAGCGGATATAATAGCTTTTGAGAAAATAATCTGGGAGAAGAGGAAGTGCTTTCATTAATAAGGGAAAATAGGACCTTACTTCCTGTGACGTTCTTCGTGCCGAGTTTAAAAGCACATTAGATTCACCTACAAGGGGGACGCAGGTTCGATCCCTACTAGGAAATGAATTTTGTTTAGTTTGATTTCTCGGGATTTTTTTACTCGGTTTCACCCTAAGTAAGGCAGTAAAGCTACTAAGACACAAAGGGTTACTGGGCGTTTAAAAATTAGGAACAGAAATATTAATAATGAAAAGGAAGAGGAAAAATTAATCAGGAGGACAGTAGATAGCGATTGACATTACATTTAAATTTTTTCATGGCACAGTGGATAAAGGCGTTGGTTAGATCCAGTGATAGAACCCAAAGAGTGTGAGTTCAATACCTGGTTAAGGCGGTGGAGAACTTGTAGAGGGGAATTAACAGGAGATAACTGACAACTGACTTCCATTAAACATGGCACGTGGAACTAGAACAGTCTATCCTAGTGAGCGAAATAAAGGGTTCAGTTCGGCATTCCAACCACCTGAAGAAGGCCGGAGCGTACAACGGTTGAAACGTTGTAATAAATATGGCGACAAAGATGAGGACAATAGTCCGAATAATGTAAATAGTGTACATAATACCTCATCTCAGAAATATAGACGGATACTGAAGAGCTGAAACGTTGTAATAAATATGGCGACAAAGATGAGGACAATAGTCCGAATAATATAAATAGTGTACATAATACCTCATCTCAGAAATATAGACAGATACTGAAAGATCGAAACTTTGTAATAAATATGGCGACAAAGATGAGGACAATAGTCCGAATAATATAAATAGTGTACATAATACCTCATCTCAGAAATATAGACATACTAAAGTTGGTTGGAAAGCATGGAGCAAGAAGGGAGTTCCACAAGCAAACCAGTAAAGCCACTAAGACACAAGGGGTTACTGGGTGTGGAAGAATTAGGAACAAAAACATTAATAATGAGCGGGAAGAGAAAAGAGTAATCAGGAGGAGAGTAGATGGCGATTGACATTGCATTTAAATATTTGAAGATTAAAGTTGGTTGGAAAGCATGGAGCCGGAAGGGAGTTCCTACAAGCAAGGAAGTAAAGCCACTAAGACACAAGGGGTTACAGGGTGTGGGAGAATTAGGAACAGGAACTTTAATAGTGAGCGGGAAGAGGTAAGAGTAATCAGGAGGACAGTAGATAGCAATTGACATTGCATTTAAATTTTTCAGATTAATGTTGGCTGGAAAGCATGGAGCGGGAAGGGAGTTCCGCAAATGAGAAGAGCGAGAAAAAAAATGTTTACTGAAATCACGGCTACATCTTGACAGTTCACCAATAAATTGAGATCTAGACGCCAATCAAGTAGTACGCTTAAATTAAAAAAATAGATACCATAGCGAAGAGCTCATCCGAACAATTGCCATGACAGTATTTATTGAAAAGACAGTGTGGCAACATTACAGCGGTGGGAAAGTGAATGCTGCCGAGCTACCAGATCACGACCAATAATATTGCTGATTCTTCTTTGGATTTTATCAAGGAGCTCAAGTGGGGGTGCCGGACCATATATGGCAGCAATATTTTCAGCATGGACGAATGGTAGACTTATAGATGTGTATGAAAATTTATCTAGCATAGCAAACCAAATTTCTTAACAGCTTACCTAGCAATGAATTCAATATAGTCTTTCCACTTTATGTCAGCTGAGAACGTTAACCCGAGAAGTCGCAACGTGTCATTTTCCTGGAGGTTAGCATCAGCCATGCTGATGGAAAGCAGAAAGGAGTCTCTCAGATTGTCAGGCAGCTAGACATAATAAACATTGTTCAATAATTAATAAAAATGGGACATCTATTTCAAATACGAGTATCCACTAATAATAACGCTTGTAATAAATATGGCGACAAAGATGAGGACAAAATATCGGATTAAAAATAAGTTCATTAATTATTTACAAATTTTGATTGATCATGAATACAACATACAACAAAACTGCATAACACCAGTTGACAATAGCAAAAAAATTAGATTAATTATTTATTACAAAAAATTTAAAACCGCTAATCTTATAGTTAAAAATAATAATTCACCTCTTAGAACAAAATTAAATAGGGCAAATATTATTTGCGAATTTAAAGGCCCATTAAGGAATTATATTCCTGATCAATCAAAATTCGTAAATAATTATATAGGCCACGCTACAACATGTTTGACACGCACACTCACTCTACACCTTTCTAACCATAGCTCAATTACATCTCATTTAAATATTCATGGAGACCTACCGGACGCTATTCGTAACATACTTGTTGACAACACAAATATAATAGCATCATCTACATGCAAAAAAGGCTAAAAATAATGGAAGTCTTATTAATAAAAACAAAAAAACAACACTTAATAATATTAACTATGAACATGGACACAATATCGTGACCGTGTTTTGAAAAAATGAAAACATTATATAATTACATACAAGCAACAAACTATTTCTTATTTAACACTTAAAATATTTAATCCTTGGAAATAGCTAAATGTATAGCGCTCGGATAAAAAGAGGTTTTTTTATATAATTTATCGTCTGAAAAGTGAAAAAAATTATTAGATCGCATGAGAAATTGTATAAAAACCTAAATCAAACACCTTGTCTGTCGTATTCAATGAAACGTGCATACATATATATATATATATATATATATATATATATATATATATATATATATATATATATATATATATATATAGACAATATTAGTGGTGAATATACACATACATATGCAATTATATATACACATACATATATGTATAAAAATAATTCCAAGTGGATAGAATCCAGGTAGAACTCGATGTCCAGGACAGAGTAAGGATATAATAAAAAGACTTAAACACTAATATTCCATGGTCATAATTTATTACATTGGAATCGTAAGAACGATCCAATTCATCAGACCTACAGATTCAAAAAGAAAACAGAACAACGACTCCGGGAAAAATTGGTGAGAGTATGTGTGAGAGTGTGGGGGGACCTGTGATCTATATAGAGGGGTAACAGACGAGAGAGACAGGGAGGTCCGAAGGTGGAGAGGGCATTACAATCTAACAGAGGGAAGATTTAAAGAGGGGTTTCAGTGAGAAAAGGGTGCGTATTTTCAAACGTCCGAAGATATACCGGAAGTGTGTACATTTCTTGGCGACACACACACCCCATAGGCGATAAAATCTTATACTCCCGCCCAGACCCCTACAACGCATACATACACACACAATACACACACACACACACACACACACACACACACATACATATATATATATATATATATATATATATATATATATATATATATATATATATATATATATATATACATCTACATCTGCACGCCTAGGACAGCCAATTTCAAAACCGATGCTAAATTCGCTATAATGAGATAAAGGAAAAGTTTAGATAAGATAACATTAGAAAGATTTTAGGATTCCTTGAAGTTAAGTGGAGACGGTGCTCGGAAACATATTGTCTAGCCGGGCCAAGTCATAAACTAACAATATAGATAGTTCTAATATATAACTCTGCAAATCACAACTTACTTACCCTCACCCACACGGATCTATCCACGTACGCACATCATCTCATATACACTCTTTAATGAGTCAAGTGATCACACACTCCCACCTCAGTATACACGCTCACGCATACCCTACTCACTCCCTATTCAAGGACCAAAAACACATGCGCGCCCACTCCCACCAGCAGCAGAGGCCCCCATAAAATTATCGGACTGGCCAATCGATTCTCGGGCGGCCTGTTTTCATCCCGCCCTCATTCCAAATAACAACCCAAACGAAACCGCTTGACCAACACGAGGAATTTTGGAGAAATCACGTTGACAAGATAAAAGACATGAAAAACTACAGACAAAATTCCATTTTCACTCTTCGGACTTCCGGTTGATTATACATACCTGCGTACATCTACACCCATATACAGCTATATGTCTACATATATATTTAAATATGCACACACACACATAACCACATCTGCATATATATCTCTACCTACGTATCCATACGTCCATACATGTAGGTGTACACACACACATATTTATATACTTACCCGCATACACATATATATACATACATTTATGCGTATACTTATACATACACATCTACACACACACGCATACACCCATATGAACGCACATATCCATTTCTATATTTAAACCAAATCAAAGGCCAATTAAAAAATATATAATATTCTAAAACCGCTGGGTGAGTAGCGTGTATCTATCTCTAATGTTAGAATGTATACCTAGGTGTCTAACTATTCTAATGCTATCTGATTTTGCAAATCAGTTATTAGGGGAAATGTTTACCTACATAACCACTCACACATGTATCACCACGTGAATAAAGAAAAACCAAAATTACCAAAATTAGAAATACATGGCGCATCACATAAACATACACAATGATACATGCAAGTAATAGTCATTACATGAATGAAGCCTAAAAAGGAAGAAAAAAATTTGGAATACATGGCGCCTCACATAACCATACACAATAATACATACAAGTAATATTCAATACACAGAAAGTCATGCCCGATGTTACTGGGCTAAGGTGGAAGTGTCACACCCGACAACGTGTTACAAAACGGTGTTCATGTTTTGAATCGTTTTATGTGTCTACATTTGGAGAGGATCTCACTCCGAAGGTTTAACAGTTCATCCTGATTTTCATCTCTGATAATAAAGATCTTTTCGGCGATGCACAGATTACACCTATCACGGAAGTTATTAGGTGTGCTAGCTCTTGACAAGTATCTCCATTCGAAAAGTGGAGTTACACCGATATATATATATATATATATATATATATATATATATATATATATATATATATATGTAGATATAGATATTGATCCCCAAGAGTCACCAAAGTGGTGTTTCCTGGGCAAGATAGCCTAACGGAATCTAACACTCACCAGGCTTGTTTTGAATTCAGATTTATTCCTCCTCTTTGACCAT